>PVJH01001481.1:0-141301 GCA_004026705.1 Nesogale talazaci
GGTGACATCCTTTTGCAGAGGGGTTACAAGGAGGAGATGAGCCAGTTAAGATACAGGGTAGGAGCTATGAAATATGCAACCTTCCTCTAGTTCCCATGCTGCCTCCCACCCACTATCATGACCCCAATTCTACCACATAAATCCAGCTAGACCAGGAGATGTACAGTGAAGTTGGAAATATGGGAAACTTAGGATAGATAATCCATCAAGACTAGTAATAGGAGTGGTAATACCAGGGGGGTGGAGGGATGGAGGAATAGAAAGGGAGAACCAACTTCAGGAATCTACATGTAGCCTCCTCTCTGGGGCACGGGCAACAGGGAAGTGAGTGTTGGGACACATTGTACAGTGTACAGGATGAAAAAATAATTTGTATATTACTAAGAGTTCAAGGGGAAGGGGGGGAGTAATAAAGGGTAATATAGGGAGCTGATAATGGGGGTCTGGAGGGAGGGAGAATGTTTTGAGAGTGATGATGGCAATGGGTGTGTAAAAGTAGCCTGCACAAAACTGATGTTGTTAGGGATTGTGATGGGAGTTGTAGGGGCTCCCCAATAAAATGATTCATTAAAAAAGGGGGGGAAGGGAAAGGGGAGTTTTTTTTTTTTTAAAGAGGAGCTTGTATCAAGGGCTCAAGTGGAAAATGTTGAGAAATGTATGTGGAAACGTGTGCAAATGTGCTTGATACAAATGATGTACTGAATGTTGTAGTAGCTGTAAGAGCCCCTAATAAAATTAAAAAAAAAACTCATAACACAAGAACCCAGGAACAGGAATGGGACTAGCTAGCGATATCAAAAGGATAGGGGGCTGGGGTTATCAACTGCAATGAATGGCACATGACCACACACTCCCATTCAGGGGGAAGAACTACAGAAACACGAGGGGAAAGGAGGCTGTGGTTAGGGTGAGATATGAAATTAATAACAATCTATAATCTATCAATGGGTCACGAGGGGGTAATGGAGGGGAAGAGTAGCTGATCTCAAGGGCTCAATAGAAAGTAAATGTCAAGGAAAGAATGATGGCAATATATGGTCTAATTGGTCAGAAACAACTGATGTATGGATTGTAACAAGAATTGTAAGACCCCCCAAATAAAATGATCTAAAAATTTCCCAAATAAACACTCATAATTATGAAGACTGTCTGTGATTTTTTTATAGCCACTGAAATGAATTACTTAATCCAGGAGGGAAGTAGATTGGAAGTAGTAGGTGGTGTAGAATAGAGTTAAGAAGGATGGAGGGTAGAGGCCCATCCGACCTCTGTCTTATGGCATTCTGCCTTGGACTGGTGTGGAGATGGATTCTATTTTTCTTTGTGTGTCCGCAGGATGTCAGATATGGCTTCCATGCCTTTTTGTCAGGTCAACATGATTTGGAAATATCTTAATAACACCTAAGAAGAACAGCACAGACACAAAGTGACTTTTTAAAGGTATGACACATAGCTTGTGATATAACACATTGCATTTGGTATTAACTCAGTAAATATGTGTGTAGATAAAAAAAAAAGATTCCTCACTGGCTTTTCAGTGGCATTCACATAGGAATAGCAATTAATTCTCAGGTATTCTGCTTATATGTTCTGATTAAAATTGCAGAACTATACTTTAAATCATAAAATGTATAATACCAATAAAAAACTACCATAATGTGGGGAATTTGCAAATATATTTTTCCTTCTGATTATATTAAAAATTATGTTCAGATAATTTTTTTCTTAGTGCAAAGCAGCCTGTTCCATGAATGACATATGACTTTGGTGAATCCTAGTCATTTTTATTAACTTGTTGGTGATGAATAAGGTGCCTCGTGCATGGCTATTATTAAAAAAATAAACAAACAGAAAATGGCCTATATTGGCATTTGTATAAAGATGAATTTTGTCTTTCTATAGCATTCCATCTATTGAGCTCACAGTACTCAAAAGAAAATATTGAACCTCTGAAAAGATATTGATGTTTACAAAGGTCACAGAAAATAAGAATCAATACATTGTCCTATCCATTGAGAATTTCTGGTCTAACAGATGCAGAAAACCTATACAGATGTTACTGTGTGCTACTATGCTTGCAACGTCGCTTATCAATAGAAAAAAAGTTCTTTGATGTCAAGTCGATTCTGGCTCACAGAAACATTGAGGAGCAGTGCAGAAGTACCTCATGGAATCTCCAAACCTATCATCGTAGTAGAACAAACCTGCTGGGTCTGTTTCCCAAGACCTGCGGGTGGGCTCAAACCACCTAACTTCCAATTAACAGCTGGCTGCTTCCAGCACTACACTGCTCGGCCTATTTCGCATGTTAATAGCGATTCTTAGCTAGGAAAATAAATTAAGTGATTGCTAGTTTAATTTTATAAAGGTTAAACATCCCAAAACATGGTTAACTTCATTTTAGTTGATGGTTAATGTGTAAGTATTCACATATCCCTAAAGCTTTGTAAGTTTTATTGTGATAAAGTCAAGTAGAAAGAGGTAGGGTAAGACAAAGAATTAAGCAAAACAAAATCAAAATTTAGGGACAAAAACCTATACCAATGACAAAAAGCCTCCCTATTCCATTTGCATCACTGACTTTAGATATACAATATTGCAAATTTGATTCTAAGTCAATGGTGCTTTAAAACTTCAATTTAATGTCACTCACATAGTAAATAATAAATATTATTATAATTGTGCTATTAAAGATTTTCACCACAATGCTAACTATCAGGTTATTAATTCTATGTACAAGACCTCCATACTTCTTCCCAGATGGAAAGTAATATTGTAAATTGCTTTGACTTATTTTGTAGATAGGCTTTTGAAATAATGACAGTAGTTCATTAATCTTTGATTTCTTGATGTCTGACACATAATATGTGCTCATAAATATTAATTAACTAAATGAACAAATGAATGGGTGAAATGAAATGAGTGGGGGACTCTATAGGCAAACCAAAAAGATTTAGATAAAATAAGCTCTGTGAACCCATCACACATCAGTTTTACATTTTTAACACCTCTACCTAAATGAAAAGCACAACAAAACAAATCCTACCTCTAAATAGTCAACTCCAGTATTTAGCAGGTAAGAAACACTAGCATTCCAAACATTATGTGCAGTGTTTTAGATCAAGCATTTTCCTAAACATAAACTATATCTTTCGTGAACATCACCATCCCTTAGTACATTATGTATTTCTGATGATCAATAAATAATGAAGAATAAAAGAATAACAATAACAACAACATCAGTAATCCCCCTGGGGATTCTCAGACTTGCACTCCGAGAAGGTCTGAGGAAACAGATGGTTTCTTCATTGTGCCTTGAGAGCAAGCCCCATCGCCTTCTATAGAACCGCTAAGGGCAGTAAATCCCTTAGCAATTGGTCTTCCATCAAAAACAGTCTGTATCCGGTCTCAGGGAGTTCACAATGAGGGACTTTTGGCAATGACCTCTCAGTTGATCACTCCTGTAATGGGGCAATTATAGTCAGAGAGGTTGTCTGTGATGTAACCCAAGCCCTCATTTCTACACAGCTGGGCAGACCATCAACTCAAATTGTAACAAGAAGTCAATTGGGAGCCTATTCAGAATATGGGATATTTATTGGCTGAGGTTGAGGAAAGCCTATTTGTTCAAGCACAGTGGAATTTGTCTTTGTCGGCTCTGGGCACAGACATTGGAGCATGTGCAAATAGCAGCGCCACTCCTGCCAAGCAGGCTCTTCCGGTCTCTCCTTTGACCTCACTCTCCTGGGCCCTGTCTGTCACTTCTGTTTCAGACCTGCCTGCCCCAGGGTTTCCCAGAGTCCATTTACTGTCGCCACAGGCTTGCACACACCAACCTTTCAACTTCCGTGACCGCTCAAATGATTTTTTCAAGAATTGAGATGTTTAATCAGAAGATAAAGATAAAGGGATTGCAAAAACCAGCGGGAGAGAGCCTAGTGGACATCCAATAGCATATTTTGTATGTGATGTTTTTGGGACTTTGGCAACCTTGGGCCACTGGGGAGGTAAAGGGATACTTGGTGGGGTTTTCTACAGAGTTAGGGATTGGGATGACTGGGTCACAACTTTAGGATGCTCTCTCATATGCTGGTAACTGTCCATGGCTGATCCTGTGGGGGAGTTAAGGGGAAGGCAAGAGTGATGGTCTGGGGACATGGAAATGCAACACATCCAAAGCTGTCGGGTTGATTGTGATGGGTGCAGCCTCATTTGTTACAGAATATAAATTGCTCCTTGGGTTTTTCTTCACTTAGAATCCTTAGAGAAACTGAACAGACATTTTTTTCTGCAGCATAATGAGGTAGGTTTGAACCACCAAACTGAAGGTTGAGTGCAGATCATTTGTCTACCCAGAGTCCCATACAATGGCTAAATAAATGGTGATTATGATGAAGAAAAGTAAAAGGTTTGCAAATAAGAACATCCAAGTGATACAGTGACAAGAGGTTATAATTAGAAGAAGAGAATCCCACGTCAAATTGTGGAAGAGATAAGACTGTGAATACAGAGAAGATCTAAATTCACCTGCCTCCTTGTTCCTCCACCTCACTGTAAACAGTCTATAATGATTTCAACTGGGTAATTAATAACATCTCCACTATACTGTACTAGATAGGATTGTGAGGGCTAACATGATGGGGAAGACCAGGCTTCCGGTCCATAAAGAAGTAGAAAGGTTCTTCATTGAAGATGCTGATGTCTAACCCATTATACATGTATATATATATATATATATATATATATATATACACATACACATACACATTCTGCTACTGCATTCGGCATCATTCTATTATTAGAAGTTATGATATCAGAATATAGAAATATTCATGGATTGTTTGTTTTGTTTTTGAGCAAACAAAACCTACTCTCCAGTCTCTTGAGTATGGCAATGAGAGAGGGTAGAAAAAAGTTATGCAGATGAGGTACCAGGAAGGGGGTGGTAGTAAAGGTTTTAAGGTGTAATGAGAGAGAAGGATAGAGAAGATTTATGACTGGACAGGCAGAGTTTGTCTTTTGTGCTTTGGGAGATGTTCCTGGGGCCATACTAAATGGCAGTCATGAGACTGACATGTTCTACATTGGTCTAGAGTCAATAAAGACATTCTGCTCAAGAAAAACATGACTGTGGAATGAGACGCATTTATGGATTGAGTTGACCAAGAGGGCATCAGCAGAATTGTAAACATGTATTTTTTATTATTTTTTAAGTGACACACAATGAGAAAGGAAAGAGATAATTATAGATTTGGATAGTGGGCAGAGACATGACCTAAAAATGTACCATACTGAAAACCAGAGGCATGGCTATTAGAGTTACCCCAACCTTCAAATTCCTAACAGCTATTATCTTGAGACAGAACAAGGAATCCTCAAAAAGTGTACACTGAACACCCTCTCTCTAGGTTGGTAAAGGCAGTGGGAAGCTGAGTTCAGAATGGATGCTGGGAACAGAACACTCCTTCTTTTTTGTGTGCTATACCCTACTTTCTTACCCTTCTGCATAACCTTCCTTACATGAAACGTTCTCTTTTCTCTTAGTCAACTTTTAAACTCATTTTTGCAGGGTTTTATTTAAAAAAACTTTTTTTGTCTTAGCAATAAATAACTTTTCATTAACCCCCAAAACCTTCCATTAAAACCTCAAAAATTCCCGAGTTAATATTCATAACTTTCAAGTATTTTATGCCAGCATAATGAATTATCATTCCACCAAAAGAGAGGAAGAAATCTCTTATATAATTATTGACACTGACTACAACAAACAAACACGATCCAAGAACTACCACAAAACATGAGCATTATACAAGTATTGGAAACATTTGTTCCAAAAGTGATTAAACAGTCAAATGGATTTTTGTGCTCAGCTATATGCCCTTGTTGTTGAAACAGAATTTTCCAGGCTGAAATATTTTCTTAAAGATTTCACATATAAAACAATGGAAAGAAAATTTGGAAGCATTCCCTATGTGTATGTTTTCTTGCTACATCTTATTTATAAGATGTGAAAATCTGAATTATAGAGAAACATTGAGATTATTGTATAAATTTATTACTTATGTAAAACCAAGTCCATTTCCTCATATTTCCTGGTGGTACAATTTAGGCCTAGTGTCTACGCAAGGCTGTGAACACTATGAACATCCAAGTCAGAAATCTAGGCCACCTAAATTATTCACATTTTATTCTTGATAGTAAGTGGGGTTCTGATTACTTATTCCTAACCAATCTTACCAAAAAGACAACAAAAATATATTTAACAAGACAACATGGAATGGTAGGAAATTGTTACTTTTCTCGGGAAAATGACCTCTTCACTCGATGAAGGCACATTCTTGAAACTCTTTTTATTCTCTATTGAGAATAAAAAGGAGGGCGCCATTGATCTGCTGTCTGTGGTTTTCAGCCATGCCTCGATAGTGTAGACACATTATTTAGTCAAACCAGGGTGTCAATTTCAAGAATCTTAATTCTTGAAAAATGCTCACCAAACAGAAGGGATCAATTCTAAGCTGGCCTTTAATCACAAAAGTAGGAAAAACTGAGCCAACTCATTTCAGGAACAATAATAAACACATAGATTAATAATATTTCTAATCTGAATTGCAATTTAAGGGTTAATTTAATCATTATTTATTGAAAAGTTTAATACCCATTCAAAGACAGTGGGGCATGTTCATGGTGATATAGTGTGTGTTCATAATTCCTCTAATTATGGAAATGACATGGCCTATATTCCTAACACTACACCAGGATGAAAGCTAATGAACAGATCTGTGATTAGATTACTCTTAAATATAAATGTGAATTTTATGAACTTTCTGTCTTTACATGATGTCTTAATTTATGCCAGTGAGTACTAAGTAGTGTGTAAACATTCAATCCCCCATGAAAGTAGTCATGCATCCATTGCTTTAATATGCAGTCTAGCTGAAAATAAAAAAGATCTGAACATGTAAAGAGAAATGAGAATTATCTTTGTAGGCATTTCCATTAGTCATAGAGAGGTGTGCCATCACAGAATTTACAAAGGAGACACATGATTCCAAATAATTTATTATGCACACGTTTCTTTTAAATACCCCTACCTATTAATCTACAAACATCGGCATGTATTAAAGGAGAGCAAAGGAAAGAACATCTGGATTTTGAAGCAGTTCGAGAAGAGAACACAAGTATCTACATTTCTCAAATCCCTGAATGCTACATTAATTGGACTTATTTATTTCCAGTTTTTAATAACTTTATGTTAATTGTGTTATATGATTAATGCTGTTAACTAAGCTCACCTGTTTGATGCTTATTTGCATTGCTTAAAAATGACAGAAGTATAATTACAGATGTAGAGAAAAACTGACAAAAATTAAAATTAACTAGCATTTAACAAACTTGATAAAGTTAAGAAGGTTAAGTGTTATCTCTGTATCCTATCCAATTCATCAGCAAATTCTGCAAGCTTTCCCTCCAAAACAGACTTCAAATACAACAGTCTGTAGACTCTTTATGTGCATGCATGCACACACACACACACACACACACACACACACACACATGAAAACCCAAAGGATAATACATTGAATTCTTTTCTCCATGGATTTCAAGAAAAAACATCATTCACTCAGACTATTATCAGAGAATACTGTTTCTATTTTTGCTTCTAGAAAACTATACAGATAGTTGATGGGATGATAGCTGATTCATATCTGTTTATGAATGTAGATTAAACCCAACCATTTCTTCCCACCTTCACTGCCTCAATGCTAGCTTAAACCATCATCATTTTTCACTCAGACTATTACCACACACTACTATTTCTATTTTTGCTCCTAAAAAACTATTGTCCATTTAGCTCAAGGAAAGATAGTCAGTTCATACCAGCTTGTGAATGCAGTTTGGTACATTTTTCAGGGATTTTGCTAGGCAGTTATTAACATAGCCATCTTTCAAAATTCATTATTGCACATATACTTACAATTAAATATATTAAAAATAAGTGTAACTAAATACTTAACACTCATCAATTCTCAAACATGTTGGGCCTTTTCCATTAAATTATGAAGATTATTTTTCCTACTGTGTTAGCCTGGTGTCAATAATATACAATGATATGCCACTGTGAATCTTATTCCTGCTCACCTCCCAGTGATGACACTTTGAATGACATTTATACCATGGCATTTATATCATGAGACTCAGTCACATACTACAACTTATAACTTGATTAATTGTTTTGTTGATTGGATAGGCTTCATGAAAGTAATGGATAAAATGTTAATGTACATTACACTTATAAGTGTTTCACGTCTATGAGTCTACCTTCTAAACATCCCAAAGGACTTTTTGGAGGAAATTGTCTTGTGATAACGTGAAAACCCCTATGCCTTTCAGTTGAGAAGTCATTCATGAAAGAATGAAGTTTCAGCATGCATTTGTTTGTCCAGACACATGTTAATGCCATTAAACATATACCTAACAGAACTATAAATATGCACCAATAGTCATTTAGTCTATTAAGTGCAATCACTAAGTAGTCTACAGATGCAAACATTTGCTCCAAATCAGCCAAAGGCCTTTTGTGATAGTCTATTTAAGACAATTCTATATTTTAATATTGTTTATATTGGATGTGGCACATCTTTTATATCAGTATAGTTTGGAATAAACTGATATATGAATAACATACATCCTTATATTGCCCCCTTTCAACACCCCCAGCTGGTTATAGAAAACCTTATGACTGCTGCTCCCCTGAAGTTTAGCAGCAAGATTTCTAATCAACTGTGTCACCATGTCCCCCACACCCTTCTCGTCCCTCACACTCCCTGCATAGTCTGCCCCCCCCACTGGCTGGTGTTCTTGGGACACACCGGCATTCCTCTTGTCATAAGGGCTTTCTCTTGGTAGAAACACTGCCCTCTGCACTTGGAAAAATATGCCTGCAAATGGGAATGTTGGGATTCTTATCATTAATTGGTCTTCACTTAGCAATTTACTCCTCAAGGTGAGTTCTCCACCAATAATAGGTATTGCCTATTCTAAGGTACTGCTTTAGAAGGTACTGCCCCTTCTAAACCTGCTCCTTTTGCCTACATCACCCTACTTTATTTTCTCTATTGGACCTAGCTCTACGAGAAGGTGGCAACACTGTTTCTTAGTTTCAGTATTAATTTTCGAAATTTTCTTCTCTAAGATTTGAGACCATGACATAAATCTATTTCACTACTGTATCCTCAGCACATAGGAGATGCTTAAGAAAGCTTCTTTTGAATTCATTTCTCAGTATAATCTGAAGTCTCCTTACTTCCTTCTCATCCTCTCTGACTTGTTCCTTAGTGATGCCAGAAGTATCCATTGTCAGTGCAACTCAGAAATCAAACTCAACACTCTTCTTTAGTGGTTCTCAACCTTTCTAATGCTGTGACCCATTGATACAGTTCCTCATATGATTGTGACCTCCCCCCAAGCATAAAATTATTTTCATGGCTACTTCATAATAGTAACTTTTCTCCTGTTATGAAACAGCCAACCTCTGTGAAAGGGTAGTGTGAGCCCCAGAGGGGTCATGGCTCATAGATTGAGAACCCCTGCTTCAAGGGAAGAGGCGGGCAAGCCACTGAGATTCCGCAGACCTAGTGAATTACTTTAACGTTGCTATATAGTTTCTTCACATAGACATCACTGTTCCTGATCATTCCCTCAGGACAAACCCTGAATGGTCTTGAAAAACAATACAAGAAAGCTGGAAACAGCTGATCACAGTAACAACATGTGTGGGGCAATTGCCACCTAAGAAATTTTGTAGACCTTGAAAACATGATCCTCATATCGTCTTTGAACATGTAAAAACTACAAATTCATATCTCTTATACAGAAGGTGACTCTTAAGTTTTGTATGCCAATTAAAGTTTAATGGTTAATCCTCACTAAATAAGAAGTGCTTCATATAGCATGTGGCATTATCTGCCACAGCATTAACAAAAAACCGATTAGTTAACTAGCTAAACAGATTAAATATAGACTTATAACTTTATGTGGAAATGAATGGGCCTTAACTTTAATAGTATAACATTTTTCTTTATTTAAATTTTATGACTCCTCATCCAGTTTTATTTAAAATGTCAAAAATGTAATGGTAGTGACATTCATTTCATAATAGTGTTTGAAACATATGCAGTAAAAGGGGTTGTAATAATAATGCTACAAATTACATGCTTATTTTTCCAGATCATACCTAATAGACTATAATATCATTTTCAGTCACAGTTCACTGGAGTTAAATTTAAAGCATAATATTAAAGTCAAGTTTCCTTCACATCTAATTAGACATTACAAACAAATGTGACCAGGTCTGCATTCTGTTAAATATATGCAAATAATCCCGCAGAGGAAAGGGAACAATTTGACGACATTAAAGGTAAAAGCCACCCACTCTAAAGGTATACAATAAATTACTGTAGATTTACCTTCAGCATTGTGCAATATGACATCTCAGTTGCTGTAGGACACACTGCAGCATAAATTGTACCCAGCTTGTCTCACACTGCAAAATATTCAGGACAAACATAGAATATTTTATGCTTAGAAGCCTAACTTCTGAAAATTATGCCAGCGAGTGAGGCAGTTCAACAAAGCACCTATCATTGGGGTATGGATAGCACCATTGCAAACCTTGGCAGAGTCATTTATTTTCAGAAGCAGTAGGGAAACATTAAAAAGAATGCATTTTGTTCATTCTTTTGAAACTCATATAAATAAGTCTTAGCTATAGACTGTATTTAGAAGTGAGCAATGCATTTTCTTCTTCTCCTTTTTTTTTTTTTGTCTATTGTCACTAATGGTTTTGCTGCGTTCAGCCTAAGAAATGGACAGGGGAAACATTTTCCGAAGTTCCATCAATTTAGACCACAGTTAAATTTTTCTCTACGGCTGCTTTTTATCATCTTGTTAAAAAATGTATTGGGAAGTAAAGGCGATTTAATGACACTCAAAATTGGTCTCATAGTTTGACTGGAGTTTTGCTGTCAAAGTTTTCGGATTGGCTGTCCATGGAGCAATCATTCCCATGGACCCAGTCTTTGAGGGTCCTCCAGCCCCACAAAGCAAAGGGGAATATCAAAAGTGTATTAAGAATACACTATTGCTTGAAAATTCCAGTCTTGAAAATCCCAATAGCCATTCTAATACAAAGGAAAATGATTCTTTGGTATGATTTATGCAGGCACTGAATCTATTGTAATTGGTAGTTGATAAATAAATCAAAACTTTTAGAAAATAAAACAATTGCTACCCACATGATAGATGACACTATTTGAAAATAAAAACTTCATCTTGTGTCTATAAACTTCAAACAAAATCAATAGTACATAAAGAACATAAGTAGTGGCCTTCCACTCTCCAGGTTCCAAGTCTTGAAGACTACTGTTAGCATATCCACTCTTCTGTTGATCAGTATGTTGCAGAGTGTGGTAGACAAGGTTCTTGAGAGAAACAAAATCAGGACACTGAACCTTCCTATAACACAGAGTAACAGTTTGTTAGCTATTGAGTCAAAATTGGATTAGTAGGAAAGTTTACACGTTCTAATTTGCCAAAATTTCTCTATTACTGAAACCAAAAGACATGTATTACTAGATATTTCTCTAGAGATATTAGACCCCAGGGCCAATAATGTCTAGAAAATCTCAAATCCTTCAATTCCACTATTAGTGGTGCAGTGCCAGCCAGGATAAACAAACTACTGATATTATAAGGAATCCAGTGGATCAATGGAGAGGAACCATAGTACCTTATTGTAAAATAAACCATTCATGTAGTAGCTAAAATTAGCTTTAGGCTGTTGGAGTTTTGCTTCTCAAATAGAAAATACTCCCAAGTATAATCTGTACCAATACACGGACCATCTTTAACATCTTTCATTGAGTCTAAGAAAATAGCACCCCCAACCCCCCTCCCAAAAAAAGGAAGCTAAATTTATATTTTACTCACTGAACTGACAAACGAAATGCATAAAATAACCTAGGATAATTACAGCTATTTCCTATGTTTGGAGAATAACATACTAATGCTGCTTTAGACAAAGGTCCCTTCCTAAAGGGAAAGAGAATATTCCCTATCATCCATGTTTCAATTTAGGTCTGGGTTTCTGTTTTAGGACAAGCCATGTAACAAATGAATTCATTTTATGATTTATATTTCTCCTGGAAAATTACTGCCCAATAGATGTAGGAAATAAAAGTGCTATGGATAAGATTTAAAGAGAGAGCTATCCTTGCAAAAAATATTTAGTTCTGCATATCTAAGCACTTTCAACTTGCTAGAATTTTGGCACATCATCATTTCTCCGAAAGAACAAGGATACTAACATTAACATTTGCTCTAACACCTGAAGAGCTGGACATGTGGGGAGCCTTAGAACCTATTTATGATTCCAAGATAATATATGGAAGCCTGGGTATAAAAGAAACAGTGAAAAAGGAATGTCTGTTTCCTAGTGAGCATGATGAGTAAAGCAGAAAAGAGTCAGAAGAAAAGAGTTACAATAATTGCCAAAACTGCACCTGTACTATTCATTTCTGTATAGACCTGAATAAACAGGCAACATCTTCCTAAGGAAATATCATGTTTTCAAAAGAGGTTTGATAAGAAGTGAGAGACAATTGTGGACAGTGGGATAATGTTTGAGCTTAGTGTGTTGGTCAGAATATGAAACAGGCTGAGCCCCGGTGGTGTAAGTGGTTGAGTGCAGGACTGTAGCCTGCGGGCTTAGTGGTTCAAACCCAGGGGCGGCTCTCAGGAGCAGCGCTGGGTAGCTCCCATGACCACCAGTGGGAAGTGTTGCCACCCTCCCCCAAAAAAACCAAAAACAGAATATGAAATAACTACTGATTCTGCAATATTTGAGTACTATGGAATGAAGTGGAGACCGTGACCAATAACCTAGCTCTAACTATAACTGGCGCTTCCTGATGGTATGATGGACCATGAAGGAAAGAAAACGAGAATGTAGGGCATCCAGATCAACACTTTGAATCATTGTTTCTTTCTTTGAGAAGAGGAGGAGAAGGGCTCAGATAATGTCTGAGGAATTCATTTGTTTCAATGATTATTCTACAACACAGAAGATTAAGAATTCAAGAAATTGCTGGACCCATATCAGTGAAGGGTCTTGGTTTTAAAGGAGTCTGAGCCACAGCAGTGTGCCATCTTTACAAAACACCATCCAAAGCCGAACTTAAAAAGAGATGTCTACAAATTATTTGAAATGAAATATAGATCGAATGTTTAAATAAGTAAAGAGCCTTGAGGAAGATACCTCTCTTCCCCCCCAACCCCCACCCCTTCTGTAAACATTCTCTTTACATTCACCTCTTCTTGATTATATGCAGAAATCAGCAAAAAAGGAGAGTATAGGAATGGCGTTGTAATTTCCAAACCAGTTTTTCAATAATTATAGCAACATTTTTATCTCTGCAAAAACCCCTTTCTGGGCTGACTGCATGTGGAACAATGGATTGATTTTAAGTTGCAGCTCTTTGTTCTAGATGGCCCTCCCCCTGGCAGAGCAGCCGGGGAGCCTGGAGGAGAAGGGGGGAAGGGATGACAAGCAAGGAGCTCACACCTTCATAATGGCTTGTGAACAATCAAGAGCTGATGGTATTAGTGAAAGGTTATTATTTGAATTAATCATACAAGTTTAAAACAACTTGGCATTTCAAAATGTTTCTAGGTAGGCGTAGTTTCCAAACTGCAACTGCCATGGAGGGTAATACTTGGCATGCTGGGAGGGGTGGGAGTCTGTGTGTGTGTGGTAAGGGCGGGAGAGGTGGTTGAGGGAAGGCCTGGATGCAGTCTTTGAAGGGACATGGCAGGCCCTACATACAATCCTCAGCCACATCTTAGTCCCTTCTGCTGCATGGATTTGGGAGAGAGATGAAAGCAGGGAAGAAAGGGGGACAAAGGAAACCAAGAAGGAGACACGAGACCAGGAAGAGGAGGAACAAAAGCAGACTAGAAAGGTAAACTTAATATCTGGCTCTAGGTCTATCAAACACAAACAGCAACAACAGCAAAACAACAAGACTCTGGAGTCCATTTTGACTCAAAGGGTCCCGACAGAACAAAGTGACCCTATGCAACAGCTTGATGGGGCTTCTGAGACTATCATGCCCACTGAAGCCGGCCGGCATCCTCATCTTTCTCCCATGGAATTACTGGTGAGTTCTAACTGTTGACCTTCAAGATCACAAGTCGGCACTTAACCCACTGCTCCACCAGAGAGCCTCCTATAGTTCTATAAAAAAAAAAGAAAAAGAAAAAAACTTACTGCCATCACATCAATTCTGGAGCACGGAGCACGGAGATGCCATAGCATGATTGAAAATCCCAAACCAAACTCACTGCCATGGGTTTGATTCAGACTCATAGCAATCTTACAGAACAGGGTAGAACTGCCCTTGTGAGTTTCCTGAAACTGTCAATCTTTATGGGAGTAGAAAGCCCCTTAGTCCTGAGACTTGTTGAAAGATCCTCTTAATGAAATGAATCGACACAATGGCTCTAGCTATGGGCTGAGACTTAATGAAGATTTTGAGGATGATTCAGGCAGGATTCCTTCTTTTGTCCATGAAGTCAGAACGAATTCCAGGTTACCTGAGAAGAGCAGTCAGAATAACTGGTTTCTGCTCCTATCCCTGTAGTCATGGTTCATTTAATGCACAAACGCAAGTCACATTCACTGTCACTGAATGGATTCCTACTCACCGTGATACAACAGGACAGAAGAGAACTTTTCTTTTGGGTGTCTATATATCTGTACAGCAGTAGAAAAACTCCTCTTGCCACCATGAACCTGCTGGTGGGTTTAATTGCTCACCTGTCATTAGCCACCCAAAGCATAGCAAACACCCTGCAGCACCTGGGCAAATGTGAAATAATAGATGTGTGATGGTAAAGAAACAGTTCACACACACTCCCAACATTCACTGTCATTTACTTGAGTCTACTTCAGAGCAACCCTAGTTAGGGTTTCTGATACTGTAAATCTTTACTGGAGTAGGCAGTGCCCATTTTTATCCTGCAGAGAAGCTCCAGGGTTTACACAATGGACCTTCTAGTCAACACTCCAATACTGAACCCACAATGCCAACTGGGATCTTAAAGAAAACCGTGCCTTTGCATTACAGAGTTTGGGAAAGAGGACCATCATATGTGCACGGAGTATACAAGAGCCGTGTCCCTCTTAGGGTGTGAGCATAAGTTTAATCTAATGAAAATAATTACAGACTAAAAGCAGAGGATACCCAAAAGATGTTCATTTGTGTTTTATTGATTATATACCAGCTTTTGACTAAGTAGGTCATATCAAACTATGGTTAGCATTGAAAGGAATTCCAGGGTACTACCTTGAGGTTGTATAGAACCCGTATATTAGTTAAAAGGTAGTCCTTTGCACACAACAATGGCATGCATCATGAATTACATCATGAATTATGTACCAGGAAAGGTACATATTAGGGAAGTATTCTTCTACCATAATCATCCAATCTGAATGTAGATCAGGTAATCAAGAAGTTGAACTCTTGTAGTAATGATTGTACAATTTTCTTGCTATGATCAAACTATTGATTTATGTGACACGTGCCAATAAAATGGTTTTTACAGAAAAGAAGAACACAGCAGCAGGATTACAGGAAGGCTTATTAACAATGTGAGATATGCAGATGGTACAACCTTGCTTACTAAAAGGACATATGGATGATAATCGAGAACTTTGGCTCTCGGTATGGGTTACTATTCAGTGTAAACCAAATCGCAAAACCAGTCCTCCAGTCAAGTCCAACTTATATCAACCCCAGAAGGCAGGATAGAACTCTTCCTGGGGATCTCTAAGACAATATCCCTTTATGGGAGTAGGATGTCTTATCTTTGTGCCTCAGAGTGGCTGGTGGTTCATGACTGCTGACCTTTTGCACCAGAGGGATGCTCCAAGGAAAGAAAATCCAGATTCTTACAATTAAACCAATCATTGATAGCAAGATAAATGGAGAAAGGATTGATGTTCTCAGGGATTTTACTTTACTAGGATTCACAACCAATATTCCTGGAAGCAGCAGTCAAGAAACCAAAAGAAATCTTACCTTGAGCAAACCTGCTGCACCTGACCAATGTAACACGCTGAAGAACACAGGTATCACTTTTAGGACAGAGGGCCACCTGACAGAAACCATGGTGCCTTCAGTCATCTCATATGCATGCCAAAGTTGGACACTGAATAAAGAAGGTCAAAATAGAATCAATGTCTTTAAATTAGGGGGAAGAATGTTGAAAGTACCAGGGCTCCCAGTGGAACAAACACATCAGTGTTGGAAGAGGGACAGCCCCAGTCCTCCAGAGAAGTGTGGATTGGCTATAGGACTTCCCACATACCTTGGACATGTTGTGCAGAGATACCAGTCCCTTGGTATATTCAAAGATCAATGACAAAGGTGAAGAAAGGAGTGGATTGATCCAAAAGCTATAACAGTGAGCTCAAATGTAACATTAAGTGTGAGGATGGCACAGGTACCGGGAGTGTTTTTTTTTTTTTTCTGTTTTACATAGGGTTGTTATAAGTTGGAACTGACGTCATGGCAGCTGTGACAGTCACCTAATCTGGTGTCAGTGTGAGGATTAAGAGTGTAGGAGTGGAGCCTCGCCTGTCACTCTGGAGACAGCCCATGAGACCTCTATGTAGTCATGGCTTTCTCCTGAGAATTCTGGAAAATCTAGCCATATTTTCCCCTTGGAGATGAAAGGCTCACTACTCAGTCCCTTGGAGATGCTCGATTGACAAGCCTGCCTCCTTGTGAGACATCTCTGACCTACCCTGATGTGGCCAGAAACCTGGACCTAGAGAAAGCACAGGAAGCCTCCTGCCAGGGCTAAGATGCTTTTACCACCACTGGACACACAAGACTCTGCACCCACTGGCCTGTGGTTGTCCTGGTGTCATTGCATGTGCTCTGTGAGTCTGAAGAGGATTTATAGATTAGTATCAGGCATATGGGCTAATATCAAACTTATGGTCTTAGAATAGGCTGGGTTGAGATGTTTCCTTAATGCACAGTTGCCCTTGATTATAAAACTCTTTCTTATACACATATGAGGGTTTATGAATTTGTTTTCCTAGTATACCCAGACTAACACAGCACCACCACCACCACAAACAACAACAGTGTACTAGGACATATAGACACTAGATATTAACTAAAGTCTAGGTATAGGTCGTAGGGATAGTGCTTAAGAGTCAGGCTACTAAGTTCAGGGTCAGCCGTTTAAAACCATCATCCTCTCTGAGGGAGAAAGATGATACTTTCTTCTTGCATAAAGAATTATAGTCTTGGAGCTGAGCCCTGGTGGCATAGTGGTTGTGTGCGGGACTGCGGCCCAGAGGGTTGGTGGTTCATATCCAGCAGCAGCTCTCAAGGAGCAAGGCTGGGCCTCCTACTCCCACCAGGGGGGCAGTGATGCCCACACACACAAAAAAAAAACCCAAAAAAGAATTGTAGTCTTGGAAACTCACAGGGACCTTGTCCTACAGGTTCCCTGTGAGCCAGAATTGAGTCAACGGCAGTGCATTTTAGAGGTCACAGGAGTCCTCAGGTGGTGCAATTGCTGACATGTTGTGTTTCTAACTGAAAGGTAGGTTGGGCGCTCCAGGCCATCCAGATGCACCTTATACGGGGAGCCTGGTGACAAGGTTTCCAAAATGTAGTCATTGAAAACCCTATGGAACACATTTCTGTCTGCTACACATGGGGGCTACATGAGTCCACGGAGACAGCAACTCCATGACTTGACGACAAGTGAGTTTTAGAGAACAGAAAGAGAACTTAATTCTCAGTTCTTCAACTTGAAACTGCTATATCCTGTAGGCTCTGGAAGCAAGCTCAAGAAGAAAGCAACAGCACCAATGGCTCTGGAGGAACCTGGGGTGGAAAGTGTAGGGGAAAGAACAAAACAGGGGAAGGGACTGTTGAGCAGACAATGTAATAGACAGGGGAATAACTAGGGAATTAGAATAAGCAACAAGTAGAACATAGAGATCTTTGTGGTGGTGTTGCAGCAGTAATCTAGCTGAGAGGAATTGCAAAGAGGCAGAATAAGGGTGACTGTGATGGTGAAGCAGGAGGAAGGTAAAAGGAAAGAGGGAAGATCAAGGAAGCAAAGCTATGGATAGAGGTATTAAAATAGGTATGCACTTATATAAATATATTATTTCATAAAATAGAGATATTGGCCTTTGTACATATATTTATATGGCAATACATTGAGGAATTGGATGGACTCTGAACCTCTGCTCCAGCCTCTCCTCAACACAAGAACACTTCAATCTAACAACCTGGCATTCTGTGATAACCCCATTCCCGCCACAATTGCTGAGTACAAGCAAATGTGGTGAAGAAAGCTGATGGTTCTGGATATCCCAAAATATAGTATCTGAGAGGTCTTAAAACCAAAAGTTAAACAAGTGGTCATCTAGTAGTGAACCAACAAGCCCACAAGGAAGAAGCATATCGGCCTGGTGATATCATTGTCGATAGAATCAAGGAACAAACACTAGCAGACCCAAACAAACAGACACAAACACCATATTGTTGAGAAGGAGGAGGGTTGGAACAGAGACCCACAACCCATCTGAAGACAATGGGACATCCCCTCACAGAAGTGTAACAAAGAAGGAATGAGTCAACCAAGGTATGGTATAGCACTAATGAAACGCTGGTTCTTTGAGGCTTCCTCACCTTCAACAATCATGACCCCATTCCTGCCTTTCAGTTCTGATTAGACTGGAGCATGCACACTGGCACAGATAAGGGTTCATGTCATACAGAATCCAGGTCAGATAAACCTCTCAAGAACAGAGATGGGAGTAGTGATTCCAAGAGGATAGGGGGAAGGGTAGAGGAGTAGGAGAGGAAGGAGAAACTGATTGAAATAATGGACACATCACCTTCCCCCAGCTCCCAAGAGGACCAACACTGAAATGTGGGTATAGGGAGATTGTGGTCAGCATAAGATATGAAAACAACAATAATTTATAATTTATCAAGGAACCATGTGGGCTGGGGGGGGGGGAGGAGGGAACAAAGAGGAACTGATCCCAAGGACTCAAATAGAAAGTAAATGGTTACAAAATGATGATGGCAACATATGTACAAATACGCTTGATCCAATGGCTGTATGAATGTTTAAAAAAAAACAAACCTTCCCCCAAGAAAATGCTTTTAAAAAATTGAAGCCATTGGGGATATAGGAAGTTGAACAAATAATTTTAATGCATTATGAACACTATTAGGGTCTACACAGGCTGATGGCCGGGTCGAAAGGATATCTCTGGCCTCATCTGAGCTAAGCTTATATTTGAACTGAGTCTTTCGGGCTAAGAATGGAAAGGAGGACTGCTCTTGCCAGGAGAGGAAGGAGACAGAAAATAGTCCAGAGAGATTACTAGAGTGTGGCACCCTGTAGCTACCAAAGTGCAACAGGGTACAAGGAATCTGAGGACTGAAGCTGGAGGGCCAATTCACGACTATCTTATAAAGATCAATTCTGGAAGAACTGAAAAATGATGATGACATTGATTGCACTTAAAAAAGTGACAGAGGCTGAGCCCCGGTGGCGTAGTGGTCGAGTACAGGACTGCGAACCACTGTGGTGGTTCAAATCCAGCAGCAGCTCTCCAGGAGCAAGGCTGGGTAGCTCCCATGACCACCAGAGGGCAGTAATGCCCCCCTAAAAGAAAGTGACAGTTATATATTCTATGCACACACACACACAGTCATTCAGAAAACTCACTACTATCTAGTCCATTCTAGCTCATGGCAAGGTTTCTGCAGGTTTCTGAGACTGGTGACTCTTTAAGGGACTGGAAAGCCCCATTTGTCACTGAGAAGCAGCTGGTAATTTTGAACTGCTGACCTTGTGTATTGCCGGACAACTCCAAACTGCTAACCACCAGGGCTCCAAATATGTTTGTGCATACATACCCGTAAAGAGGTGAATTTGGTGTATATGAATCTCTTTATCTCACTCAAAATCAACTGTCATCAGATGCAAAATAACATACAGAACTGGTAACTAAGAAGTCAATGATGAAGCACATGAGCAAAGGAACATGTTTGTGTGTGTGGGGTTCCAAAATCAGAGAGGCTAGAGTACTAAATGCAAAGCAATTCTTTAGATGCACTCCATTAGGCAAGTATATTAATAAGAAGGCTGGTAGTTATTTTTTGGTTAATGTACTTAATCACAAACACTTTAAATGAAGGTACAATTAATTGCATTATGAATTTTTGTACCTTGATTTTAGTATTTTCTGTAAAGTTATATTAATGGCACAAACCCTCTAGTTATATTCTGATAAGACTATGAATCACAAAAGGTAATGGTAATTTAATGGTCTTATATTTTTAGAATCTGGAGAATTATCATCTATTGTTTATAAAGTAATTCATCTCTTGATTTGGAATTTACAGTGTAAAATAACTCAAGGGGAGCAATATTAAAATATTTGTAACATCATATGGTTTCCAAGGATAAGAAAGAAATGAATTGTGGTTTCAGAACAACCTTACTCTTTGGGCATTATATTTTTAAGGACAAATGTTTTCTAGAACACTGGCAATTTCTCATTTACAGGGACTTTATCACAATGGAGTTTAAAAAATTATTTAACACGATATACTCTATAATATGAAAACTATTATTTGGCTTAGAAAACATGTTAAAAACTGAAAAGTGAAAAATGCAAACACCTTAATATTTCAAATAATTAGAAGTTAATTTAATGGTTAATTATTTAAATCAATTCAGAGTTAAAAATAATTTCTCAAAAATATGGACCAAATCAGACAAATGAGGGTATATGTAAATTTATCTTCTTCTGGTTCTATTGAGGGAGTTTAATTCCCACCTCCATTCTATTTATTAATCAATTGAGGTATCATAAGCCCATAAAAGTTAGAATGGACACACTTAGCTAACTGAATGGAAGCTTATTCTGACTCCTGGCGGCCCCAGTAGGACAGACTGGAACTGCCTCTTGGGTTTCTGAGACGGTAAATATCTCTGGAGGTAAAAAGCCTTGTCTCTCTTCCCTGGAAGGGCTGGTGGTTTCAAAATGCTGACGTTGAAGTTCGAAGCCCCATGTGTGACCTGCTGTAGAAGACTAGCCTTGCAAGAAGTACTGACAGAGTGCTCTTTAGAAGCCAGGATGGAGAGATACCTCTCACAAACTTTGGATGCGTTATCACTGGAGACTAGACCACGGGAAAAGACAATAGATTCGGTAAAGGGCAGTAGCAGAAAAAAAAAATATGAAGACCCTTATAGGAGGGTCAAAAGGAGGACCAAACTAGTGACTGCAACAGTAGGATCCAAACTGTAAGGGTATTATGGCCTGGAAGGATGTCCCATTCTACTGTACACAGGGCTGCCATGAGTCCGAACTGACTCAAGGGACCTATCAACAATTCCTGAAAACCAGTAAGTAAAGTGCCCACAAGCCACGCCCTTTGTAATGCACAGCGGAAGGTTGATGTTAGCTGCTGTCACGTTCCTTCCGATTCCTGGGGATCCCGTGTGTGCGGCGCAGATCGGCTCTGCAGGACGCCCAAGGCCTTTCAGAAACTGCTCTTCAGACCTGTCTTCCCAGTGGGTCAACGGGTCACCTTTGCTCCTTGTTGAGCATTTAACTCTTTGCCAATCCAGTACCGGAGGACCGGTTGCTTTTGACGGAGTGTTCAGAAATGCACATGGAACACAACAGGATATATACCAATATTTCTGTGCCAAACGGTTTAAATAATTTTCTAATTTATTGTTCATAATTCCTTGCCTGCCCAGGCATGATGATATTCTAGACAGAAAATAAATGATCCGAATATTAGGATGTCAAAAGGCGTCGCCTGTTATTATATCACAAAAATTAAAATGCCTTTCCTAAAAGTCTTCTGTCATCTGATTGTTGCTAGGACAGTTCCTGACTAGTATCACTGGGGGGGAAAAACATAGCCTTTTTTATTGCCAGAAAGGCCATTTCTATGGGGTTTTAAAGCTGAAGGTCGGTGCACACACTCTCTTCAGTGCAGTATCTCTTTGAAAGTAAGATGTCAGGGAAGATGTTTTGCACATTTATTTTCCAGATTTGTTTTAGCTTTAAAAAAGCAATAGCAGTAGCAGAAGTTCCTGCAGCCTGCGTGATTATGGCCGATCACTTGCAGTGGCTGGTAGGGAGCATCCATTTACTTTGTGCTTCCTGAGCAAAATCTAACTGGGTCTGCATATTTCGCTGGCTTGAAATGGACATTTAGGGTCCCACAGTGTACTTAAAGATAACTTCAATGGTGTGAGCTGAATGGTTCTTTCAGACTATTGGAGCTTTTTTTCCAATAGCATTTCTCTTATTGATTCTCTTCTTTCATTTTGGTGTTATACAATGTGAGGAATATCTAGATCAAATATCTAGACTCAATAATTTGAGGAGGGTGTAAGTGGATACTTATATACATGTATATTTTGACCCATAACAGCAATTAACTGTCTCAATCCAGTGTTTCTGGTTTTCACATTTGTAACAATAGAGGTCTACAAAATATTCATATAAACTTTGAAAAGCATACAATGATAGCTGAGCAGATTTAAGGGGATCCTTAAGCAGATCTCGTCACGGTTTATTGGCTCATTATTAGAAGCATTTTGTTGGCAATGAAAATTTAAAAAGTTACTAGTTTATCAAAGCAGAATATTAACATCACATGCAAAACATGCAATGGCAGAGCATTTAAATTTCTTTGCAAATACAGCTCAAATATCTCCAACTCTGCCAAAGATAAGTGACTCTTAAGAATAACACTTTATTTCTGAATTAGAATTGGTATGAATGTTTTATACCTGTTAAGTCTTCTGTCAAATCTCTAGCAATTGTTTCTTTGGGTTTTTACTTTATGATAAAAAGGAAAAGGCTTCTCAAGGATGCTGTCTTGATGGCGTCCACAATCCATATTCATGGAATCAGCAGCCAGGAGAACAAATGTGTCCCTGAGACAAGTCAGCTGCATACGCTCTCTTGAAAGTGGGAAGAACCAGGGTGGTCTTTTGAGAATTCAGGTATGCCTGACCCAAGCCAAAACATTTTCAATTGCTTCATAGGAATGTGAAAGCTAGACAATGAATAAGAGCCCAGAAGAATGGACATGTTTGAATCAGGATGTTGACAAAGAATAGTGACTAACCTGGGATGCTGGACTGAAGGGAAAAAAAAGCACTGCCATCAGTCGATTCTGACTCGTGGACTGCCGGAAGAATAAACAAATGTGTCTTTGAACAAGCACAGTGCAAGTGTCCCTTAGAGGTGAGCATGGCTAGACTCTGTCGATCAAACTTTGGACATGTTATAAGAAGATAATAATCTTTGGGAAATAACAAGTTTGGTTAAAAAGAGCTCTGACAAAAATGAGGAAGCCCCACAATGAGATGGATTTGTCCTTTGCTGCGACAATGGGTTCTAACATAACAATTTTGAGATTGGAGCAGGCCTAGGTGGCACTTTGTTCATTCTATTGCACATATGACCACAATGAATAGACGCAATGGCATCTCAAAATAACTCTGCAGTAGCCATATGTTTGGCATGAGAGTATAATGATGAATGTAATTGACATTATTATGTACACAAGATGAAAAAGTAGTACTAATTTGAATTAAAACAGAAAACTCGTGTTGACAAAACCCAGAAATTAATCACATTTCTATCATGATTGTAACTTTTTAGTACCGCCCTTTTCCACTCTGTAATTAAATTTACAATAAGCATAGATCATTAGAACAAAACAAAAATGAGCAATAAGTACAATTATGTGCAATGCAAACCACCAAAGCTTTGCATTTTAACTCTTTTGATCCATGAAGACACTTCAAAGAGTTTGCGGAAGCATGGAATTAAAAGTGAATGAAAATTTTCAACAAAGTTTTTAAAGATCCTTTGTATGGCCATTGCACTTTTGAACATCTATTTTTTATCTCAATAAAGTCATTAATCTATTTTTTAAGATTTGAGTCAAAATATCAGCATCTTCTAAGATCTACCTCAAGATTTATAATACAAAGTCCTATAAATGTGATGGTGTTCAAAATAATTGACACATAACAGTTCAATATAAAAAATTTGAAATTCTTAAGGTTTCTTGATTGGAGAAGTATGATAATCTAGCTAGTTCAACGTTACTGACTATACAAAGAATGTATAACCTTATTGATTCTGGCTCATTAAAACAAAAAGAAAAAATACAAACTCACTGCCACTGAATTTACATATAGTGCTCCCCCAAGACAGAGTAGAACTTTCCAGAATTCCTAAGGTTGCACGTTTTCAAACACACAGCATATTTTTCCTTAGCAGTTAAGCAGGGGGTTTGAAAATTCAGTCCAGTGGTTAGCTGCCCATTGCTTTACTGACTACATGACCAGGACTCATTGTAGCACTAATAATAACTCTATAAGTATTACCTAGACCATAACTGTTTTAGCCATGATCCTAGTATATTTATAAGTTCAAGGTAATTCATACCCATGTGCAAGCATATATAATATCAATGTGATCCTAGAAGTTGTCGACTATAACAGGATGTTTTGCTGGGGCCTTTTGTCTTTGCAACAATAGAATGATAGAATCACGGTAATGGGTAATGACGATCATTCCTTCACTAAAGTGTGCTGACTTCTCTACAATGCCATCTCATCCTAGTTGCAAGTACTTTCAGTCACCTCACCAAGCCACGCCTCCTGCCATCCCACACCTTCTGAGCCATGCTGACTGCAGGGCAGGAGAGGATGATGCCTGTGTGTTTCCAAGACGGGAACTCTTCATGGGAGAAGAAAGTCCCACCTTCTCCCGATCAGATACAAACCTGTTTGTCTCCCGCAAGAAAAGCATATTTAAACAAACTACTGTAAGTTTACAATAAGAGAAAGAAGGCTTGTTCTTTTGTTGATGTTTTTGTTGTTACTATGAATGAAATGCCAAACTATTGCAATCATCTCAGGTTAATAAGAGACAAGGAATGGAAAGTTTTAATAATTTTTCTCTATGCTTTCATGATAGAGGAAGTGACAAATGCTGATATTATCAAAAATATTAGTACTTTGAAATAACCAGAAAGAACATATACACTAAAATGCTAACAGAACCGTAACTGATGGTTTATAATATTGAATTAAGGAGCTAAATTAGTTCAATATGCTTGTAATTTAATCTATCCCATGTGCCAGACAGAGTATGAGATATAATTCTTGTTCTTAACTATTCTACAATTGAGGAGTAAATTAGGATAGGTAAATTAGAGTAGTAAATTAGTGTACTTCTTTGACTATTCAATTACTGTTTCTCTCTTAATATCATCTGTGTCTTGCCTTGACTGAAGTTACTTCACCAATAAAATCACAAAGTCAGGCATCTCCTTTTCTGACCACAGTTTCTTAGACTTTACAACTGAATTATCCAATGATTCCCATTGTGACCATCCTTCAACATTCATGACTCGAAATCATAAATCCTCATGTGACTTACTGCCCACTTCCAAGCAACTAATATCTGCTTCATCAACAGAGCTTAGATTTCCTGATACATCCCATAGTTCTTTCATCAATAGTCCAAGTTTCCTTGCCCCTCTTGCCTTTGGTTAATCTTAGCCATTGTTATCAAATCAATTCTGACTCACACAATCTTTCAGACAGGCTAGAACTGTTCCACAGGTTTTCTGTGACTGAAATCTTTACCGAAATAGTCACATCTTTACCACATCTTTTAAACAGTCGGCCTTTTCAATTAACAACCAAATGTTTGAGCCCTTGGTAATCAGAAGTCCTTAACTGAACCTAATCCTTGCTATCTTCCTATTTCAGTGCATGTGCATTCAACTGGAAAAATATTTTAAAGTCATATCATCGTGTTATCTTACTGCTCTCCACATCATGGCAATAATTGACAAGAAATAATATTCTTTAACTTCGTTTTCTCAATTTTAATTCCCTACTCAGCCTGCTGCAATATGGCTTCAACCTACATCACTGTAATGTATATAGACTAAAAAGAATCCCTATTATTAAACTCAGTAGTTGTTTCTCAGTTTTCATCTGATTTGGACTTTCAGCTTGTTGACAATATTTATTATTTTATTCCTTTAATTCCTTTCTTAGATGGAATTTTGACTTATTCTTTGGTAGGTGGTGTTTCTCATTTAGCTTTTTATTTTTTAATATTTATCAATGATACTGGTTGGCTAATCTTTAGATGGATTCACCTCCTTAATTTTACTATTCAAAATACTTTTAGTTTTTTTTTGGAGGGGGCATCACTGCCCTCTGGTGATGGGAGTAGGAGGCCCAGCCTTTTGCTCCTGTAGAGCTGCTGCTGGAATTGGACCTCCATCCCAGTGGGCCGCAGTCCTGCACACAGCCACTACATCACCGGTGCTCAACCCATACTTGTAATTTTAATTAGTTTAAAATATACTCTTTTTGAGCACCTATACACAAACCCCTGGCACAAAATTTCGTTCATAACCAAATGACACCAAACAAGTTACATGTATGGACTTTCATCTGACATATCCACAATCATATTGAAAATGAATTTACAATCTGATGCACAAAATGATTGTGATAAATACATTTTAAGTCAACTTCTGGGAGTTAGGAGTCCCCGTGACGTTATCTAATATAGCATGGTCAACTCTGTGAGATCTCTTGTAAAACAGCCAAGCAGCGTGGAAAGAACTAGTCTGACTCTAGCCACAGAATTTACAGCATTGACGGATGTTTCATTCAGGGGTGATAGTATAGATTACACTGTGGGGAAGCTGCAGCACTTCTACCACTGTCTCTGGAGCCTGCCTGTGGTTCACTGGTCTCCACTTAACTCGCCTGCCAATCCCAGGAACGATTAACATTCTGGGGACTTTGGGTTCCTTTGGCAGCTTTGCATTCATTCAGTTCTGCATCCACCAGCTTGTGGCTTTTCTGTTCTATTTTCCAGGTCCATGTTCATCAGCCCCTGAAAATACATGAGTTAAGAGAACCCCCTATTCTCCAATGTGAAACACACTGGATGTTCCCATTTCTGCAACTGTGTGAGGCATTTATTAATAGAAAGCTTGTTTGAGATACATAGACATACATGTGTCACTGGTTTCTCTTGTCTACAGTACCCAACCTAGCACAATGATCGTGAAGACTTTGTCAGCCACGTGGTTTCCTCAGTGATGCAAGTTTACATACTGGCTTGCTAACTGCAAGGTCAGCAGTTAGAAACCACCCACCATTCCTTGGGGGGGAGATAGCCTTTCTACTTCCATACACATACTCTTGGAAACCACAGGGACAGTTCTACTCTGTTCTACAGGCATTATGAACAGACATCAACTTTTTATTGGCATGAATAATCCCAAATCCTAGTTATAATATTAATATGCTTGGCAATGGTAAATATTTCATCTGGTCTACCAACATTAACTATGGCTTTAAGAAAAAATCTATCCTCATTTGGGCATTTAAAAACCACAATGCTCTTCACCATTGGCTTTCTTCTTCCTCTTCCTCTTTGTGTTCTCTGCTTCTCCTCCTCCTCTTCCTTCAAGGATAAAGAACCAAAGTTTTAACAGGGTACACAAGGCACTAAATTATCTGGCCCCTGCCTCTCATTCCAGTCTCAGAACTTTTCTTTTTGCTAGCCACATGTCAGAAAGTTAGCCATTTCATCCTCCAAATGTTCCTTCTCCTTCCTATTTCCTATCCTTTACATATAATATTCCATCAAATGGAATTCTCTTCTTCTCCTCTTTAGCCATCTAAGTTTAAGTATAGTATTTTGTCATTTAATGTTTATCTTTTCATTCCATTCTATATTGTTTTGAAATAAAACCAGGTATCTATTTCGGGTACTTTAAAATTTGCATGTATGTATGTATTTGCTATTTTGATTAAGATATCCATGATTCACTGAGATGTGTTTATGATTGTAAAGTTGTAACTGAAATAGATCAGTTCTTCATTTTGGCTGATCCTCCTCTTTACCAAGCATAATGCACTACTCTAGAGACTGCTTTCTCCTGATAATCTGGCCAAAGCATATGAGATAGTGTCTCACCATCTCTGCCTCTAAGGGGTATTCTGCTGCGCCTTTTCCAAAACATATCTGTTTGGGATTTTTTTTCCATTCATAGTGCTTTCCATATTTTCCCCCAGAAACATAATTCAAATGCATATTTGTTAATCTCAACCTTCTTTATTCAATGTGAAACTTTCACATGCTCTATGAGGCAATCGAAAATATTGTATATGTTCCCATTCCAAAGAAAGGTGACCCAACAAAATATACAAATTATAGAACAATATGCTTGATATCACATGCAAGTAAAATTTTGCTGAAGATCACTCAAGAATGTTTGGAGCAATGTGCTGACAGGGAGCTGATAGAGGTTCAGATCAGATTCATGAGAGGAGTTGAAACAAGGGACATCATTTCTGATATCAGATAGATCTTGCCTTAAATCAGAGAAAACTATAAAGATATTGATCTGTGACTCATTGACAGGCAAATGCATGGACCACAAGAACTATGAAAATCTTGAGAAGAACTGGAATTTAAGAACACTTCATTGTATTCATGGGGGAGCTGTATGTGAATCAAGAGGTAATTATGTGGATAGAACAAGGACATATAGCAGGTCTTAAAATCAAGAAAGGACATACCATTGAGAATGGGGAGGGGGGTGTGGGGTGGAGACCCAGAGCCCATCTGTAGACAATTGGACATCCCCTTACAGAGGGTCAAAAGGAAAAGACAAGCCAGTCAGAGTGCAACAGAGCACTGATGAAGCATATAGTTTTCCTAGATTTATTTAATGTTTCCTCCTGCACACAGTCATGGCCCCAAGTCTATCTTACAAATACTGTTAGACCACAGTGTGTACACTGCTACAGATAAGAGCTGAAAACACAGGGGATCTGGGACAGATAAACCCCTCAGTACCAATGAGGAGAGTGGCAAAATCAGGAGGGGAAGGGGAAAGTGGGGAAGAAAGAGGGCCCTGATCACAAGGATTAACTTATAACTCCCTTCCAGGAGGAGAGACAAAAGAAAAGACAGTGAAGGGAGGCATTGGTTAATGTGAGACATGGAAAAATAATAATAATTTATAAATTATCAAAGGTCCATGGGGCAGGGAGAAAACAATGAGGAGCTGATACCAAGGTCTCAAGTAGAAAGAAAATACTCTGACACTGATCATGGTAACAAACGTACAAATGTGATTGACACAATGAATGCAGGTATGAATTGTGATTAAAGTAATGATAAAAACTAAAATCAAGAAAGCTGTGCATCAGGGTTGTATGATTTCATCATACATATCAGATCTGCATGCTGAACAAATAAGCTAGGCATGCAGAGAAGCTAGAAGATATGAAGGAGTCAGGGCAAGGATGGGAGAAAGCTTATAACAACCTGCAGTAAGCGAGGAACACTTGAGGCACATGCGGACGTAGATCAAGGACAATGACCTTCAGCTGGATCAGTAGAAAACATCATGGAAAATGGAGACAGAGTTGAAATTGAAAGGATTTCATCTTGCTTAGATCAACAGTCAATGATTCTACAAGGAGCAATCAAGAGATCCAAAGATACTTTGTATTAGGTAAACCTGTTGTCCAAGATCTCTTTAAAGTGTTGAAAAGGAAGGAGGCTACTTTGCAGAGCAACATCTCTGTTACATGCATTTATACATCTTCATATGTAGCAGTATATATCTATACATATTCATATGTGTGTGTATACAGTGACCTTATCTATAGATCTGGGGAAAAAAAACAAAAGTTCATATTTGCTAGAAGAATGAAGAAATTGATAGATTGAGAGGAATAAATTGATAATCTCTGAGAGATAGAATTCTCTGCTACTTACTGTGTATAGGAAATATTACTAAACACTTTTGATAATAAATCCTTAAGAACATTTTACATTTATCCTCTAGAGTTGACTTTTGATGATAATAGTTGCATTTTTAATACCTCTAAAATCCCAGAGCCTACCACTGGGGTTTTTCACAAGGTGTGCTCCACAGACATTCATTAAATTAATAGCAAAATTTAGAACAGAAGACAGTTGAACCAAAATAAGCCACAATAGCACAATATAAGTTAGTTTAGCTTACAGATGTTGAGGTAAGATTAGAAGGAGAAAACTGCTCTTTTCATTAATTTGATGAATTAATATAGAGCACCAGGGGAGGTTTAAATTGATGTTTGGTTTTATACTCATCATAGTGACTCTATTATTACCATACATTTGAGCCAAGATTGTTATCTTATTATCACTGTAAAATGAAAATAAGAGCTTTTCAATAAAAAAGTATATTTTGGTGAGCTCTTGAGGAAAGAAGAATTCTTGACATAGGTGTTCTTAGGTAACAGTCTGGCCAGTGTCAGGTGTTGTAGGAACTCTGTCTCTGAAAACTGTTAAGAACTGATGACAGTTTAGCTGTAGTTCTGCCTGCAGCCATGAGAACTAATTGGATGACCTCTCTACTTATCAGTCTCCATTGTGAAGAGTGCAACTTGAATTCTCCCTGGAGATGGCCCATAGCAATTTAGGACAGCATAGCCACATGTCTACACACTTCAGTCATCAAATGTCACCACAAAATGCATTCTCAAGATGAGCTTGCTAGTTATCACAGAACATGGGAATGTTTACATTTTATAAATCAAATGAATCCTGATAGTAAAATTATGGCTACATCTGTCCAGAGTTTGATGTAAATCAGCTAACTATTTGTGGAATGGTCTACGGGTGTGTAACATGGCATTAATTCATTGACACTGAGTCAAGTTTAACTCATAGCTGCCTTATTAGTGGTTGCTCCTTCAGGAATTATCAACTAATGAGATAGTCAAAACCAAGGAAAATAAAATCTTTACACACATATACATAGGCAAAACTAGTACATGGTATAGACCATTCACAGGGGAGGAAATTCTGTAAGCATAAGATGAAATTCTGTAAGTAGCATACACACAAATATTCAAAGAAAGCATAATGAAGAAGAGGTCTGGAAATGCTAGATAGAGAGAAAGTTATGTGTTTGTCAGATAGAAGGGGAAATTTACTTCAAGCAGTTGGAAAGTCTTGGAAGACATCCATTTCCAGGAGTAGGAAGGATGATTGAATAAGCAGACAACAGGACGATGGATGGGATTAGTAGGAACAGAGGGTGCAGATTTGGTTTATAAGCATTCAGGAAATAAATTGATCCTTTGGGATGTCTGCCTGGGCTGCTTTTACCCATATACACGGACTCCTTGGCTAGTTTACAGCCATTGTTCCCAGAAGCACAGTTCTACTTGACACTGCTTATATTCAAGCTTCCACATTGGCATACAGTTGGATTCAGAATAGTCCACAGCTTGAGTTTATAGCCTAGCTCAGACATATTTTGTACTAGTTATATGACTTTAGGTAAATTACTTAAATTCTCCAGACTTCAAGCTTCTCATTTATAAAACAAGAGGGCTGAATATATGAGGGCTCTCAAGAGGCGCAGAACGGACTTTAGGTTTTTGTTGTTGTTGTTTTCAGAAATTAATTGATTTGTGGGAAGGGGTTGTTGGGGTGTTTTTGGAGTTAAAAAATTTGGTACTTTTTAGTTATTTAGTTCTAATGCGAACTTTGTGGAAGTCAAGGATGTTCATCAACTGGCAATACATGAACCATTGGAAAGAGGGAGGGAAGAAACATGTGATATCAAGCAATTCTTTTTTTAATATAACATTTTAGCAAAGATATCTAGCTTCTAAGTCAAGCCTACAATCAACCATATTTTTCAGACCATAAGATGCATTTCACCCCCCAAAGTGAGGGGAAACCAAGGGTGCATCTTATAGACTGAAGGTGTGGTACACCAAAACATTTTAGTATACTGGTACTACTTGATTTCCGATTTTTTTTCTTGTTTTTCTACTCTAAAAACTGAATGTGTCAAAAAAAAACCCTGAATGTGTCTTGTGATCACATGTGCCTTGTGGTTTGAAAAATACAGTAATTCCATTTAACAATGAACACAAAATATTTTGGCAACTTTTTAATAAATAAAAAAAAATCAGAAGTGAAAAAAAAACATGCTCACACGTGAAAAAAATATGGCATCTGGAGTTCTGATTCATACAGGGTCATTTCAAACAAAATATATTTAATGTGGCTGCATTAAATGTATTTAAATGTGACTGGCTGCAGACAGATTCTCATAGTAATACACTTGGATCAATCTCACTACGGTGCCAGCAAAAGCAGGTCTACTCAAAAGTTTGGCTTTCACGGTGATTGACTGAATTAGATAAATTCAAGAGAGACAAGTAAGCTCAGCAAGTTTGGGTGACTATTTTATGGGATTCCAAATAGGTAGATTGAGTAGATTTTTCTCAAAGAACACAAAACAATCATGGAGAACGTATCATTAAGAATTTTTAGAACTGCATTCATGAAAGAATGTCAACCAAGTTGAGTCGAGGGATTGTCTTCCCATCTTGACAGTATACATGCTCATTCTTTAGAGAGAAGTAAGTGTTGTCCTTTGAGAACTTCATTGGCAACCAGTATCCACCCAGCCCACATCACTGGTCTTGTCCCTGCAGATTCTGTTCTGATCCCCAGGCTAATAGTTGCAGGTGGATAATTCAACATTGAAATAATCATTCTTTTAATAATTTCTTTAATTTATCCATTGTCTATGAATTAGTGCACCATATATATTAAAAACTTTAAATAAATATGTTCCCTTTAAATTTTATTTTGCAGGAATTTTTTTTCAATAAACTAGTGTATGAAAGAGCTTTGGATCTAAAAGTGTTGGGAACCAATGGATTGTACTATCTCAAATAACTTTCAACACTAATATCCATGGATTTATATAGTTTCCTTTGTCTTATAAGGAAAGAGACATATGTTGATGATTTCCGAGAATGGTGTTTAATACAAAGTCTAAATTCCGGAAGGAGGAGACGAATGTCCCAGATAAGATGCATCTTTATTTTGTACCTCTTGTCACTTAGTTTCGCTGTGATGGGAGACAGAGATAGCGTCAGGAGAATGGCATCCATTGAGCATCTGCTGGGCCTGACATCAAATGAACTCTCAGGAGCTAAGGACGCAGCTGCTTCTTTAGTGGCCTCTTTTAGTCATAAACTTCCATCTCAGAAAACAAGTCTTGTTTTCTTTAAAGAAAGAAGGACAATGTGGGCTTCTCCTAAGAACTTACAATTTGTTATGTTACCTTAACATTCTCTTCAATATTAGAAGAGAAATCAGGAAATTAAAACACACTCACCTATTTAATAAGGGAGATGTCATATTTCAATATATCTACTACTTTGACATCTGGACACTTCTCTTTTCCCTTGCCTCATGTACAAACACACACATACACACCAATCATTAAAATAATTAACTCGGGCAAGACCACACCATATCTGTAGGGATCATGCTGAAAGGTTTTCTAAATATGGTGGCACACAAATATTGTAGTAGTACGATCAATAAGTTCCAATCTATAGGGCTTTTTAATTGGCACATGTCGCACCTTCAGAGCAAAGTACAATAAAATTAGTCTTTTTTTTTCACAGTCAAATGCCTTGATTTTTTGTTTCATGTTTCACCTCGGAAATATGATCGTCCAAGAAACAAAACCTATGGGGCAGAAAGACATTTTCCCATTTTGCAAATCAAGCAGAAGCATGAAGGTCTGCCAGATTCTCTAACGGCTCTGCGCTAGGTATTCCTCATCCCTCTGTTAATGTGACCTTCCAATGACAGAATTGGATCAAGAATAACACATTTTGATGGTACTTGTAAAAGTAATGGAGCTGCTGTCAAAAATACCCAAGATGACAATGCAACGTGAATATATAGTAGGTGCAGAAAAGATGGGAAATAGGAACCAGTGTATTCACTGTGAATGTTTCCTTCTTATTAGTGCTCAACTTACAGAAATTATTTGACATCAACTTTCATGATATTAAAAAATATAGCATAATTGGTCCAATGGAGTGACTACAATTGACAGAAAGGTATAACAGCCTAATAATTCTGGTTCGTGGCATACTGACAGACTCATTTATTCATTCAATCAAACATATTTATTGACTACACAGCCCATGCAAATAATACATTCGCTTCTAAGGAAGGTAAAGCAGAGCGTACCGATTCATTTGCGATAAAAGATAGCTTTTAATTGAGAGAAGTTAAAATAATCTGAGCGGTATGTGCTTGACATCCTGCTGTCTACCATCCAACTGTCCCATAACAAGGGAACGTCATTTTGATTTGTGGATGACATGAGAAGACTTCTTGGAGGAGGTGAGAGACTAAAACTAGATTCTAAAGCCACCTTCAAGTGGCATTTTAATTAGGTTTTAACATTAAAAATCCAAACCCAAACATTCCAACTCACTGCCATTGAGTTTATGCTGATTCACAGTCACCCCAGAGGATGGAGTGGTGCGCCTCCTGTCAATGTGTTTCCAGCACTGTCAATGTGTCTGTAGTGAGGTTGTCCCATCTTTTCTCCACGGAGCAACTGGTAGATTGAAACCACAGAGTTCTCCACTAATGGTCCAATGCTTAAATCACTTCACCACCAGAGTTCTCTCCAGTTAAACACAATTGTATAGCCTCAATAAATGAGCATATTCTCTGGGAAGAAGTCATTCTATCTGACTCTTGGACAGTGTTGTATTTGACAGTGAAGTCAGAAGTTAGGTTGAAGATAAGGCAGACAGGGATAAAGGGGGAAAATATTACAGGGGAGGGTCCCTTATATTTAGTAAGTAACTAAAATCCAATAATGTATGCATTCAGAGATGCTTAGAAGGAAAAGTTGGTGTGGCTAATGTGATTTTTTGTTTCTCTTAAGGCTAAAACCTAGGACTGATCACTCTCTATAACCCTGACATGTTTTCACATCACACTCATTCCTTATTATTAGGCAAATCCACTTACCATCTCTCTCTGTTTGGGGTCTCTATATAAACAATATGGCATTCCCAGAAAGGAGGCTTTACTAGCTGAGGGTTTAAGTTTGAGAAAAATTGAATATTTTAAGCAGAATTCATCATTCGATCCTATCTCCTTCTCCATAGTTGAAACAACCATGGTCAATTGCTCAGCTTCTGGGAGGCTTTAGAGTGGAGGAGAGTTAGATTTCTGTCCCCTATGGTCCCATAAGACAGTGGGGACCCATCAGAATCTCGCTTATAAAGAGTTTAAGAAAGATGACAATATATGCTCTAATATGTCAGATGCAATTGATGTATGGATTTTAATGAGTTGTAAAAGCACCCAATAAAATGATCCAGATTTAAAAAGAAGAAAAGAAAGAATGAATTTTAAAATATTAATGAAAAGACATGAAATAACACTAGATAAAAGCAATAAAACTGCTATTTAAGATAAAAAGTAAATAAATAAAAGGCTTCGAATGGGGAGTCACTGATAACTGATGATGGGGAAACCAGACAGAAAACAGTTGGCAAACATGATGAAGAGGAAATAGGTGCAAGTGTGAAGAAATGATGGGATATCCTGAAAGAGAAGAGAGGAAGAGGAAGGGGGCCTGAAAAAATTTAAAGAAACTGTTAAGATAGGGGATCTGAAGTTGCTGTAATTGGAAACGCCTGTTTAAAATGTCTTGTATTTGATGTCAAGAAACTTAGAACTCACGAGGGCTCCCACCACTCTAACCAATAGAAGGGGATTGCTGTACTTAATCTCTGTGGGCATATAACACAATGAAGGGAGAGCATCTGCTTTCTTGTGAGTCTGAAGTTTTGGCATATGATGGGTAAAAGATGTCCACGAGAGCAGACAGGCACTGAGGATCTAGTCAGCTGCACTTGGAGAGGGCATTCCACAGGTTATCTCAAACTAGTTCTAGGAGAACTGGGAAGGTCTTGTGTGACTTTGCTGTGATAAAATCCCTGGAAAAGCGTAACCCTGCCCCCTCTCAAATATGCCCATGTTTCTTTGCCCTTTGTATAATTTTGTTTTGTTTTCTTTCACTTTAATAAAAGATAGCTTGAGCAACACTGAATATATTTATATAAGTTTCTCCAATTAAAATTGAATGCAGGGATCACAGACACATAGAGAAATGAGTCTTATTAACAATGCTGAAGTCTTCCCACTCAACTTTCAGTTTGTTGAACTACCATGACTTATGTACTGTCATTTGGAATCTGGAAGTTATAATACACTGGTTTCAGTTTAACGTCCAGATGTAGAACCTACTAAGAAGGAATAGGTGGTCCATTTCTGGGGGACTGGTTACTGAAAACCTTATTAATAGCAGTGGAACACTGTCTAAAATGATGCTGAAAAATGAATCCCTCAGGTTGGAAGACATTCAAGATAGCACTGAGGAAAAACTGCTTCTTCAAAATAGTGTCAACCTTAATGGCCTGGTGCAGCAGAGTCTTGGGGAGCTTAACTCATGAACACATGGTTTGTAGAAGGATAAGGATGATAATGGAAGCCCAACTTCCATTTTCAGGGTTCAGACGTGGATTTAGCCCCAAGTGAATCTTTTCTGACCATAGTTGATTGATTAGCCAGAAAAAGCATTGTCAAGTCAACAATGGCAGGTATAGTTCAGAAAAAAAATTATAACATACATTGATCTCCCTTTATATGTAATTTTTGTTTGTTTGTTTCTTTCTTGGGAAATCATCACTGCTCTCAGGTGGTGGGAGTGGGAGGCCCAGCCTTTGCTCCGTGGAGCCGGAATCGAACCTCCATTCCAGTGGGCAGCAGTCCCGCACACAATCACTACGCTACCGGGGCTCAGCCCCTTAGATGTATTTTAAAGCTGTTTCATTTTAAGGGGGGCGGGGGGAATCAAACTCTCATTACTATCAAGTTGAAGCTCCCTCATAGTGACCCTGTGGGTGTGAGTTGAACTGCCCTGTAGGTTTTCACAATCTAAAGCTTTAGAGGAGCAGAAAGCATCATCTTTGATTGTGAGGATTGTGAGGAGTGAGGCATGGCTTCTGGCTCTAACTGCTGACCTTCTGATTAGCACAACCATAACACCACCAGGCCTCCTAGAACAGTGGAGCAGAACTACAGGTGGATGAAGACCCTGGTGAATACTTTTGGATCACAGATTGGTGTTGTGGGTAGTCTGCTCACATGCAGAATGTACTGGAAAGTGGGTTGCTGAATGTGCAGTTAGACTAAAATTGTGTACCCTATCTTTTGATTTTCCTGATGACTCATTTAGGTTTGTTCTAATTTTACTGATTTCTTTTCTGTTGAGATTTCTATGCTTTAATTTCTTATTCTTGCTGGTTTTTGTTTGTTTGTAATGTTTTTCTCTATGTAAAAGTCAATGATAGGTAAATCTACAGAACCAATAACTGGATTAATGGCTCCTTGGGGATATGGCAGTGTAGGTTGGAGGGAGTACAAGAATGTAGAAAATGCTCAAAAGCCCATGGTGGTGTGATTTAACAACTCTACTTGACATGACTTAACTACTCAATTGTGTGATATATGAATTATAGGTGTGCCAGTAAAACCGTTGGATAAAAAGATTTCAAAGGGTGACTCAAGAAAGTAAAGTACATTACTATAATATACTGTGCTATTATGAATACTATTGATATAAAAACTAAATTATATAAATAATATTTACATAAAGCACATGTGTGATTATTGATATAATTATTATAGTAAAATGTGCAAGTACATGGAGCTCAAATGGTAAGGGAAAGAATGTAAGTGTCATTTCTCAAGCTGAACGACCTGAAGAAAATATTTATTCCTGGAGTTGCAATATTAAAAATCTATAGGCAAGTTATTAAATGACATAGGACATGTGAAAGGAAAGATGAAAATTAGAAGACATAACTGGAGTTACTGAAACAAACACAATTGTTTGCGAGTATATCTAAGAGGTAGCATGTGATGAAGCATTGATGGTATTACAGAAAGAATCCTTAGCTACATGTAGGAATTAGGGACAAATAAGACTCCAGGAATTGATGGGGTACCAAGAGAGATATTTCAACAGATGGATTCATCTCTTATCATGCTCATTTTCTATGACATGAAAGTGAGAAGACAGTTTCCCAGACACTGAGTGGAAGCAATCCATATTTGTATCTATTCCAGAAGTTGATCTAAGAGAATGCAGAAATAATCAAACAGCATTATTCATATCACTACCAAGTAAAATTTTGCTGAATGTAATTCAAAAGCAGTTGAAGCCTCACATACAGTACTTTCAGAAATGTGTGCAGGTTTCAGAAGACCACCGTATATACTCTAGTATCAGTCACCCCCAATATAAGCCAAGACATCTAATTTTACCATAAAAACTGGGGAAACTTATTGATAAGTATAAATCTAGGGTGAGAAATGCAGCAGCTACTGGTAAATTTTAAAATAAAAATAGATGCTAATAAAAATTAAACAATAGAGAGATCAGTAGGCTAAATGTTTTTGAATATTTATTTCAAAAAATAATAAACTATTTCTCTAAGTGGAAAAGAAGGTCAACAAAAACAATAAGGTGTATGATATGTATAGCGTGTATCTAAGTATACATGAGGTGTTACTGCATGTGCTGCCTTACTACATTCAGTACCTTACTGCATGGACACAACACAGCTTGTAGAATTTGAGGCCTAACGCAAGCTGATATTCCAGGATGTGATGACATGCCTTTTTGCACAGAACAGCCTATATAAGCCGCGCTGTGTATACACTGTGTTACTGCATATGCAGCGTTACTGCATGTATATGGGAAGTGCTAATGCAACACAGGCAGTAGCGCAGTGTGTACACAATGCAGCATGTATATGATGAGCCCTAACACAGACTGCTCTATGTAAATATATTCAACACTGGGTCCAGAAAAGGGTTAGTAAGAAAATAAAAAATAAAATATAGCAGACTAAGTACTATAAATAAACGTACTATATAACCAAAACCAGGGATATACTGGTCCTTGTATTCAGCAATGTTTAGGGGCGTGATCAAGCATGAGTAAGACTATAATGGCTACATCATTGGTCACAGCCCTGGAGAAGAACAGGAGAGCGGTGACATCCAACATTCATCTGACTTCTGACAAGGATGTGCTGCACCCCCGCTACCAGCACACAAAATCAGGCTGGTTCTTGTCTGGTATAGCACAGACAACACAGAAGCTGCTGGCATTCAGGGAAAAAAAAGAATGGTGATATCAGCAATCATCAGAGCCCCCCACAGAGGCTTCAGGTACCAACAGATGAGTAGAAGAGATGAGAACACTGCACTGCGTGGGGGAACAGTTAAGTGAGACCGTCACTCGAATATAAGCCGGGGGGGGGGGGGGAGGGAGGCGGATTTTTCAGCATAAAAACATGCTGAAAAGCACCTGGCTTTTACAAAAGTATATATGGTTTATACGACAATGGACATCACCACTGATATTAAACGGATCTGTGTTAAAAGTTGAAAATCCCAGAGTGATGTTGACCTGCCCTTTGTTGACTAGGTCCATGAAAAAGTATTCAACTCTGTGGATCTTAGCTAACTGTGGACAACATTGTCCACATTACCCCTCAATTATGCAACCACCCCCCTAGACCTATTCAATTGTGGGAGCTGGTACCTCATGGAGAATATTAAAATCCTCAAAGTGAGCCAATGATAATATAATAGAAAACTAAAACAAACAAACACTGGCATGGAGTCATTGCTGACACATACAGACCTTCTGTAGGTTTCCAAGACAGTAAATGCTGAAAGGAGTAGAAAGCTCAGGCTTTATTCTGAGTAGCTGCATCCAAGCATATTGCAACCCAACTCACGATGACTGCGCCCCCAGGATCCTAAGCAGTAGCATAAGGGGCAAAACATTGACGTTGTCATGACTGTACTTTACTTGAATCTCCAGTCAGTGATGCCTTTGGAAGGAACAGTTAATAAATAAAGCCACATGAAGCGACATAAGCAGCCATCTAGCAGAGAAGCAACAAGCCTACGCACACCAGTCATAGTAATCATGAGGCGTTTATGGAATAAGGTAACAGACACCACCATACCCAAAACAAAACAAAAATGACATATTGTTGTGAATGACAGGGGTCGGAGCAGAGACACCCAACGCATCTGTAGACAATAGGACATGCTCTTACAGAAGGGTCACAAGAAAGGGATGAGTCAACCAGGATGCAGTATAGCACCGATGAAACAGACACTATTTCTCTAGCTCATCCCCCATTATCATAATCCCAGTCCTGCCTTTCAGTTCTGGCTGGACTGGAGTAGGTACACTGGTATAGACTGGAGCTCACATGACATGCAGGTCAGATAAACCCCTCAGGAACAGAAATAGGAGTATCGATACCAGAACAGTAAGTGGAAAGTGAGGGAGGAGAGGAGAAAGGGAAAAAGGGATAACAATACCCTTCATCCCAGGGGGATGAACAACAGAAATTTGGGTGAAAGGGGAGAGCAGTGAATGTAAGACATGTACATAATAATAATTTATAGTTTATCAGGGACTATGAGTGGAGGAGGAAAAAGCAAGGAGGGAAAAGGGGGAGCTGATATGGCAAATATGCTTGATACAATTGATGCATGTATGTTATAAGGGCTGTAAAAGCCTCCAATATAATGATTTTTAAAATATTTAAAATCAGTAAAAAACGAAATCAAGTCACATTGCACTGGGAAATTATAATGCAAATGACTTGGCCTGATACAAATAATAGTGTTTTTAATCACCTCAGCCCCGAGCAAGGAGTGAGCTATGAAGGGGAGATAGTAAAGTATAAACATTGACTGTGAATTAGTGTTGATAAATGATATTGAATAGACTATGTACTAACAAATACAAATCTACCTTAGAAGGAGGACAACTTCACACTTCTTAAAGCAAGCATTGGTCAAACTTCATTTCATGGACTTTGGACAAGTTATCAGGAAGGATCAGTTCCCAGAGAAGTGCATTGTTATTGGTAAAGGAATAGTATTGAATGGAAAAAGAGAAAGACCCTCAATGAGATTGGCTGACACGTGGACTCAAGCACTACAACAACTGTGAAGATGGTACAGAACTGGGCTGGCTGTTAGAGATGAAACTAGTTCGATAGTCCCTTACTACAGCAGCATAATAACTAGAAACTTGCTGGTTCATGTGCTTGAAAACCTGTCCCTTCCCCTTTAAAAAGGAGTCTATTTATTTTGAGGACTGTTGAATTTCCACCCATGCTCGCTTCTGGAAGATATGTCAACTTGAGGATATGCTATTTCCAACCCACTTTGTTCCCTTATTTCATGTCTAGAAATATTATTTGTGGTGATACATAATAGAGATGGGTTGAGCATGCTTTAGGAATCCATACAGAGACACTAGCCCAATTGCTATGCATTAATATTATCTAAGCATAAAACTTCATTTGCTTAAGGTACATGAAAATCTATAATTTATGATTCATTATGGATGTTTTGCTATCAAATCACACTTTGCTAATATACTAAGTAGTTGAAAGCTGTATTATGTCCATGAGCATTTATTTCAGAAAATTCTACAAACACAGGGGCCGTGAAATAACTCACTCTAGGGCCTTCCCTCTTCTAATGTCCTTTCCTGAGATTCCCAGAACACCCAGCCTTCAGTTGCTCCGGGCTTTGTTTCCGTAGAATTTGAGATAGCAAATGTAGCTAATGAGATACAGATGCATGTCACATCTGGTCCACAAATAATGAATGAGGGAGGTCAGGAGTAGAGCAGAGAAGAATAACCTGAGCTCTAAGAAGAGCAGCCTAGAATTAATACAATTAGTACATTTAATTTATGAATGTTCATCAAGGTTTTTTTCTTAAGAACAATTGTTTCTTAACAGATTATACTTTTAAAAAATGAATTCAAGATCTTTTTTATTTTAAGAAAAATTTTACCCAATATGACTGCTTCAAGGAAGAACAGGCCCAAAAACAGTGATGGGAAGACATGGAGGTGGTAACTCTTGGAGCATAAAAAGGTTAGCCCTTGGTTGGTAACCAAAAGGTGGGCTATTATCACTGAGCTAGTTATTCCATAAGAGAAAGAACTGTCAATCTGGTCTTTAACTTTAAAGTCTAACAAACTCAACCACTATGACCTAGACGTCAACTCCATAATGCCTGATGACCATGATTCCTAGGAATGTTTCCAGGGAGAGGTTGCTAGTGTAATCAGCACTCTTGGTTGATCCCTCTGCAGGAAACAGTGAGTATCAGCTCCCCTCCCCCTTGACACAGCAAAAACACCTGATGGCATGGGCCAGCATCCTCTTCATACATGCCTACCAACTTTGAACCTTAGAGCAGTATGAGCACATTTCAAGTTTGAAGTTTTAGTTGAAAGGAGGAGTGTGATACCATGAATGAACAATCTCAGTGGTTGACTTGAACAACATTTTTGTCTTTAAAAATCCCATTGTTCTAATCGGGTTCTATATCCTTAATTATGCACATTGATTATTACTGACTTATAATCAGAGTCTGAATAAACAACAAAGAAATACCTTTAGAAGGTATTTCTAAATACCTTTAGAAGTCTAATTTCAGTCAAAAAATTGGCATGTGCATGAAAGAAGAGTGTGTGTCATGCACGACTAATCTGACATGCCTCAGTGTATCACAGAGGTTCTATTCCACGATGCCACAGCAAAGCCCAAGAAAGCCCAAAGTTACATCTACACCATAGTTACTGTGTGCTCTCCAGTGGACAGTTGCTCTTGTGAGGCGACTTCCCGCTGACTCTGGTGCACAGCAGCAGAACAAAGGTTCGGAAGCCTTGTGAACAATCTGGAGTGATGTGTGAATTGCCCAAATCTACCACAGAGACATGGGATGATGCCTTTTGTTGGGAAAATGAGTGCTAACAGATTTGCTCAGTGAAGCGTTGCTCACTCTCCTACTGCCACCGTGGAGTCGATGCCAAGGCATGGCAATGCTGCAGGAGAGTGTACACCGGCCCTGGGAGCTCCCCAGCTTGTAACTGTGGAGCAGCTGGTGGTGCTGAACTGTAGACTTTAGGGGTCCCCATCGCCACCACTGCACCACCAGGGCTCCCAAAGAGCTGCTACAAATCTTCAATTTAATAAAAACAATTTTTTAAGCATATGGGAAGCTCAGTAAAGGGAAGTCCAATAGCATGAAGTATGCCTGGAGGTGAAGCTAGCTAAGCAGGATTCATTTATGATTTAACTGAAAATAAGTGCATCTTATTGTTTATTGACAGCTTTACTTTTCGATGTGATGTTGATATTCAAGTAACACTTAGAACGACACTTGAAACATGTCCAATAAATGTTCTGCAAACATAAAGAGCTACTTTAGGAAAAATATAACCCATAAAGTCATTTCTATGGTTTATGTAAAAATGTAAAAACAAACAAATGGAATATTTTATCAGATTTAAAGTTTCAGAAAGTATCACGAATCTACTTACGAGCAATCTAGCAGTCAATCAAATTCCACTGGGAGCCTGCAAATTAACAATAAAAAGAAACCTAAGACATTATTTCACTCAGACCATTTAATTAGACAAAATAGCAGGAGAAAACAAAAACATGGTTTAATGATTTATGATTCAATAAAATAACACATATAATATGATAATAGCAAAAATAAAAGTAACACGATAACCTTTCTTTTCAAAGATTAATCTGAGTATATTATAAATTTCTTTACTTCTTTCTTAAGTATTATTCTGTCACATTCTAAAAAATTCAAGTTGTCAATCTTATTCTGAGTGTGCTAAGAAAAACATGCAAAATATTATTCTAACAATTAAGAATAAATTATTACCATCAACGCATATATTGCAATAAAATATACATATCAGTTCTCCATGATTTTAATGGCATAAACAATGTGCTATTTTAGTTATTTTTAATCATTTTATTGGAGGGTCATACAACTCTTAGCGCAATCGATATATACATCTATTGTATGCAGACCACATTCATACATTTGTTGCCTTCACCATTATCGAAAAATCCTCCTTCTACTTAGGCCCTTGGTATCAGCTCCTAATATTTCCCCTCCCTCCCCACTCTCCCTTCCTCATGAATCCTTAGTAATTTACCAATTGTCATTATTTTGTCATATTATACACTGTCTGATGTGTCCCTTCGCCCTCTTCCTTGCTGTCCATACCACAGGGAGGAGGTTTTATGTAGATCCCTGCAATTGATTCCCCCTTTTTACTCCACCTTCCTTTCACCCTCCTGCTTTCACCACTCTCACTACTGGTCCTGAAGGAGTCATCCGTCCTGAATTCCCCATGTCTCCGGCTCCAGTGTACATCCCCTGGTCTAGCTGGATTTGAAATGTAGAATTGAGATGATGACAGTGGGGGGAGGGGGGCAAGCATTTAAGAAGTAGAGGAAAGTTGCATATTTCATTGTTGTCACACTGTACCTTGACTGGCTCACTTATTTAATTTGTTGTGTCTATGGTAACACAGGGAAACCTATGGTTTCTCAGCAATCATGAATGCAGGGTTGGTCTTGGAGATAGCAGTAAGCCACAGGGGAATCGTACTGATGGTGTCTCTTTTGTTTTTACACCAGACACAGTTGCTCCTCCCATTGCTGCCGCAGAAACTCTGAGTTGGGGATGGCAGCCTCAGAGCACGGCCAAAAGTCATGGTTAGGGGCGGGATCGAGTTCAGTGAATCTGCGTGACCTGCACTTATTTTCCTTCCTAGACTTCGTCTAGTATTCTTTGGCCACGTGGTCAGGAGCGACCAGTCCCTGGAGAAGGGCATCATGTCTGGTAAAGTGGATGGGCCGTAGGAAAGAGGAAGGCCCTCAGTGAGATGCGTTGACATGGGCTCAGGCACAGGAACCCGGATGAGGCAGGCATGGGACCGTGCAGCATGTCTTTCTGTTGTGCAGAGCGTCTCCGAGCGTCGGAACGCCCAGCCAAAACGACAGCACTAAGATGAAACCACAGGATCGTCTTCATTGTATCCCCATGTGTGCACACAACACGTGGGAATTCAAGTGTCTCTCTCTCTCCCTCTGTCTCCATCCCTCTCATCCTTGTTCTTTTCTTTGTTCTTCCCTGGCTGCTTCAGTTTTACCCATACCATCATACTCTGTATAAAATGACCTTAGGATGAAAAGTATATAAAGCACTATTATTTTCCTCCCAGAGAATCTTCTAACAAAATGTTGCCCAACATGTATTTATTTCAATGTGCCTGTGGGTTAGATCTTAAGTGGATAGTTCAAACCCACCAATCTCTCCACAAGATGAAAAAGAGGCTGTTTGCTCCAGTAAAGACTAATATGCATAGAAACCCTCTTAGCATCTCCATGAGTCAGAGTCAACTTGTTGGAAGCAGGCTTGCTGTTAATATATGCCTACACTAACACCCTCAGGATGATGGACCTACAGCTATTTTCAGAAATGTTAATATTGGGTTTTATTAAAATTTCTCTCTCCTTTACCCACGAACGTAATTGTGAGCCTGCTGATAGACAAAGCACAATCATAAAACTTTAATCAGGGAGGAATCATTCCGCAATATGGCAGGTTTTAAAATGGATAGGTGCTGTGTGCAAGCTGTATGTCCAGATACCTGACAGAGTTAAGTGATACAATTGCAAAGTTAAATAACAGCAGCAAGAGGCATTCAGGCGCCCAGAGAAGGGAGAAAATGCATGTTTTCAGATGAGATCTGTGAAGATGGAGGAGGGCCAGCTGAGGAGGGGGACATAAGAACACTTTGCAGGGTGGAGAGGAGGGGAAAGATTGATTGGGAAGGAACAGAAGCACAATCACTTTGTGAAATAGAGCAACAAGGAGTCTGGTTCTTAGAAATGCTGATCTGAAGGTAGGATGAATGTGTCCTAGAGTGATGACTCCACGATTTCTGCAAAAACAGAGCTACCTTACACCTCATGAGAGCCGTCCACGCGACATAGCTTCAGAGGGTCTGCTGGGTAATAAAATGGAGGCAGGGGGACAGCAGAGAAGTCTCAGGGTTACACAGAGAGATTAAATCTCAGAAAAGCAGTAAAACCATTGGTACAGAGTCACAAGTGAGTGTCAATAGCCCTGTTGCAAGATGCTTGTGCTATGAAAGGCCCTCTTTGGTGGCATGGTAGTTACATAATCCGGTGTCGATTTAAGTAGGGGTAGAGTCTAGCCTGTCAATGAGGTCACAGCTTGATGACTTCATTTGGAGGCGCCAAGCAGATCAATAGCTCACTACAGGGCAAACAGTCTGTTTCCTATTTGTCTCGACAAGCCACATGGAGTGACCCTGATGGAGCCAGAGCCCTGAAGCTGCAGGAGCTTCATGGACACCCATGGCAGCACTGAGATGCTTCCACTTGCCACTGGATCTACAAGATTTTCCACCCGCTGGCCTGTGATCTTCCTGTATTCTGCATCATTGCATGTGCTGCATGAGTCTGAAGAGGAACTTGTAGACTGGTCTTGGGTATATGGACTAATGTCAGACTTATGGACTTGATCTGGCTTTGGCTGGATGTTTTCTTAATATACAATACTCTGTGATAAACAGCTCTTTCTTATACACCTAAGAGTGTCTCTAGATTTGTTTTTCTAGTCTTCCTGGACTAACACAGGGGTGGGGGGTTCAATAGAGAGTTCAAACAAGGCAAAACCAGACCCCTGTGATACATGGAGTAGCTGTGGCTTAGAGCCAGCTGGACAGCCCAATACCTTCTATGAAAGGCAGTTTGGTGCTGGTTTTATTTTTTATGAAGATGTCCATTAAATTGGCTCTGGGAGAAGGTGGAGAGCCACAAAAGGTCTTAGACATGTAGACCATTGAAAATTATTCCAGAAATTAGGGAACGGAACAGAGTAGTTACAGCGTGCGCTTTAACCATATAAAATAGATAGTTAATAAGTCTCAGGGGAATCACTTCTGATACTAAAAGCTTTGTTTTCACAGTCAAGCCTACAGTGATCATAAATTGCAAACCAGTGTTTGAGGCAGGTGGTGGGCTGTGCAGTCTCTGTGCTCGTCACTGGCCAGGTGGCTGATGCCGAGGGACAGTGGTGTACAGTCACTGAAATTTCAGTTTTACAGGTTAGAACAAATCATCAACTCTCCGGTAATTCATCTTCCAGATTCCTTTTCTCACAAAATGCATTTTAGACTTCTCATCACAAAAATTACACAAACCAAACCCTTGGGAGTCCCGCCAATTCTGACATAAAGGAACCCTGAATGCCCGGGGGACCATTCTATTGGATGTGCATGCTTACTAACTGTTTAGTTACACATTAAGCCTCTAAATACTATTTTTATGAACCAAGTATCTTTATGTCCCATCAATCCTTTAGTTTTTCTGGCTTCCTCTGATACAAGGCCCATTAGCTTATGGATGCTCTTGGACTGACCAGTTTCCTTAGACCAGACCAACACTTCTCAGTGAATTCAATGCTTTTGTAAATTGGGAAAATATATATGCTTTTTGTGAATTTGAAGTTCTCTCTCTCTCTCTCTCCCATGTTCTTATGGATCCCAACCTTCAGTCGGCCCCTACACCACATACCCATTCACATATGTCTCACTAGTTCACTAAACCAGACAGCATGCAGGAGACAACTAGTGTCTAATAACTCAACATACATAAATCAACCATAGCCAATATGCAATATGCATAGGTTACATGAGTCTAAAATATTCTAGGACTGTCCTTCAATCTTGTTATTTACCAAGAGACACTTGGAAATTAACCTATCTAAGTGTCTATTTTGTTTCAGAATGATAATGCCTAACCTTTTGGCATATAAGTATTGATTCAGTGGCAGTGTTGCTGTAATAGAGAAAAGAGCACCATCTATCTGTGGTCTGTTATTTGTCTGAATTGCTAAAATTGTTCCCATTTTTCAAAATTAACAGAACAGTGTCTGGCAACTTCCAAATATAACTCTGACAAACAGGAAGACTTGACTGGAGAAGCTGGCATGGGAATCTAGACTCAGCATGGGCATCTATATTTCTGTGAGATGACATAATGTAGTTATCAGTGTAATTTTCTATATTAGGTGTCTTTAACACTTCGGTATTTGTCTTTCATTGTAAACTCAGATTATAGCCTCCTCTACAAAACCTCTGCATTTTTGCCTCTGTCATTGAATATTCACTACCCCCATGGTGCTTAGCTGGACAACCATTCCCCTTTTTATGCACCTCTGAATATGTCAGGGAAGGGTTGCGAGAAAGACAAAGATATATATATCCTCAACCCAGTTTGTCTAATGAGCATGCAATAACATGAAGCCCAGGATATCTCCTCAAGAAAACTTAATAATAACAGAAGGACCAGATAGATACTAACTGAATGATACTGATATAAGAGCAAAAGTAAAAAAGTCTTTGGGATCTAGAATGATCTTTGAAATAAGATCAACATCTGTCCTCACATCAACCTTTTAGTTAGAGAGAAAACATCTCTCGAGTCACAACCATGGAGTCAATTCGGACTCAGAGTAACAGAGAGGAATGGCCCTGGGAGTGTCTGAGACTGACTCTTCATGGGGGTAACAGCCTCCTCTGTGCCACAGAGCAACGAGTGGTTTCAAACCGCTGATTGTGCAGGGAACCTGTTAATGCGACACCAGTACCAACAGGTCATCTCAGCTGGAGACAGATACATATGATACGATAGAATAAATGTCAAGAAGAAATAAAAATGCAGGCAAAGGTAATAGAAAGAGTTGGGGGCCAGTTTCAATTTTGGATGGAATGGCCAAGAAAACTCTCACTGAGAAGGTGGTACTTAAATAAAGGCCTGAATGAGATGAGGAAAAGAAATATGGGGATTTGTGAGAAGACAGTATTTTTGGCAAAAGCATAGTAGACCAATCATCCTAAATGTGCATGCCTGGAGTATTCAGGAAAACCTAGAGGGTAGGGAGTATCAGTGGGTAAGCTCTCACAAGATAAGACCAGGTGTAGTATGAGGGCCCACCTCATTGGGGCCTTACCGGTCAGAACACAAAATCTTAGCTTTTACTCAGAGAAGGATGCCCTTGGAGAATTCAGTGTACATCTTGCAATGGATATTTGTTGAGCTTTTTCCTGAGAATAAATAAATAAATAATCTTCTTCACCACACTCATTCTCTCTTGTTCTAGTGAGATCAACCTTATTTTTCATTGAGAGAGACTCTCACTCCCCTCTCTCAGTTTATGCAGTTCCTCTAGGAATGACAGCATCCCTCAGCTTCCATGGAGACCACATGTCCACAATGGCCACAGGACACTTTGTTCTTTTTTCTTCCCTTGGCCCAATGACTATGTAAGTGATGCATACACCATCAAGACGAGAAAACGAGACCCTTCCTGGGGTTTCAGGGGAGTCATGGGCAACAGAAGCTCTCTTCCACAGGATTTGATCAGTTAGTCAGAATGCAAACCTGCTGAGGTCAGTAGTGATCCTGTCCTCCATGGTTGAAGATCTCGCTCAAGCATTTATCCCACCTTGACTCCAGAGGAGGAAGTGCAATCTTTGATCGCTTCCCTTAAGCTTCTCTATCCAGATGTACCAAACCCAGATCGCTCCCTGTGTGTCTCATTTGGCAAGGCCAACAACATAACACTTGACTGAAAGTCCCTTCTTCAGAGGAGGCCTCAGCTCAGTGAAAGTCAGTTAATTTGAGTTTTAATGAGGAGAGGGTATGACAAAAGAGTTCCAAATAGCATTAGGCCCTGGTCACCTCAAATAATAGACCTTTCTGTGGCTTCGTGGTGACAAGTTGGCCTGCTAACCATGAGGTCAGTGGTTTTAAGCCACCCACTGCTTCAAGGGAGAAAAAGGAGGCTTTCTGCTCTCACAGGGTGACAGTCTCAGAAACCCACAGGGGCAGTTCTACCCTCTTCCAGAGGGTCACTGTGGGTTGACATGGAATTGATAGCAGTGAGGCTTTCTCTTTTCTTCCGGGTATAATAGTCATCAGTGAGTTTCAATAGCAATTCATGATGGAGGTGAGGTGAGTAGTGTGGACATTTCTTTCTCAGAGTCTCTGAAAAGGTATTTTCACTTCTTTTGGTGGGTAAAACAAGGATAGTCAGCCTGCCCTGGGGAAAAATGTTTAACTTTACTTATGTAAATTTCCAATGGGAGAATGTACCCAGAATTTTGCTAATCATGCATTTAAAAAAATCACATTTCTTTTCAGGCCTTCTTGACCATGGCTATTTATTAAGGAATACCTGGATTAACAAAATTGCCTTTTCAAGGTGCACAGCATTCTTTAAAGATTACATAATTATTATGTGATTTAAAAAGCTCACTCAAGGAAGTGGACTCTACCTTAAACAAGCCTCTGGCAGATTAAACTGAAATATCTCTTTGAACTGAAAGCTAAAACACCTTCACCTGCAATGAAGCACAGGAATATTATTCCAGAGTAATATATATGGTTGCCGGTGGGCTTTGGTTCAATTTCTTACTTTTGAAGTTGCCTGATAATTGGCATACTAACACTGCCATATGTTGATATTTTCATATTTTCTTTGCTTTTTTGACATGTTTTAGTCCTGCAGACATAACATACCTACAAGAAGGAAAATGAGGTAGACTGTGAGAAACGTGTAGAAATGTCCAAGTGTTTGAAGATAGCATGTGTCATAGATAATGCAGAACACTGCTTCTGGGGAACAGGGAAAAGAACCTACTGGTACAAGAATTGAGGATGAAGAAGAAGGCAATCAGATAGTTAAATGACAACCAGAGTAAACCAAATGGTAGCTGAGGGTGGAAAATCTGAATGACAATACACAGTACATGACCCTGGTACAAGAAAATCATTTCTTAGCTGCATTCCACTTGCTTTAAGATCAAAGAGAGGAGGATCTTGCTTTCAGGTTCTCGTCAGATTCCTCGGGGAAGCAAGTTCTGATAGGAGACGAAAAGGAGAAAGTAGTGATCTCTAAAGTAGATTCTGATCATCTCAAAATCACTAGCATTAAAGTAATATGTCCAGTAATGGAGAAATATAAACACTCATTTATCTTCTTAGGCTTTAAACATGTCAGTAATCATTACGATCACCCTCTAGCTTCTCCTCTGTAGTCCTGATGATGTCATGGCATGCATGCTGGGCTGCTAATCACAAGGTCAGCAGTTCAAACCCATCAGCTGCTTCGCAAAAGAAAGATGAAGCTGCCTGGACTCTTAACATTTACAGACGGAGAAACCTGGAAGTGCTAGAGGGTCATTAGGATGTGGAATCAACTCCGTGGCTGACATTGGCATGTGTGGGGAGGTGGTGGGCCAGGTAGCTTAGATTCCAATGTGTCTGATGCACAGCTGCTCTCCTCAGAAAATCCTTCCATCCATCTAGTCACTACCCACACACTCAAAATGGATTCCTGGTATTTTCTATAGGATTTAACAAATTTGGGATTATGTATTTAGTAATTGTACAGATAATAAACTATTTGAAACTTAACACTTGCCTCTTTTTTCACCAAACCCAGACTCCTCTGTTTGGCTTTGAAGGACTTCACCAGGTGGCTTTGTGTTTCCAACCACTGTCTCCTTCTACCTGGCCTATCTCTGCATCCCCCAAATGACAGACCGATTCCCCACATTTCTCCTTTCTCACACTCTCCTTGCAAAGGCAATAACGTGGGAATGAGACTACACAGGGGTCCCAGACTGCAAGCGTGGACCCAGGTTCTGTCCCTTCCTGGAGGGTTAGTCCACCAGGCCTAATTCCCTCCTCTCTACTTGGATGTAGTAGTGTACCTGTACAGGAGCCATGAGGATTAAATGTATTTAATATCTACACGTAAATGTATCACACTGACTATAGAGTATCACACTCTGCGTTTTGTTTTCACTCCTGAGAAATTGTTTACTTCTACTTCCCAATGCCAAGCTCTCCTCTCTGTGTAAGCACTAGGGACCTGTCATTCTCTCCTGCCTCCAGGAAACCATATGGGACACAATGCCAAGGCCCGGTCCTTGACCCCGAAGGCAGGAATCAGGACCGAAACAGCAGCAATAATGGCCGGAACAATACGCCAGTCTTCTCTGAAGCTGTCCTCGCCTGGTAGTAGAGCAAGCCGGTGCAGACTCCGAGTAGGACAGAGAGTGGAAGGTAGGGCAGCAAATAATGGGATGAGTACAGAAAGTCATCCTAAAACACACAGATCTTATGCCTTATCAGGCAGGTTTCACCCTAATGAGCACTGTTAGGATTCACTAACTGGTCAACATGATGGGATCACACTTCTTATGGTTTGCACAACTTTTCTACATGCACTGTATTGCAGTGAAGGCTGTCTTGAAAAGGGAAGTGCAAATAAAGTGACCTGCTCTTTTCATGCAATCCTTGCATTCTTGCTAATAATGGGCAAGGATTAAAAGAAAAGTCAAAATTCACTTAAAATATTCACTGATTAGCTGGTATCAAATTGGAAATCTGTTTTTCATCAAATGATCCATTCCCCTTCCTCTTTTAAAAAAGAATTATTTATCTCCTTGGAAGATTTCACAATATAAATCTCTTATTTTATAAGCTATAAGATGACTGAACTCAATACAAGTGTAGCATATTAGGAAATATGTTAGCCACATTATAGGTAATCAGAATTTGAATTCTCATACTGTAAAACATTAATCAGAGTCCCTTACTTAAGTCAAATAAGTTATTTTAACCTCCATTTCATATCTGTAAAAGGGAGTTGCCAGACCCTATTTCATTATCGTAAGAAGGTTAAACCAGAACATATACATGGACAAGCTAGATATACTGCACTGTACTATTTGCAAAGTACAAGACTAGACATTGGTATTATTAAGCAGAATACTTTGAAATGAAGTAATCATCGGTTCCCACAAACCCTTTAACTATACCTGTCTTCAAACTCATTCTTTAGAAATCAGTGAAGTGGCCCACTATTTTCATGTGGGAACATATAAGAGAAAAATTGAAATGGGCGGAAAAACACAAAACAAAACAAGAACTCTACCAAGGAGCCTATCTGTTTTTACTTAGAGCAACTCTTTGGGGCACATTAGAGATGTTCCTTTAGGATCATAATTATTTATGAGCAAAGACATCCTCCGCTCCCTCCTAGGGAGTGGCTGGTGAGACTGAACTAATGACCCTGCAGTTAGCAGCCCCTTGATGAATTTTGCTATCCAAACCAAAAGCAGAACTCACCATCACTGAGTCCATGTTGATTCGTTGAGACCCTTGAAATATGAGTAGGCAGTGGTTGAGAGCATGGGATCTGATAAGCCAGGCTCCTTATCTTATGTGGCTTTAGGAAAGGTACTTATCTAACTTTCAGAGAAAAAAAATCATAAGAGTACTGTCTCTGGATTGTTATGTCTATACAAGAAGAAATCTACATATTTCTGGGCCTGTTGCTGACACAAGATGAATACTTTGACTGTTTCTGGTTATTTGCCAGGCAAGCTCTAGAAACCTGGACTTACAGAGTCAAAATTGGAGCATCAGGTCGTGAAACTGGAATAAAATGCTTTGAGCCTATTTTTTTTAAGTCATTAGGGATTCTACATGAACTACATCTTCCTTAAGAAGGGAATGTCATCTAAGCATTTAAGAAGAATCTACACACTTGAAGAAACATTACTGCTCTTTGAATGAGAAGGAGAAACATGTGAAGGAGGGAGAGCTGTTTAGCAAGGGGCCTTCCTTGGAAAAGATCAATGTCAGAGGTAGCAAAGCACCCCTACATTCCTAGAAGTTGGGGTGAGGGGCTGTAAGGAAGCAGAAGAGAACCGGAGAGCACCAAAAAGAAAGTCAGAGTTATGGAGCAAATCCAAAAAGATACTTTCCGATCTGCTACTGGGGCTCAGGAGCCTCTCCAAATCAAACTCTCTGATCTCAGGTCAATTCTGATTCCTGGTGACCTTCAGGACAGGCTCAAACAGTGGTTCTCAGTCTTCCTAATGCCTCGCCCCTTGAATACAGATCCTCATGTTGTGCTGACCTCCAACCGTAAAATTATTTTTGTTGCTACCTCCTTACTTTAATTCTGCTACTGCTATGAATCATAATGTAAATATATGATATGCAGGAATATCAGATGTAAATATCTGTAGCACATTTACATGACTACAAATTGAACCGAATTAAATATAATGAATGCATAGTGGTTAATCAGAAAGCAATATATAGTTATAAACTGTGAAATATTTATGTGTTTTCTCATGGTCTTAGGGGACCCAGATGAAAGGGTTGTTCGAGCCCTCAAGGGATCTCAACCCGCAGCTTGAGAATCGCTGGGATAGAACTACCTCTGTGGCTTCCTGAAACTGAATCTCTTTATGGGTGCAAGAGAACTATTGGTTTTGAATTGCTAACACCACACTTAGCAGCACCCCTGATAGCCACTATCCCACCAGCACTCTGCTCTGGGAATCTTTAGGAAGGGCAGAAGTTTAAGCATCCAGCTGCTCATCTAAAGGTCGGAGGCTCAGGTCCATTAGGGAGTGTCTTCAAAGAAAGACCTATCAGTCTCCTTGTGAAAAAGCAGACGTGGGAGACCTAATGATGTCCAGTTCTCATCTGTCACAGTGTGGCGACCGCTTTCATAGACTGAATAGGGTTATTAGGAGAAAAGACTTTATCTAGGATCCAGTGGATGCCGTGGGGAGCTTAGGCAGGTCTTGTAGTGTAACTGGAGCATTTGGGGTGGGGGAGGGGAAATGTTTGGAAGTCATCAGGAATATATGCAATTGTTCATATTTATGCTCCTAGTGGCATATTCAGCAGCCCAATGTCAGCGCTAAGGGGAAGCACAGCCTTTGCTGGTGGGATTAGGCAGTGCACCAGCTCAGACCCGGGAGTTGAGTCTCCCTCCCGGCACCGCTATAGAACGGTGCTCCATCTCGTTTCTAATGAGCGATTTTTCAGAAAGAGATATAGAAGAATGTCTTCAGGTTTTCTACCCATTTGCTTGGCAAATGATCTGAGTTATTTGTGTTGATGTCCTATATTTAAGTTTTTTTGTATTATAAGCATGCATACATGTCACCAAGACACTTTGGAGAGAACAAATTGTGGCTGGTGCCTTTTCTGATAAGGTGATAGGTATTCTGTCTGGAGGCGAACAATCACCCATGGCTACCTAATTAAGTACACTCTGATGGTACGGCAGGGTGTGCCTTTGACTGCTCTCCTCCCAATATTAATGAAAGTGGATTTTACTTATGTTCGTGAATAATTATTTCTAAATGGATTTTATAATAATTGAATTGCACTTTAACTGCAATAAAGGAGCTTGCCACTTAAAGGAATTGTATGGTGATTCCTTTTGCAAATTGGAAGATGGTGTACAATTCTCCCCAACCCAAATTTCTCTTTTGTAAGCATTGTCACAGATTGAAATTGCCTCGCTCCCAGTACATCTGTATAATGATTAGTGCCTAATAGCTCTACAAATAAAATATATAAGTGAATTCCCTAACAGTATGTTCGGCATCATCCTTGACTCTTTCCTTCCCCCTCATATCCCAACTTGATCCCAGCAGGAAAATAAGTGAGTATTCCTTTACAATCTAGCCTGAATCGAATGCTTTCTTACCACTCAAGCCTGAGGGCCCATCCCCTCTCACCTCATCTATTCCAGGAGCCTATCATTCTACCTCACCTGCAAACCATTCTACAGTCAGTATTTTAGTGGGATCAGATCAATATTCCAGCGCAAAATTATGTCATAGTTTCCCCTTCAGTTACAGTAAACTTCGTCATCCTGACTATTGTCTTCCAGGTCCTCCCTGGCTGACTCTTGAAGAGCGTCTTGCCAACCCCCTGCTTTTCACTTCACTATATTTACTTTGAATTCTTTGCTATTACTTCATCTCCAACAGCCTCTCTTAGGCTTTAGGCCTAAGCTTACCCCTCATTATCCATGTGACTCAGATCTTTGGATATCTTTTAAAAAAAATAACTGGACAGACAGCACATTCTTTAAGGACAGTACACTGGATCATTTTACCCCAAAGTCAAATTTCCACTCTGTGCTCACAATGGGAGATTTCAGAGAGAGTACCTGGGACACTGAGGGAAATATGGCCAGGATTATCTTCCCTAACTTATATCAGGGAATCTGGAAAGTTGAATTCAAGGTAAAATCCAAGCACAATGTCCTGTTTCAAATGTATTCCCATGAGCACCTGGTTGATTATGTCTCTCTGTAGGAGCAGACATTCTTTGATTGTCTCTGCTCACCTAGACACCCATCCCCCCTCATTGCCTTCTCCTCATGCAGGTATTAGGTCTGCTCATCTGTGAGCCCAGGGACTTTCCTGTGATTGCCACCCACCTTGTGATATATGTAACTCCTATATATGCATGTCTAATGGTGACCTGTAAAAGCCCCCAAACAATAAAGAAGCTCTCTCCTCCAGTCCCAGCACCTCCTGCCCTCTGCTTCCTCTTTCTTGCCTATTCCTCCTCCCGCATGCATCTCCGGGTGAACTACCAAGAAGGGCTGAGGTGAGCACGCTTCCATGAAGTGTGTCTGATTCCTTTATTTTATACTCTCTGTCTGCTATTTCTCTTATTCTTTTTGTCTTTACTATAATCTTAACATTTTACAGCCATATAACTGCACCACCCAGACCCATGCTTATTTGCTAGGGGCTGACACATCTGACAAGAGCGGGCAAGAAATATGCAATAAAATTTAAAAGTGAAACACACAAAAAAGGTCTTCACAGGTCTTTTAAAGCAGTATTAGAGGAACCTCCGAGGAGAAAACTTTTTAAGTTGAAATGGCAGGGGCCATCTTTTAGGCCAATAATAAGATGGACATATTAAAAACAACAACAACAACAACATGTGCTTCTTAGAATAATCCACTATTGGGGTCCCGCGGATGGGAAGACAGAGAGGGGAAGTGGAAGCAGATGGAAGGAAACAGGGGACCCAGAAGGGATTGGACTGTCAGTTTGTGGGGGATTGCAATAAGTGAAAGAAAGCAATTTATGCATGAACTCTTGATTAGAAAATTAATGTGCTATGTAACTTTCACCTAAGTACAGTAAAATGGTAACATAAAATAAAGGGATGGAGGTAGGGGCTTTGTCGATCTTTTAGGCAGAGGTTTGGGCTATTGTACTTTTGACTTTATCTGCCCTTTCAACTAAGTTTAAATGGACGCTGGCATGGAGGAGGCATCCAATTCATAGTTGTTGGATGAATAAGTAATGCAGTTATGAATAAACATGTCTAAAGGTATACAAATTAGGGTGTATATGTATTAGGCCAGACCTCATGTTTACATCTTTAGAAACATTTAATATCAAGGGCTCTCTCATTCAATCTTCTATTTAGGCGGAGAGTAAATGAGCAAAAAGTAAAATATAAAGAAATACAGAAATGGTACTAGTGAATACAGAGGACTTAAAGGCAAGGGAGGAGAAGCTTTATTGTTTGCATTATTTTACTGCAAAATGTTAAGGAATTGAGAGAGCTCTCCCTGAATGCATTGTTCTTTTTAAAGGGCCCTAATTTCCTGCTTTTCAACTCTGTTCAAAAGATGGGCTTTCTGCTATGCACTAAAGATCACCAGATTCGTTCTTTGTTGGCTAATGGGAGGCAAGGCATTCCACAAATGAGGGCCTTCCTTGGAAGATTCCCTGCCTCTGGTTCCCTGTAGATGGGAGTAGGGAAATACGAGTAGCAACACTCCAGCTGATCTCAATTGCCCTGAAGTTGCCCAGGGAGGAAGGCTGATCTCTAAGTGGTGAAGGCCCAGCCATTTAGTGCTTTATAGACCATAGACTATTGCCCTCAGAAGCAAATATGCAGGCAGCACTGACTGCAGAGCACTGATGGAATGTGCTCCCTGCCGCTCAAGCTGTACAGTAGCCAAGGACCCCGCATTCGACCCTCCCTATAGCTTCTGGATATCTTCCAAGGGAGAGCAAGTTGCTTAAGCTGAACTGCAGAATGATGTTCCACGAAGCCCCGCATCACTTCAGAAGTTAGAAAGGCCCTTAGCCCTGGGATAAGTCTTGGCCAGAAATCACAGCCTCTTACACCATTTAGCTTTTGTTGGCGGTGTTTTTAGGTAGCCATGTGCTCTCTGCCAAACAGCACAGCTATTAATACTGTTGCAAACATCTCCAATCAACATTGACATGTTTGGTGTTCAAAAAACTGATATGCTATTGCTAATGGCTGAACAGAGCTTTCTGAAGAACCATATAGACGAGGCTTTTACTGCGAACCCAGGTGAAGGTTTGCTCCAACATTTACCACAGACACATTATAATTGACTAGTACATTTGCATTGTTAGCATTATCTATAATTTATTCTATTATTCTGTAGATTGATTAATCAGCTTTGTACTTAGTGATATGGTAGTATTTAAATTCAAATGCACACAGCAGGATGTCAAAGTGTTGCTCATGCAGACCACCACTCAGAGACTATGACCCACAGTGACCTGGGACATTCGAGTTTTCTGAGGCTGACAAGTTGGCGGAGCTGATGGTTGGGAACCACCAGGCTAGTTCATTAAAAACTGATCTCAAATCCCAACATCAGAATGCATAGAAACGAAATCATCCAGAGACGAATAATATCATCTTTTGAGAAATTTTGAATCATTAGGAATATTTTCTACATGCATAAGTGTTTATTGCTGAAATTGTTAACAAAATAAAATATCCGACTCAAGGTATGATTACTGTGATTATGCTCGGTATTGATCCAAAGAGGGTAAATGAACTTTTCATCAAAACTGAGTCTGAAGACTTATGCAACTGCACTATTTTAGGTGTACAATCTAGACTTGGGTCTGATACATTACACCTGCAGTGCAGAACCAGGCCGGAATTCCTTCTACTGTGCCTGAGGTTTCTATGGGCACCCAGCAACAGCCTAAACATAATGAGACAAGAGTTCCACAGGAATCCTCTCGGCAAGTTTGTTCAGAGGTGGGTCTCTGGATTGGCGTTGTCCACCGTGATGTCAGTGCCCTCTGGGACTATCGAGTCCTGAGCTCAGAGTTCCTCTGAGGTGGCATGTGGCGTGATTGTAAACTGTGCTTCCAATTTTGATGACTTAACTCCAAAATGTTAAGCTCTGTCATTTTATAATGATTGCAAATTAAAATATAATTTAAAAGATATTGAGTTCCATAGAAGGTAGTATTAAAATCATTTCACCTCCTTCTTTCTAGGTTTTAAATGTGACTGCTAGACATTAAACATTACACATATGACTTGTGTTGAACTTCCATAGGACAGTGCTGTGCAGGAGAATGCCAAAGATATCTAATATCTGGGTTTACGAACAGTGGGAAAATACCATTATCATGTACTCCCATTTTTCCACGAACATTTAGAAGCCCCTTCAGATGTGAAAGTTGGCTTAACTGTCAAATCATTGATACATCGCCTGTCTGGATAAACCCCAAGAGAGGAAACTCATGGTGGTGTACATGTCCTGGGAAATTCTTATATCAGGGGTTACCAGGGAGCATCTAAACGCAATAAGTAAAAAGGGAGAGGGCTGAGCCCTGGTGGCTTAAGTGGTTGAGTGCGGGACTGTGGCCCGCAGACTTGGTGGTTCAAATCCAGGGGTGGCTCTCAGGAGCCGCGCTGGGTAGCTCCCACGACCACCAGAGGGCAGTGATGCAACACCCCTCTCCCTCCCCCCCAAAAAAGGGAGATGACACAGTGCTAGTGCCAAGCGAAGGAAAGGAATGAATTCAATACTGGTAGAAGAACAATAGAAAACCTCATTTGTTTATAACCACAAATAAGAAACCCTAAGTAATCTGTTTTTTTCCATTTTTCTTCTCTAAATTTCTATTAATCACATATTGTCAAGTAAAACCTTCAACATTTTAGCATTCTATCCACCACCTGCTTTTTATTTATTAAAAAAAAAGTTATAAATGAAGTTCTTTCTGCCTCTTTCCCTTTTCTGAATTCAATTTCCCCCTTTATTTCTGTGGAATCACCCAATCTGAGACGGCTCTGCAAATCCGTGCAGGCTATCAATGTTATATGCCTCATTGCTCTATGCATTTGTCGAAATTTCTGCACCGAGAGGAATAACCCAAGGACATTAAAATTAGCACATATAAATTAATCACTGATTCTAGTTTTGGTTATTAAATCAGTGAGAAAAATAGATCAATTGTAAAACTTAAATTAAAAAAGACATACCCAGAAGAGGTATAACTGTTCATCTTACTTGTTTCAATAAGAACATGTGCTCAGACCATATGTCGGTATGAACACAAGAGACAGAATCCATAAGACACGTGTTGTCTTTAAATCTGGAATCCAAATGGTAGAATGAAAGCTATGTTTTATGCGACTTAGAGAGAGTTGTCTAATTTATATGAAACACCCCAAATAACAAAGCTATACCTGGGTTACTGGCCTCTTAATCTCATATCCTTCCTCAGGTTGACCCCACTACCGCTATCTTCTATTGAATCAGCATATTCTTTATTTCCATTACTGTTGGCAGATACAAGAAAAGACAAAGCCAGGATCTTTGGGTTGTGCCACCCCCTCATGTACAGTCCTCAGAAGCTGCCCTGCTTGGTGGAGAAATCAGACAACAATGCTGGACATTCTTTAAAAGCGGTTCTTAGGCCTCTAGTCAGGCATTTCCTGCGGGACCTTCTGCTTGGACCCTGCCCTTTTCCAGACACCCTGCACCTCTCCTCTTGCAGACCGCACCTACATTTGTGCTGAAGACTTTCTTGAGTTGTAAGAAAGCGGCTCTGGAGCCCTTTCACCCTCTGCTATAATCCCTTGGTGGCTACAGAGCCATTCTCTGCAACCATAGCAGATCCAGGAGGAATTCGGAACCTTTGCTTCACATGTGAAACAGCACTGGGTACCTCAGCTGAATTTGCCTCCCAGGGGACCTTGACTTAGAAAACAGTTCTGTTAGAAATGCCAAAGACAGAGGAACCCAAAGGTGATGATGACAGTAACTTTCTGTCAGTGGGAAACTCTGATTAAGTAAAGTAGGACAATCCAACGTTCAATGAGATTCCTCATTTAATATTGACAAAATTTGAATTCCCAACGAACTGCCAGTTTGTCATACTGTGGTGACTTATGTGTTGCAATAATGCTGAATGCTGGATGGTTTGAAATCAGGAAAGCTGTTCATCAGAGCTGGGTCATTTCGTTGAGCTAATTAAATCTGCAAACTCAACAGATATCCCTTAGAAACTGGATTATCCGAAGAAGGAAAAAGGACACACTTTCAGTAATTGAAAATGCTTTGGGGAACACTAGGCAGGGAGGGCCTTTGGTGGTTCATCTAAGAGGGTACATCCTGGGGACCCAGGCCAGGTGCAAGGGACAGTGAGACACTGAAGCCTGGATCTTCAAGGTGTGCAGCAGGCTTCAAGGGCTGCATCAGTGCCGTCCCCTGCAGAAACTTTACGAGTGAACTGGACCGAGTTCAGTTCCTCTCACACACTTGTAACCTGAGGACTTAGAAAATCCATGGTGTATGAGGAAGCAGAAGGCAGCACTGTTGAATGGTTAATAGGCAGACACTCAAGGTCTTGCTACATCAAAGCCCTGTATGCTGTATTAAGACATGTATTAATCTGGCAAACCTATGATGGATATTCTGTTTTATTTTGTTTTGTTTGTTCCATATTAGGCTGTATATCAAGGTGTTGTGTCATGGGGGTTGGGGTTACCCTCTTAAAGTTGTGCTATATGCTTTTCTGTTTTCCAGTAAATGAGACCTGGGATTGATGGACCTATGGTGCTAACAGGTGGAATCAAGGTTGCAAGGTGTTGTGGGTTAGGGAGTGGAGGGGGGATAAAAGGGAGAAGATGTCAAGGAGTCCAGGAAGAAAATGTGTGTGTGGAAGCATCATGGAAGGAACTGTACAATTCTACTGTACAATCCAACAATGCAATGATACTGTGCATATATATATAGTATATATATATATATATGTATGTATATACACACACTCCCAATTAATAACACATTTAACACACAAACAACAGAAAGAGAACCAGAAATGGGTTTGGGGCTCGAACTAACTTAACTAACTAACTTAAGAACAATTTGTCAAACAGGACCCTGTTTGAGACACACCCTCAGAATGGGAACACAGAAGATGGAGGTGCTAAAGGAAAATGTGGCAAAGAAACTAGATGATGCCTTGCTATCAGTAAAACAGCATTTGGAGTCTTACGGTCTTGGTTCCAAACAAGCAGCCATGTAAGTGAGATGTCAACTAAGTTCATATGGAAGAAGCACACCATGCGCAGTAACCAAAGGATTATAAATCATACAATCCAAAGCAGAAGAATGGAAGAGCATCAGAGCCTAAAATATGAGAAGCCATTTTGCAGAAGGCTATGGATGACAGAGGAAGCCCAAGTTTCCTTGGTGGGAACTACACAGAAAAGAAGCTTTCAGTGAACTCCCTCTACCCACAATTGATGGTTGGGAGGAAAGTGATTACTAAACAGAGTGCATTGGGATGATGAGTATAGAAGATAAAAGGAATAAGTCAGACTGGACAGTTAAAATTTTGTCCATTGATCCCCCTGGTGCGTGCTGGACATGCACCAGCATGGTTTCCAGCATTTTCATTTTGGTGTTTTGTTTGTAAGTATTAGGATGTGCCTCAGAGGTGTTAAGGCTTGATGTTATGTCATACATTTTGCTGTGTTTGGGTATACAAACCCCAGGATTGATGAACCTCTAGGGGCAGCAAATAGAATACGTGCTTCAAGTTGAGGGTGTACAGTGTGTGGGGGTATGATGGGGGGGAAGGGGGTAGTAGTGATAAAAGGAGATGATGTTATTCAAGGAGAAAAAGAAGGTTTGGAAATGGATTGTGATAGCAATTGCACAAGTGTACTTGCATGACTGAACTATAGAATGATATAACAAAAGTATTGACTGCAGAGTAAAATGGAATTAAAAAAATAAAGACTAGTAAAGCCATTAGAGAAATTTTGCTACAATTCAGTGTTATCTTATAGCTGATATAGGTGTTAAATGTGAGACAATGACAGATCTAGGTGATTGCTATAAGAATTAGTAATTAATGTAGGTGTTTAATTGAAAATGTGAAAGTTTATAATGAAATAATGAACTTGAAATATGTGTTGATGTGTAAGATAGAATGTTAAAAACATTGTACTGCAAATTAAATTGTTAGAAATTTCCTTGAATATGCAAAAAAGTGAACAAAGCATCAGGCTGGAGAAAGGCTCATTGATACCCTTCCAACTGCAGATGACACAACCTTTTAAATTAAAATAAAGAGGATTTTACACACTTACGTATGGAGTTCAAGGAATACAGGTTTCAGTGTGGATTGCAACCCAAGGTAAAGCAAAATAACATAAATAAATAGATATATATCCTTACAGCTGAACAATAGACAACATGATAAATGGAGAAAAAATTAAAGTGGCCAGGATTTTATTTCACTTTGGATCCACAATTAATGTTCATGGATTTAACAGGTCAGGTAACCATTTGGGAAATCTCCTGCAAAATATCTATCAAAAATGTTGAAGAGCAAACACCTCACTTTGAGGACTAAAGTGAGTGTGACCAAGGCCATAGTATGCCCTGTGTTTTCCGGTGAAAGGGAAAGCGTGGTAATGCAGGAGGAAACTGAAGAGGGATTGACCCATTTGAATTATAGTGTAGGCAAAGACAACTGACAGTACTGTAGACTTACTGGAAAACAAACCCATCTTAAGATACTTTCAGTGGAAGTGTTTCCAAATGGGTCCTAGGAGGTAGGATGAGAGGAGTTCTCTCATGCATGTGGGTAAGTTAGGGTCTCTGGAAAAAGGCATCACGCTTGGTGAAGTGGTACTCAAGGCAAAAGAGAAAGCCTCTCAATTGCAGTGGGTTGAGGAGATGGCCTGGCACAGCTGCAACAATGGGATTAAGCATAGTGACAGTCGTGAAAGTGGTGCAGGACCGCACAATGCTTCAGTCTACTGTGTAAGTGATAATCGGAGCAGCTGGGATACAGGAAGAAGAATTTGGTAGAGGAAAGCTTATTAACTACCTATCACATGCAGATGACCTGACCCGGTTTTTTGAAATTGAAGAGAACTAGAAGCACTTGCTGATGAAGATCAAGGATTGCAGCTCTCCGTTTTTATTACAACTTAAAGAAACCAAGAATCCTCACAGTGGGACCAGTAACAGTGAAAAGAATGAAGTTGTCAAAGATTTCACGCTGGCTTGGGTCTACAATCAATGCTAGTGGAAAGAGCAATTGAGAGATCAAAAGACACACTGCATTGTGTAAATCTGCCGCACAAATCTCTTTAAAGTGCTGAAAGGCAAGGAGGTTACTTGAAGACTAAGGTGTGTCTGCCCCCAAGTCTTAGTATTTTCAGTTGCCTCAATGCATATGAAAGACAGACATAGAATAAGGAAAACCAAAGAGAATGGATGGCTTGGTGTTGGTGAAGAACATTAACACAGCAAATCTATCTCAGAAGAAGCATAACTAGAATGCTCTTTAGAGGCAATGATAGTGGGACTTTCTCTTACATACATGTTATCAGGAGAGACCTGATTTATGGAACTGATGTATACTCCCATTTGGGAAATCTCCCTGCACTGTTAAGAGAATTACACTACACTCCAAATTTCCTATCATAATATCATAATAATGTTCCTAAAGTGAACTACAAACATATATAAACTATGCATATATGAATGGATTTGGAGCTTGCACTTAATTCAAGCCACAATCTTATGAAATGACTCTATAGCATATTTCATGGATTTACTTTATGCTTGCTCTGATGCAGAGTCATTGAAGATATCATTGATATAGCAAAGTGTGAACAAAACGGGATGGTTCCTGGCTATCAGAAAGAAAGATGTATGGCTCTTATAGACTTGACTTCGAACAAGCAGCCATCTAAGTGGGATGTCAGTGAAGTCCACATAGAAGAAGTACATCAGCCAGTGTGATCCAGAGATTATGAATGATAAAACCAAAAGCAGAAGGAGAAAGTGGTATCAGAGAAAAAACTATGAATACCCACTATTCAGAAATGTATGATGACAATGGAAGCCCAATATCCAATTTCAGGTTTCCCCCATGGATTAAATCTCCAATGAATTGTCTCTGATCATTCTTGAGGAGTGTGAATAGCCTTGCTATCAGAAGTAGAACATTGCAAAGTTGATTATGGCAGCTGTAGTTTGGATTAAAATGCAATGCCTTTTCATTTGATCTCTTTTGACCTATTTTAAAGTTGTTTCAGTTTTTAATGTCCCCTACTTTCTTTTTTATTTTTCCAACATTATTCTAATTATTGTTCTCTTTGATTTGGTTTGTTGATTTGTTTCATGATTGTATTTGTATTATTTTCTGTATGTGAAATCCAGGATATATGGATCTTTATAGTAACTGGATAGACATATAACAGGGGAAAGTGGGTAGAAATAGCGAGCCAAGAGCAATGAGCATGAGAATAAAATGTTCTGAAATTGAGGGTGGTACTGATTTTACAAGGTTTCTTGGTATGAATGAACAATTGAGTTTTAAGATATATGAAGCATGGGACAATAAAACTAATTTTGTTTAAAAAAAAGAATGTTAGTAAAAACAAAACAAAACATATCTAACAACCACAACAAACCTTAATGATCAAAGGTCAGTATGAAGACAGCAAATTCCAAATTATCTAGCATTCCATAGACAACAGTCTCTTATCTTTACAGGTTTTGAGCCATTGCAAACTTACTCTTTCCTCCCTTACTTTCCTGAATATGTTGCATACAGAACTCATTTGTCTTTTCAATCTGTACCATAGAGACCATATTGGCAATTTTTTCAGAACCACAAAATCAAGGGCATTGAAATGATATTAGTCTAGTTACTGTTTGTCAAAATTATTACTTATGTTGGTGCTTATACATGTATTTTTGCATGTGTTTTTTCATGACTTTTTGGAGTCATGAATCATAGTGTAATCTACAGTTGCACAGTTCATCATTCTGGTGACAATTTGGAAAATGTTTAAGTCTTCAGTTATAAAAGAATGTACAGTATCTCTCCATTATTCTTTTCGAAAGGCAAATACATTCCTATGAAAATCCTGAAAACAACTGGTAGTGGGCAATGTGTGGTTCTCGTTCTCTTATAATAAAGTAAGTTTGAGCCAGTTCAGTAATTAAACAAAAAAAGTATTTCCCAAATTAAGACAGTAAAAAGCTTGGAAATGCCATTTCATATATTTATGCATATACATTTTTTCTTGTGAAGTAGGTTAATTTTTCAAGAAGATAGATGAATGTTCTTTATGGACCCACGCTACCTAATACCTATACTCTTAGCATCATGCCACCACTCCTTGACAAGACAGTTCCCGAATTCAAGTTTTTTAACAGCACTGAAAATCTCATGTCATATATTTTTAGGCTAATTTAGACCACATATACAAAAATAACATAAGAATACTTTTTAAAAGATAGTAGTCAGGGATAGAAACTATCAAGGTGTTTTCTTTTTGCTTCATTCTAGGATGAGAGATCATGCACTAAGATATAAATTAATCTTGTATAGTCTCAAGTCTCTTTGGCTGTGAAGAAGCATGTCAATAATCCTAATAAGAATATTGACTTATAGAAACATGTACAGGGATGAGGAGTTATGCCTTGTTCTATCTTTTAGATCCTCATAATTTGCAGAGCCTGACAAGACATTGTTCAAGGAATCACAAAGTAACGAGAGAATGAGAGACAGACAGACTACAGGATGGATGGACACTCTTTGTCCTAGAAGGAGGGTCCCCTGGGACTTGTCCAGCACCTAGACTCTAAAGTCTAAAGGATAAGGCAGAGCCTCTCTATGAAATCTGGGCCTGGAGTGGCTACAAAGAGACCACATGGCATCCTCTTGGCCAGTTAGGGTCACTTTCACAAGATTCAGGTCATGTGAAGCACTCTAGAGGGGTTTCAAAGTAAAACAAGCACATAGCCCAAGAAAGGGTTAAACACGATGACCAAGAACTGAGCAATGTAATGAAAATGGCAAAGAAAAACTATCTACAGCAAATATTTATATACTCCACCCAGTGGGCATTCAATAAACCATTCAAGAGAGGGAAATGTACAAAAATATGCTTCCATTGGTAAATGCTTGTTAAATCTCCTAAAGCAAGTTTTTGTTTTACCCCCTGCTTTCAGAGTGCTCGGCTCAATCCTATAAATTGGATGAGGTGGGGGAAAATCAGCTTCTTAGTCCTTGTAAACATTTCACTTTATTTTTAGAAAAAAAGATTATTTTTCAAAAACTGCAGGTGTGAGGAAACCAATATTGAGGGTCTCCTGTGAACTGTTTTACACTTTACCCCATCAGAGTGCCCTTGGACTAAAACAAATTGGATGAAAAACACAAACCTTGTAGCTTCAGATACCCAATCACTTAGTAGAGTGAAAATGAGCAAAATATTACAGTCACCAGGCCTATTACAGTAGAAACAGATAAACCTTTGTGCTCAAATGTAAAACTAACCCCATTATAACCTCCAGAGGAAAGCAAACTGGCTAACTGGTGTTCTAGCATTCCACAAGGATTGCCCTTTCACCTGCACTTAAAAACAGAGTTTCAATTTTTTTGTGTGAGAGGGAGGAAGAGTGGGTGGAGGAGGGAAAAATGAGAAGCTGATACCAAGGCCTCAAGCAGAAAGCAAATGTTTTGAAAATGATAATGGCAACAAATGTAAAAATGTGCTTTAACAAAAGATGTATGTGTGGATTGTGATAAGAGTTGTATGAGCCCCTAATAAAGTGATTAGAACATATATACATATATATATAGTCTCAGTTGTAAATAGATTCAAACCACTATCTTCAGAACAATTAAATCATTCACTTGAGTAAAGATAGAGTAATATAGAGATATTCATTTGATTCTCTTTTTATTAATATGCAATAAGCACATTTTTTTGAAAAACCTTCCATTGTAGTTTATTTTAGATTTTCAATAGTATTGTTATACTTCCTCTCCCCAAACAGGTATTGAGATGAGGCCTCTGTACACAAGAAGTATAAAACAGATATCCAGTGTAACCATCTATGGAGAGCCTGTCAGCAGTAAAGGATTTTTCCCAGAAAATCAGAACAGTAAAAGATTATAAATACGTAAACAGTGATATACATTTGAGTAATTAGCATTATTTTGGGATTCTTGTATTTCCAATTATTATGAACAAATCATCTCAGGTTTTGTGAGCAATCATTTCTAGTTTTCTAGGACAAATTTTGTCTTTTGACATGTTTCCTACATTCATGTATAAGCAGCGTGCCAAAGGAGCTATGAATGATGATAAGAAGCGATCCAATCATGTGCTGTTGAGGTTTGTAATACTCTGTGATAGGTCCAGCGCTTAAGGTGAAAATAATACGGAACTAAACTAGAGGTTAGAGCACTCAAAGTAAGCCAAGCTTAAGGGATCCCTCTCTCCACTCCCACTTTTGCAGGTTTATGAATGTCTTTCTTCAGGTTTACCTATCAAGTTCTAATGGAACTGAATAATGAAACTTGCTATTGTGTATATTCTGAACATATTCTAATAAATAAAGTAACGCTGATTCCTTTATTTCTTTTCTTCAATTACTACTTCCCAAAGTTTTGTTGTCGGCAAGATTTCACATTTTTTATTGTACTTGTGAGCTTAAACATATAATCAACACTTGGACAAATATAAAAATATTGTTAAATGGTGTGGAAACATCTTTGTATCTTGATGCTACTAAAACCTGAAGAATTACAGAATTTTGAATAATTGATGCATATTTGATTTTGACATGAAAAACCTGAGACTAAAGAAAATCAAGCAATATCACCAAAGTTATTGACAAAGTAGGACAGTACCATGAAGACGTTTTGAATAAACATTTAATATCTTCTGTTATACAATATTGTGTCTTCTCATATGATAATGTTTCACTTTCACTGTGTAGTTATTGGTGACTATTTCTCAGCAGGCAGATAATCTGATTATAATGTGTGCACTTCGATAGTTGCCCCATATATATCATGCCAATGTAACACCAACCCTCTGGTCTTAATCACTTATAAGAACCTATCCTATTACGTTGAGTTGACTTGGATCATCCAGGATAATCTTCTAAATTCAATATCCCTAATTTCATCATATCTGCAATTTTTTCTTTGTTCTGTGACATAGCATAGCGACCTGTCCTTCAGATGAAGATGTGAGCATTCTTCAGAGAGCGTTCCTCTCCCCATGGCAGATGCAGAAGAAGTTTAGGTCTTTTGAGATGATTTCACATGAGGCGATGATGGTAGAATCATACGTTTGTATAGAAGATATGGTACAGGAGAGAACGCTGTGTAAGCGAGAAGGAGGGGGGATGCCAGGCAGACAGAGTCCTTATTCAGAATCCGTTAAAGCCCTCTCTCCCCTTGCTTCCCTATTAAATATACAATCTGCCATATAAACAAACTAGTTTAACATTACAAGTCAGTGTGCCCATTAATAACATCTGCTACTCTCCTGGAGAATTTTACACATTCATATCATATTTCCATACCTATCTAAATATGAAGGTAAAACTAGCCAATCTATTCAAAAGGGCTATTATTTTTTTCTTTCTTTAGATACATATATAATATTTTCTCTTATGAAGGGTTCAGAAAACTGTCCATTCTTTGTTCATGAGGCCTGAAGACTTAAGTAATTTAAAAGAGGTGAAATTCCATCTGCCTCTTGCATAAAATAACAAGGGTATCCATCATCTGCTCCTATGAATTTGCATACATGACTTAAAATGTACCTACAACTTTCAGTAGCCTTCTATAGCTCCCAGGATACCACCATCCAGGTGGGGGTGATTGGATGTAATTCCTTTCAATATGCTCTTCCCTCAGCAATCTGGAGTTTGAGGGAGGAATATGTGAGCGTTGTCCAAAGCAGGATGAACATGGAATGCCGGGAGCAAGTCCTTGCTCGCCCTTTCAGTGTCTAAACACTGCTTCCTCATATCTCCTTTCCATAGCTGCGACTTGGGGGCGTTTAAATCAGGCTCAAACATGGGCACCATCTATGCCAGGCCTTGTCCTGGCAGACGTGTGCCCTGAGTTCTGGGGAAGACAAGCCAGTTTGCTACCATGTCATAATTCAAAACTGGCCCTCACTGCTCCAGTCTCCATGTTGGATTCCTTTTCGAAAAGTGTGCAGCAGAATCTGAGTATTACACCAAGATTTGCTATATTTTAGAGACCTCTGATCAAGTTACATAATCGCAATGTCCCCACAGAGAGAGTGAACATTTTTTAAATCGAATTAAATCTGTCTATTCTTTTTTTCCCCACTATGTACATATACCAAAGTTTATCCATTCTTCCACTGATGGATGTTTGGGTTGTTTTCACATTTTTCCTATTGCTAATAGAGAAGCTATGAACATGGTGTACATACCTCTATTCATGTCATGGCCCCTGCTTATGTAGGATAGATAACAAAGAGAGGAATTGCTGGATCACATAGTATCTTTCTATTCCCATGTTGTTGTTTTTTAAAAATCATTTTATTGGGGGTGCATACCAATCTTAATCACGATCAATACATACATCTATTGTATGCAGACCACATGTGCACATTTGTTTCCATCATCATTCTCAAAGCATCCTCCTTCTGCTTAGACCCTTGATATCAGCTCCCCATATTTCTGCTCCCTCCCCACTCCCAAACCTGCCTATTCTTAGAGGTACCTCTGGTATGAACATATCACATCAAAATACATTTGATCTTAAACTACCATTCAGTGAGGAGCAAGGCCATCTCAGGCTGGCGAGGCATCCAGTCCTTCCCCTAAAATGTCACTATATACCCACCATTGCTGTTTATTACTTGTTATTATGGAAGATAATCTGCTTGCTATAGACCATTGAAGAAATATTTTATGGTTACCTTTACATTCTAACATTTTTCTATTTCTTTTGCATCTTGTCCCCTTGAATGTGTCCCTACACTCTTGTGCTATTTCTTTGAATGTTTCCTTAGTGACCTAGCCTAATTTCTAAGGATAGTGGCATTCCCACTTGATTTTCATATTTCCTACTGCCCCGCTTTTGGCCAAGTTTGTATTTTCTATTGTTTCAGGGTTTTTTTTTAATAGATTGGGAACTTGAGCCATATTAGTAGAAGTTTCCTTTTAAAAAGAACAATGTCATAAGAACTTATTTTTTAAATCATCTGCAAAATATCATAACATGCCTGCCATGATTACTTACATCGTAATATCTATGGCAGTGTCCACGGATATTTGAGAAACCCTAGGTCATATGCAACAACTAATATTTAAATAGTGTTCGTCAATCATGTGCCAAGTGTGGTGATGGGACCCTGGGATGCAAGTCTGAGATCAGAGACAAGGATTTAAGAATTCAAAAGTTATGGTCCTTGCCACAAAGGGAGTAAGTCTGGAAAGGACACCGATATGCAAATAGTTATCATGCAATGTGATAAGTGCTTTTACAAATGTATGAACTAACTCCTTTGGGAATGCAGATAAAGGACCAATTAATTCAGCCTGAAGGAGTTCAGGGAAGCTTCAGATAAAAGGTCGCGTTTCAACTGGACCTTGAAAGAAGAGTAGGACTTCATCAGAAACGTAAGGGCAAGGAAGAGAGAAAGGGAAAGCAGGAAACTATACAGCAAGTAGAAGAATAGGTTTGAACAGGGGATCCTGAGAACCTCTGACTCAAGCATCGACCCAGGTGAGGCACCCATAAATATTGTGAACAAGTGTCTGACAAATAAATATAATTAGCTCCCATTGCCCTACGCTTTCACATCTCAAAGTCTGGGTACCTAGCAATAGGAAACCAAACCCACTGTCGCGGATTTGGCTGGAAGTCAAAGTGCCTCTGCAGGCCAGAGTTCACTGCTTCAGGGCAGCCTCTCTTTCTCCCTTCAGAGTCGGGAGGGTGGGGGGCAGCAACTGCAGGCTTCTTTAACCCACAGCCCCACCAGGGACCAGGGCTCCTCTGGGATAAGATGCACAGTCGTGGTGCTTGTCTCTCCAGAGTGGGTGTTTTCCTCCCACAGTCAATTTGACTGGCTGTGGAGATGATTTCCCAGCAACCACCTCACTTTGGTTGTTTGTTTTTCCTTCTCCTGGAGAATCATGAGGGGGAAATGTAAAGAATTACACCTGTGGCAGTCATGTACTTGTCTGTCAAGTTCATGATTGGGAATGGATGGAGTCTAACCTGTCAATCTGAAGAGAGCCAATGAGACCACTGTGTGGGCATGGCTTTCTCTGAGAATTCTGGGAAGTCTTGCCATATTTCCCTCGTGGAGATGAGAGACCATCTCCCCAGGTGTTGGGAGCTACTCTATTGACAAGACAAGATGGCAGTGTCAGAAGAACTGCAGGAGCTGGAGGAAAAGACACATGGCCTTACCCTGATGGAACCAGACCTCTGAAGCTGGAAAAGCCTCAGAGAGACCCCTGCTAGTGCTGAGATGCTTCTACCACCAATGGATACTGCTGATGGACCCTGAGCCCTAGAAATGAAGATCCATGAGGGGACTCCTGCCAAAGTCCGGATGCTTCTACTGCCACTGGACACACAAGACTCTGCATCCACTGGCCTGTGATTGCTCTGGTTCCATTGAACATGCTTCATGAGTTGAAAGGAGATTTTATAGACCAGTGTCAGACATATGGGTTAATATCAGACTTATGACCTTGGACTGGACTGGACTGGGATGCTTTCTCAATGTTCCATTCCTCTTGTATATAAACCTTACCCTTATATCCAATGTGTGTTTTTGAATTTCTATGTTTCTCTAGTTGACCCAGACTAATACACAGCCCTAGCCTCTTTTCAGGCTGTCAGACAGCTGCAGAACAGTGCCATCAGCACTGGACTTATAGCTAGATGGTTAATAACTAGCTAAAATGAGGGGTGGGAGGAATATTCTAGGCAGTCAGAACAGCAAGTGGAAAGTCCTTTAAGAGGGGAGTCTGCAAAACTCCCACAGTGCCTGGATTATGGACAATGAGGGAGAATATGGACATTGAAGGCTAGGACAAAAGGGAGAAGTCAGTTTCTCAAAGACCACATAAAACACATGGAAAATGGAGATCTAAGAGGTATGAGAATGTTTGAAACAGTTTAAGTCAGGGTTTATGACTAACAGGCTTTGAATAAAAAATATACATGTATCAGTCTGCGTCAGAGAAGTACAAACTGAGTAATCATTGGGTGTGGGGCATTGGGCTGGTATCTGTGTAGACACAACAACTTACGCTTTTAAGTCAGTGTATGAAACACACTGAAGCAAGAGGAGATGGGGGATTGGAGTAGGGATGGCAGATGAGTTCGTGAGAAATGGACGGATTTGGGAGAGATTTAAGAGATAAAAATTGTAAATATCTGGTACAAAATAAACATTTAGTAGATATTTATGGACACATCAAACTATTCTAATTAAGGTATCTGCTGATTCTCTGTCCCACTGAGGACAGATTATAAGCCAAGCCAACTTGGAAAGGAGGCAGGAGAACAGAGTAAGAAAGCGAGAAACGGTGATCTCATGAAATCTATATTCTGGTGAGTCGGAAGATAGTGAGCAAATGATGGTACAGACAGGAGCATTCTAGAGAGTACCATGAAGTGACTTGACGTCAAGGTGAATGAAGTAGGCAAGAGGAAATTCCTTCATGCAGAGTATTGAAGAAAAATATCCCCAGGGAAAAAGCAAGAACAACAGACTCACTATTGTCAAGTCAATGCAGACTCTCAGCAACTATATTTGACAGGGTGGAACTGCCCCATGTGAGCATCTGAAAGCATAACTCTAAGAAGTCAAAGTCCTGCATGTCTCTGACCTAATGGTCGGTGGTTTCGAACTGCTGACTTCACAGCTAGCAGCCCAAGAAATAACTACGGTGTCTTGTCTTTAGACAAGAACCTAAAGACACGTGAGACATGAGGGCCCATTTGTTCACAGAACATGTAAAATTCCATCTTATAGATAACCTACCACCCTTTATTGGAGCCCTGGCAGCAGAGTAGATTTTATATTGGGCGGTGAACCCACAGCTCAACCCTTTCCAACCACTAGTGGCTTCAAGCGAGAGAGCTACAGTCGTGGAGACCCACAAGTGCCCCTCAACCCTGCCCTGCAGGATCTCACCATGAGTTGGAATCCATTTGATGGCAGTGAATTGAATGACCACTCTTTGTAGTCTATTCCTAATCTCTTCCTTTTGTGAGGATTAAATCAAAATGGATTTACTCCTACGATTGCCTCTCTTTCAGGAGTCTATATGTGAATCATATAATGTGAGTTTGAAAGCCATTCATGTTCTAAACAACAAAAACATAACTTGTTTATTAATTATCCATTGAATTATGATATGTGCTATGTTCAGCACTAGGCACTGAAGCACCCATGGATGAAGCAAAATCCCTCTCCCTAGAGAAGTGAAAATCCATTGAGAGATAACATTTACAAATAATTACTATATTTTACTATCTGTGTCATAGCAGGACAACCACCAGGGAAAAATGAATCTTAAGATAGTTGTTTCTCTTTGACATTGAGAGAACATATATTCCTATTAGCCTTAAAAAAAAGATAAATAATAACCCAAACTACATAGTCTTTTCGAAGAGCTGCTTGTCATATTTAAATTTTCATTGGCCATTTTACTTCAAAACTTAATTAAAAGTGTTCAGCATTCCTTTAATAGAACAATGATATAATGATTAGAACACCACAAAGCAACTACTATGAGGGTTGCTATGTTATAGGAATATTAGGTGTCTAAAGAACCTTGGGGCACTATAACTTAAGTGTTCAGCTGCTGAACGATCACAAGGTTGACAGGTTCAAACCCACCTGCCTCTCCATGGCTTGTCTGTTCTTATAATTTTGTGTAAGGCCACAGTGCACTGGAATGCATTTTATGGACATGGGTTTGATTTAGAGTTATTAGATGTCTGGAGAAGATAGTCTCCTTATGTTATTATACTTGAAGTAGCCTTATTTTAAAAATGTCTTATTTATTTAAGACTCAGGTTAGTTATCCTAGGATGAAATCACGAGAACTTATTGCTCAGAAGCTAATCACATTTCAAATTATCTTATGTTTGAAATCTATAACATGTAAGTTGCTTTAGATGTAATGCACACACACACACACACATACACACACTTGTGTGAAGGGACTTCAAACTTTTCACTGGAACATTTTCTTATCTTTCAATTCCATTTTCCATGAACTTTCCAAAGCCCCTTGTATTTCTTTATCTACATATGCATATACCTAAATACATCTTGATAGATTTTTATACTTTTAACAACTTAAATACATTTATTTACCTGTTTAGCTGTATCTACTCTTTCAGGCATTATTTTGCTACATGAGTTCCTAAGTGTCATAACAAGACAGGCATGACATCAATGAATCCTGGCAGGATGTGCTCTCTCCCTCTCCCTTCCATCCCCGAAATCCTTAAATAAGACATTTTAGCTATACATGCTAGAACATATCCTAGAATACAGTTCAATCGGTGGGGCTATTTTTAATATGATGTTCTGTAATGTTCACTCTAATGGTCCATGTTCCTGGAGAGAAGGAATCTGAAAGCTTGTGGGAAAAGAACTCACCCACGTGCTATTAGAGTAGATCTTTCTGAGCAGCAAGACATCCATAGGAGGTGTCAGAGATGGATCAGGACTGTGTTCTCTATATAAACAACTGGCATCAGCTGTGCCCTGGGAAGAGGCCATCCTTGCCGTCAGGCAGTAATCTGAGCAATTTAGAATTTAGGCAGTCTCCAGAGAGAATTTATTATTGAAAGGTTTAACTCCAAGTGGAGTCTGTATCTTTACATTTCGTTACCCTCCTGAGTATGTCTTTTCTATTGATTTTTATGATTTTCTTGCTAACTTGTTTAAAAAGAGACACATACACAAAGGTGTTTGTATACTATTAGCTGTGCAAAAGTAGGAGATGATGGAAAAGTAGAGAATATGTGCACATAAATATTTGGTGTCTTCTACCTAGAACAGTTTGTAAAGTAAAAAAAATAAGACATTCATTACTATTTATTATTAAATACCCATCCTAAATCCACTACATAGTTTGACTAACAGCAAGCCTATATAAGACATAGGGGAACTGCTACCTACACCGGTGCAGATACCACCACCTTTCTTCCTCGGAGTGGCGGGTGGGCAGCAACTACTGACCTGGGGGTTAGCAACCTAATGCTTAACCTGCAGTGTCCCCAAGACACCTTTCTGAATGAATATTGGGTCCCATCTAAACATTGTTCTGCTTTTATCCCCATATATTTGGAGTCACAACAAAGCTCATAAGTAGAGATGTAATTCTAAAAAATGTTATAAAACACTGCTACACTGCTACTCTGGATGTCAGTGGGAAAACATGAAGAATTCATTTTGGAATCTAGAATCTCAGAGAGATTACATTTTTATTAGCATGGAATCTATCTAATCAAATTGGAGGTTCTTTGTGTCAGAGGATTAACCCTGTGGCAGAGCTTGCAATCCATTCCAGATATTTCTTGCTGCTGCTTTGATATTTGAGCTCCAAAGCTTCAGAGAACAGGTAATCCTCAATTTATGATGTCTTCAATTTACAATTAATCACACTTACAATCTTTTATTTTTATGCTTTGAGCATTTTACACATATTAAGATGTTTTATAGGTTTATATTTCATGTTTCCAATGACTGAAGGTAAATAAAGATCGGATTTATGGAGATACCAATAATAAAAGTCTATACTAATGAAAAGGAAACCAAAATTCACTACTTGACTTACAGCCAATTTTAACTATCATGGAGTTACTGGATTGAAACCCAGTCTCAAATTGGGGGCTGGACTCCATTGGAAATTGTGGAAGAACTGGGTATGGTTATATTTCTTATGATTTCTTGAAAATATGACCACCTAATGACTTTGTTGGGGATGGGATATTAGAAGAGGTGTGAGCAACCGGACTGCAAATGAGAATAACCTGACAACCTATGCCTCTGATTTTCAAATGTAGCACGAGGAAACAGAATGTATTCTGCCTGGTGCCTTCCTAGTGGCTGGGATGATGCAGAATGTTAATCTGGAGTTGGAACATGCAACTCAAAGCTAGGAATGATATGTTCACAGATTCTTTGTGGTTATACAAGAGCTTGGCAAACTCTAACCTTGTTTGAACTTGACCTCACATTAACTTATCTTCTAGTACTATTTCCAGGGTATCATCCACCTTACTCTGGTTTATACAAATCTTACTTTTTCCTATTTTATAAATTAAGAGATGACCATGCTGATTAGGAATTGATCTGAAATGCTATTTGCCTTATTAAATACATACAAACTTGATGAACTTTTCTATACCTTATATGCAAGTGAATGCCTGATTGAAACTGGATTGAATCTTTGTTAAACTAAATTATGAGAGATTATGGGTATCTTAGAAGTGTACATTATTACTTTGTATGAAAGAAGCTGAGTTTTACACAAAGGTGTTTTCATATTATGAGGTCATATGTCATCCTGAAGAGCACTTCGGGTTACCACAAGGTCACTGATGTAAATCTGGAAACCAGCTTGCAATGTTGATCATAAAAGCACACTTTCCTGTCTTTACTTTTAAGACTGACAACTCTACAAAGGCAGAGATCATGCATACCCCATCTCCTTCTGTATTTGCAGCACTTGATGCAAAACCTAGGTCTGAGTGACCCAGTGATGTCTGATTAATGAATGAATGGGCAGAAGGACGAATACATCTCAATGTAGTAGTTTGTATCACAGTCCACAAATCCTCTGTAATCTGTAATTTGGTGTTAGAGCAGCACATGTAAGCGAGGAGACGCATGTCCAGACAACTGAGGCTTACACAATGAGTTGCTGAATGTATTGGCAGAATGTGTGGAAAGGGAGAAAGGCCCTATCCATTCTGCACAATGAAGAGCTATGGACAAGGATGAAACTTGTCAATTAAGAAAAGACACAGATCCTGCACAATTAAATGAAAATATAACCTTTGTTTCCAGCCGTGCAGTCAGAGAGCTCCCTAGAGACAAGGATGAGAGGACATCTTCTTACATATTTTGTTGTTCAGGAAAGACCAGTCCCTGGAAAAGGACATCATGCGTGGTGAAGTGGAGGAGCAGCGACACAAGGAAGGCCCTCACAGAGATGGATTGGCACATGGCTACGGCAACAGGCTCATGCCAGGAACAACTATGAAGATGGCACAGGGCCAGGCCACATTTTGTTCTCTCAAGCATAGAGTCATGATGAATTGGAATCAACTCAGTGGCATCTAACAATTACAACAAAAACACTTCTGAATTTCACTATAATATGGGAAAAATAACATTTTTGACAAAGCCATTTTACGATTTCCCCCTGTACATTCATACGCTCCCTGAATATATTCACGTTAACCTTATACCAGCCAATTGATTCCCACGTATGGTCTCAAGTTTCTACAACATTGAGTTTCTGAAAATACTGAAATGAAAGCAATGATCTTTCTTTGAAACAAAAGCAACGATCTATTACTGGAGGTATCTGAAGAGGATGAGCCAATAGACACATCTAATTCCTCTCCAGGAGATCACGTTGGATAGACAAAGTGAGAGCTTCCATCATGGGCCTGAACAGGCCTCCAGCAGAGTAGGAGCTGTGGCCCTCGGCTGAGCAAAGCGCCAGTTCCTGCCTGCTTCATGCAGGTGACGGTGTCCTCTGGCCCTGGAACTGCAGTAAGGTTTCCACTCGCTGGCATTCACACACAGACACGGGGAGATCTTGCTCGCTTTCAAAGAAAGAGACAGCTCATGAATTTTCATCACATGCACAGATGCAGATACAGGTCAAGGGGAGTTTCATGGAGCATCGGAGGCATTCTCAACACCTCCTACTCCCCGAGGGGCAAAGTCGGAAAAGGGGCACTTGTAAGTTTTACATTTTCAGTAAAGCTGTCAAAATGAATTAAGCATTGTGGGAAATGGGAAGCAATGTTTTTCAGTGGGGTTTTAAAAATAAACAAGTCCATGTAGCATCCATACACTTTTACATTTACAAATATTTTCCACCCAATAATAAGTTGGACACCAACTTATTATTAGAGATAAGTTGGACACCAAAAAGACTGTTCATATGGGTTGTCTCTAAGTCTCCTGCTACTTAGGAAAATGATTACTGGTGGGGTCAACTGATTACCAACACTATTTTATGTACTGATCAAATTATCTAGGTAACTGCTTTATGGAGGCTGATGACAGAGTCTGTAGTGCAAAGATAATGATACTAATAACAGAACATTAATACTAAGCTACATTGTCTGAGTGCTCACTTGACCATGTGTTTAACTTCATAACATTTAATGAAATAATGTTTTCTTTCTTGTGAGATCAGAGTTCTGAAAGCAGATGCTATGTTCAGATCTCAGTTCCACGCTGACCAAATATACTGGTATATAAGCCAAGGTTTTTCAGCACACGTTTTTTTATCAATTATTTTATTGGGGGCTCTTACAGCTCTTATAACATTCAATACATCATTTATATCAAGCATGTTTTTACACATATTACCATAACCATTTCAAAATATTTTCTACTTGGACCCTTGGTATAAGCTCCTGCTTCTCCCTCCCTCCTTTTTTTAATGGATTTATGGGGAGCTCATACAACTCCTATCATGATCCATACATACATCAATTGTATGCAGGCCAATTGGCACACTTATTGCCATCATCACTCTCAAAACATCCTCCCTCCACCCAGGCCCCCAGTATCAGCTCCCTATATTTCCCTTCCTACCCTCTTCCCCTTGAACCCTTAGTAATTTACAAATTGTTATTATTTTCATGCTGTACACCATCCAATGTGTCCTTACACTCACTTCCCTTTTGTCCATGCCCTAGAGAGGAGGCTACATGTAGATCCCTGAAATTGGTTCTCCCTTTCTGTTCCTCCATCCCTCCACCCTCCTGGTATTACCACTCCTATTACTAGTCTTGATGGATCATCTATCCTAAGTTTCCCATGTTTCCAACTTCACTGTATATCTCCTGGTCTAGCTGGATTTATGTAGCAGAATTGGGATCATGATAGTGGGTGGGAGGCAACATTTGAGAACTACAGGAAAGTTGTATATTTCATTGCTACTACACTGTACCTTAACTGGCTCATCTCCTCCTCTGCAAGAGGATGTTGCTTCACCTATTAATGGGCTTTGGGTCCCCAATCTGTACTCGCCCTCATTAATAATGATATAATTGTAGTTCTTTGATGCCTGACACCGGATCCCTTCACCACCTCGTGATCACACAGGCTGGTGTCAGCACACATTTTAAATGCAGTTTTTGTGGTAAAATTACGTTCCTCGGCTGATATTCGGGTTGGTTTATAGTCCAGTATATATGGTAGTTAGTCCCCATGCCTCAATGTTCTCATCTGTACAATGGGCATACATAGTACATCTAGCTCACAGGGCGGTTGCCGGGAGCCTGTCAACTACTATGGATAAAGCACACCGTATCTGGCACTCAGGGATAGCTCCTGCTTTGACTCCTTAAGAAAAGCTCTGGCAGTTGATTGGCTAAACCTTGCTGGCCTTCTACTGAGTGAATGGAATTAGTTGCGGGAACTCAGGAGACATCAAGAGCTTCTCTGGAATCCTTTCCATGCTCCTGCAGTTGTAGCCCTGTGCTTGCTGCTTTTGGTGGTGCCCCTTGGATGACCCAACCTTTTTCACGCCTCGGTGCTAAAGTGTACACGGCAGCTCACACAAAGGGAAGAGTGATAAAGTAGTCATTTTAGATTAAAAGGGCATTGACAAAAAAAAAAATTCCGTGAAAAGCAGAATCCCCCACGGTTTCTATGAGGTGTATTTTTTTCAATTGTAGATGTCATTTCCACAAATTTCCATTTTGGCATTTGGCACATGCATGCTATTTGAAAGCAATATTGCACATGTGCCTGCTGTTACTGTGGCCCTCTTTGGGGACTGCTTCACACAAATTAGGTGAGAACTTATCTTTGTAAAAGAATGTCTGTCACTGACAATTATGGTGATGACCAGCCGATGCCCACAGTGTGAATACAGAACGTCAACATGTATTTTCTCAAGTTTTATGATTCAAGGAGGAAACATCAGGCTTGAATGGCAAAAACCAGTTCAATCTTCCCACAGCTGCACTTGTGCCCCCATTAGACATTGTAGTGCCTGGGATCCATTCGTTAGCAGGAGGCACACTCAAATAATGAGGTGAACAAGCCACAATCCACCCCCATAAAATGGGTCACCGCTTTAATGAAAGAGGGCAGTGTTCTTCATTTATTTGGATCCCAAATCAAATTATGTAGAATTAGGAACTTTTTTTTTTTTGGACAGATCTGTTTTTGTTGCTTTAAAGGCTGGCTTTTGTGCTGAACTGTTCATCTGAATCACTTTGTTAAGAAAATAACCAGGACATTTAGGCTCACACATCAGCTTTCTGCAAACTTTTCTATGAAATATTGCAACGTGTATAAGCCACCTGATAATGCATGCTCAAGGTTTCACATTTAAGATGAAAACCAAAAACCAGAAGTGATGTTTAGCTTATTGTTATTCACAGCGACACTTTTTCTGTGCCTCTTGGAGACTTGATATGAACCTTGGCCTTTAGAAAATTTAAGGCAAATATTTGTAACTTGTATTCTAGTAGCAAACATTTTAAATAAGACCACCGGCATCCCATTCTACTTGACATTTGCTTTGCAATTTCTTGAATGCTTTTTTTTAAGGGTGTCGACACACAGTCTTATAAATATATGTTTAGTTATTGAAAAACTGAGACACAATGTAGCAAGTATAGTTGGAAAGGCTTGGTGAAGTTTAAAAATATTACTTTAAATGTGCATTATGGAGCTCCTGTGAAATTTAGTCTTATCCAGTGAAAGACAAGAGCAACCAGGGGGAAATCATCATCAGTACAATGCAGATGACATGTAAAATCTAAGTCCTGTTCTGTCGTCTCATTCTCTGCTTGTGATGCTGGCCCATTTGAAATAAATCCTATTCATCTATGTGAAAGGAGTAGGTCACCCTCTTTGTCCTCTATCAGCGCACAGTTCTCTGATAGCATTAAGATCACACCGCAAAGTTGCTTGAGAGCAGGTTCAAGATACAGCAATGTCCTTAGCTATCATCAAAAGATGCCTACAGGGTGTGGGATATAGGCAAAATTCCCATTCTATTATGCTTTTACCATTTCCACTCTTATTTCTGCATTAAAAACCAAGCTAATAGCAACTAATCATTATGGAGCACTTGCAATCTGCTAACTGCTTCACTTGCATTATTTCATCCACGCTTCACAAAACAATTCCAATCCCACTTCCCCCAAGAAACCAGACTACAGAACAGCTACCCTCAGCTGATATTTATGGAGCACTTACTATGTGCTCAGTGAAGTGCTTGCATTATCTCATTAAAGCTTCCCCCCAATCCTCTGGTCTTGCGATTACAGATTGTTTCCATTCATTAAGATTTATTGAAAGGCCACGGTCACATTTTTTTATCTTCCCTACCTCATGGAAATATAGTTCATACCGAGGTACGATGTGAAGATGGGTGAAGGTGGTGAGAGAAAATAAGGGGGAAAGAAGGGGGAGATAAGTAAAACAATTTCCTGGGATGGACGAACTAGATGTTTGTTTTGTTTGTAATTCTATTGGTAGGAGTTTTGGGTGGTGAAGTGACTATGAGTTGTCCTGTGACCCAAAAGTCTGATGGTTTGAAGTTGCCAGCTGTTCTGTGGAAGAAACTCCTGTAGATGGTCACAGACATGGGAACTCACAGTGGCAGGTCTATCCCCTCCCATAGAGTTGGCATCAACTGGATGACAGTGAGTTTGGCTTGGTATTGGGAGTTTGAATGTAGGAATGTTAGTGAGAGAAGGGAATCTTAGAGAAGTTACATAACGCTATCTGCTCCAAGTAGCGTGCATGTGAGTCATCTGGCATTGAAACCCTTTGTTCAACACCCAGCCCACACGTCTTGCTAAAATGATCGGTGCTATAATTGAGTAGCCCTAAAAGACAGGTAGAGCCAGGAACTTCTCCCAAGAAAGACCAAGAAGAGCAGTAGCTTGGAGGAGATCCTATGGTGGAGAGGTGCTCTGGGGGAAGGGGTCCTATCTCATGCAGAAAGCATTTTAGCCTGCCAGGTTTGTGTCATTTCTGGAAGAAGATAGCTGCTTACTTTTTAAGAAATCATCATATGAAAAGTTGCTTATCGGTTTGACATCATTCTGGAGATTAGCTCTGTTTCCCCAGGCTCAAAGAATGGGGATACTCCAGTGCCTCAAATGGCTGGCATGATTTTCATCCTCTTTCCTCTGCTTCCATTTTATGCTTTTTGCTCTAATATTGCAGTTTGTTGTTGTTTGTGTGTGCCTGAGTGTGCCTGTACACACTATAAGATGTCAGGTGCCTCCATTTCTGCTAAAGGGCAATCAGCAGTCAGTGGAGAACAGGGAGAATCATGGAATAGCAATCTCTCACACAGAGAGGAGAGTCCTTGGTCGGCGCAGATGATGAAGTTGTTCCCAGCTAGAGGTGTGCATCCCCACAGAAGCATCTCAGAAGAAACTGTGGAAGTACTGACATGCCAGAGAGAGTCATTCTACTCAGAAACACAGGGATTCACCTTGAGCCAGAAACCTATTTGACTACTATCCACTGGACTGTTGTTTTCTGACTTGATTATTTCACTTAATTGTGATTCTCCTGGGCTTTGAGTTTCTTGAGATCTGGGGCTTATTCTATTTACAGATGAACTCCCACAACAGTGTCAGATTGGCCTCCTATAGGGGTTGGATTATCTCACTGACTCCATTCAAGTTTAACACAAATACTGAATATGGAAAGGAAAAGAGGGGAAGGCTAAGGAATGAGTATGCCAAAGGGAAAGAAAGAAAGAAAGAAAGAAAGAAAGAAAGAAAGAAAAGGCAGAGGGAGGAAATAAATAAAGAAAAGACATTTCTATATACATGTGGATTTGACCTATCTACTGACATAGTATCCTAGTCTTCAAGTATTGACTATAAGAGAGTGACCTTGGGATTAACTCTGCCCTACAAGCATTGGTGTTGGACATTCACAGGGCTGGCCTGGCTCATTATAGCCTTCATTCCATGGCTCCCCAAGCCGAATTGGTAGTCATTTAAAATATGACTTCCAATTTTTATCTAATCCCTAATTATAAAAGCTTGCTTAACTCGGAGCAAGGGTATAGTGCCAGCCACATAATCACCTCAGAAGAACTAAATTGACAAAGAAAACTGATAAATTATTATTATTATTATTATCATTATTAAATTATTTTTACATCTAGTCATAGGCATCATCTAATATAGATTCAATCAATTTAGTTAAAACATCCACAATGAAATACATAAAAACGTGATGTTTTTTGACTCTTAAGGTCTGAGTGGCTGCCCTGAGGTGTAGGCTAAGTTACCCACTTGTTAAAAGCAGTGTGTTCATGATAGCTAAGCATGCCTTGAAAGCGGTATTTAAATATTTTTTACAAACATGCCTGATGCAGAAGAAAAGATTTCACTTTCTCTTCAGAGTTACTGAGGCGCAAGATAGGACGAGAAAAGTTCACCCGGCCATGTATATTTTACTGCAAACATGTCATTTTAGACATCTTTCAAAATGTATCTGGAATATGGAAAGCAAGCCTACAGAGCCATTGTTTGGCACAGCTCATTGACATATTTATGTTTGTAAAATCAATCAGATCAGGGCAACTCTGAAGATGGACTTCTTCTCTCTTATTTGTTTGAGTGAACAGAACTTGCAAAATTTAAATAAAGGTACAAATAAAAGAAATAAGTCATGCATTTTATTTGTTTGCCTTTAATCATTTTTTTAAATGAAAAATGCTGAGAATTATTTAGGCCCTTATATTCAGAGAGACTACAATAAATAACCAATTAAAAAAAAGTCTATTTGGACCTGAATACATATGGCAGAAGCTGTAATCTAGGGTCAAGGTCTCAAGCTACAGTCTGTGAACTGTCAGGAAATCATGATCTCTCGAAATCTCAGGTGTCTCTTCTGAAACACTGGCCACAAACAACACTCTCTCATTCCCAGAATAACTTGAAAGACCAAATGCTAGAAGTGCATAAATGGCATACAGAAAAGCACGTTAAAAACATGCACACATTTAAGAGATACATGTGCTTCAAAGAAAAATGGCATTTAGAAATAATACAGCAATGATTACTACTTAATTAGAAGAAGCTATTGTCTTAAGAATTCAATCTAATTTGAAGTAGTTTTCCCAAATCATTACATTGGTATTCTCTACATTCTGGGGAGAAGAGAAAGTTGCATCTGAACTGACATTGTTTGAATGTGGTACTGGAAGTAAATGTATCTTGCACGCTCATTCTGCTGTGCCACAAGCAGGAGGACTGTTAAGCTTAACAAAAGCAGGCTTTCTTTTAAAATTAGAATCTCAAAGGAATAGATTTTTACAACCGTTACAATCCTTACCCAAGATATGAATTTAATAATATAGGGGACAAAGGAAAGGAAGAGTATGTGAATCATTATGCCAGGGAACTAGCAGAAGATTTTGTGGTAAAACAATGATGAAATGGAAAACTGTCTTCAGGCACTAAAGAGTCATATCAAACTATATGAAAGTTTCCCAAAGTTCTATTTCTTACTTTCTTAAACATCTCCTGGTATATCAATTCCGGCAATATTTTGGCAACCTAAAATTATACCATTCTGACCTTGACATTAGTATTCAACAGCACTGATAAAAGAATGACAGCTTCTCCATCCTAGTGGGTGATCTTGCAAGCTTTTCCCTTCATGACTATGGAGTTTCTGTCAAATGTGCTTCCAGCTGAATGATCACATTCTTCTGAATTATGAAGTGGCTGCAGACTGTGCTAATTGGGTCCACACTGATGCCACTGATAAAGATTAAACAGCTCTGATTTTCTTCAAGCCACAATATAGGTAATTGTGTTATGCATGTATATCCTTTTAGCATAATCAATAGCTATAGCCATGCATAAGTGTTGTTTAATTAAGATAGTCATTACCTAAAGATGAATTTGTGGCCAATCATATATATATGTATATATGTATATATATAAATGCAATAGCAAAAACCACTATAATAAATTTTAAATTTTGTGGATAAAAAAAAATATTTATGAAGTGTTAACTGTATTCAGAAGATATCACTCCATCTTTGCCCAGTTGAAGTGAGCTATAAATGGAATGGAATAAGAAGCACATGTCAAGCTAGGGAAACCCTAAGAAATAATGTCTTGTGCTATTGTTATAAGTGACATACTGTTTATAAGTGACATATCTTTTTAAATACATAAACTCTGTGAAGGGTAAGCCCCTGAAAAGCAGGAACAACACTAAAAGAGTTTTGTTACATATCCACTACAATTTATAATATGGGCATTTATCAATGTCTGATGCAAGTGTAATAATAAGATTCTAGAAGACAACATTGAACTTCTGTCACAGTTCAGTGCTCTTTAATCGTAAAATTATATGGATGGTTTAAATTGGTGGAATTTGAATTGAATATCTAAAATTAGTAGATTATTAAAGTTACAAAGCAATTGAAACTCACTATAAAATGTTATGATATTTGTTAAGAAAGAAACCTGATACTGGCGACAACTTGTGACCACACAGGTTGGTGTGCTTTTTCATGTGGACTTTGCTGCTTCACTGCTAGATGGCCACTTGTGTAACATTAAGACTTTAAGACCTCAAACACTGTATCTTCTAATAGCCAAGCATCATCAGCTTTCTTCACCATATTTGCTTACATACCCATATTGACTTCAGTGATCATGTCAGGAAAGTGAGCACCACAGAATTTCAGATTATCCAAGTATCCTTCCATTGAAAGAAGATTTGAGTAGAGGCCCAATGTCCATCTGTTACTTTGATACATAACATATAAATAATGTACACAGACATATATACCTATCATTATATATTAATATGCACATGTCAATGTTTATACCTTTATAACTGTTTTTTACATCTTAGTTCCTTTCTCTGTTGCATTTTACTTTCCTCCTGTTCCACTACCATGTTCAACCTTCAGTCAGTGCTCTGTAATTCCTCTCTGATACATTGCACTTGATCAAACCACACGAGGCATTTTACACCCTCTTCACTATAGATTTTAGATCTCTTGTTCTCTTGTCCCTGGGGTTGTTGGCTCCCCACCTGTGTGATCAGCCAGGGTTGAAATGGTCAGGTATGGGACATCAGAAGAACCACCCAAAGCACCATATCTATACAAATGGTGGGGGTCAGAGTGAAGATCCAAAGTCCATCTGTAGACAATTGGATAGCCCTTCACAGAAGGGTCACAACAAAGGGATGAACCAGTCAAGGTTTCAGTATAGTACCAATGACATTCACAAGAGAGTAGAGGGCAAGAGCGGGGAGAAAGGGGGAACCAATTACAATGATCAATGTATAACACCCCCACCTCAAGGGAAAGAATAACTAGAAATCTGGGTGAAGGGAGACAGCGCAGGGTATAAGATATGAAGATCATAATACTCTATAATTTATTAAGGGTTCATGAGAGTGGGAGGGCAACAGAGGGAGGGGAAAAAGAGGAGATGATACTAAGGGCTCAAGTAGAAAGGCAATGTTTTTAAAATGATGATGGTAAGTTATGTACAAATGTGCTTGATACAATTGATGCATGAATTGATATAAGAGCCTCCAATAGAATGATTTATTAAAAAAAGCCTACTTTTTGGGTTTATTCATAAATTTGATATACCAATGTTAAGTAAAATAGTTTTTATAATCAGTGCTCAAACATAGGAAGATCCAGAAAATGAAAACTTTAATACCCAATGCAATTTATGTTGTACAAATTGTTTGAATATTACATTAGTCAAATTTAGTTTAGCTTTTTTAAACTAACAATTCAAATTCAATGTTATCTTTCTTTGTGTTCTATAAGGGCTCCTAGATGCATTTTTGGCTAAGTTTGCAGAATGGCTACCCACAAAGTAAGTGGGTCAAACCCACAAGTTGTTCTGAGGGAGAAAAATGAGGCTATTTTTACAGCCTTGGAAACCCTGTTCAAAGTGCCTTTGCATCAGAATCAACTCCAAGGCCATGCTTTGCTTTCTTTTCATTTTCTGTGTTTTTGTTGTCCTAGTCCTCTGAACATACAGGCTTTCCTGAATTGATGTGTCGTTCTGGCCCATATTTCCAAAATGGTCCATGAGCACTATTTAATAATTAAAATAAATAAATTATATAGATAATTTTATAGCTGTATAGACAGTTTCAGGCTAAACACAATTATGAACCAACTCGTATTATGAAACAAAGTCTATTATGTTAAAAATTCAAGGAGCATTTTATGGCTCATAATAATAAAGCGGCACTACTTTGTAACACATCAAAACATATTATTTTTGCTATACTCTAACTGAAAGGTCTACGGTGTAAAATAACACTCTGCCCCAGAAAGGTTCACAATCTCAGAGACTCGCAAGGGCAGTTCTACATTGCTCTGCAGAGTCACTGCGAGTTGAAATCAACAAAGCAGCAGAGTTCAGGTTACTAGTTTAAAGATGTTTGGGAATCTTGGAGCTCTTCTTTAGAAAGCTACAATATATCCTATGAACTAAAACAAGCATTTGACAAGTTAACATGAGATATTAAATACACAAACTATTGTCAGAAGAGATTCCAAAACTTGCCCCTAGTCAGTCACTACAGCAAATAGATGAAATGATGAAATCAATGTGCTGAAAAGAAATTTTCAAAGGGCAGCTTAAGAAGACAGAGTAAAATATTATATTGAAATGTACAAATAGGTAGAATTCGAAAACAAAAAGAGAAGAACACACTCAAAATGCCTAACATGAAAGAACTCAAAAAAATTTCAAGCCTTGAATTAAAATGTAGAATTCTAAGGGAAAAATACTGAATGATAGAGTCACTGAACTAAAAAGAACTAGTCAACATTCCATCACTTCAGGAGGGAGCATAGAAGGCAGAATCCATGGTCCTGAAGGAAGAAGTTCAAGATGCACTAAAGGCATTCGGCAAAAACAAGGCTCCAGGAATTGAGAGAATACTAACAGAAATGTTTCAAAAAGCAGATGAAGCACTGGAAGCACTCACTCATCTACACAAGGAAATTTGGGAGACAGCTAGTTGGTCAACTGACTGGAAGAGATGCATTCTTGGACATATTCCAAAGAGAGATGACCTAATAGAATGCTCAAACTATAGAGTGATGAGGCTGTGAGTACATGTAAGTAAACTTTTGCTGAATATCATCTAACAACAGTTGTAGTGATGCAATGACAAGGGGCTGTCGAGGTTCAGGTTAGATAGAGAAGAGAATTTGAAGCAAGGGATAGCATTGCTCATGTCAACTGGATTGTGACTCAAAGCAGAGTATACCAGAGAAATGTTTACTTGTGTTTTATTGACTATGCAAAGGCAATCAACGGTGTGAATCATAACAAACTATGAATAACTTTAGTAAGAATGGGAATTCCAGAACATTTCAATATGCTCATGAGGAATGTGTACATAGATCAGGAGGGAGTTGGATAAATAGAACAAGGGGATATTGCATGGTTTGAAATCAGGAAAGCTATGCATCAGAGTTTAATTTTGTCATATACTTATTCAATATGTATGCTTAGCAAATAAACAGAAAAAAACTGGATTATATGCCAAAGAATGTGTCATTAGTATTTGAGGAAGGTTTATTAATAACCTGCAGTCTGCAGATGACACAATTTTACTAACTCTAATATAGGAAGACTTGGGGCACTTGCTGATGCAGATCAAGGACTGTAGCTATCAATATGGATTACAACTCAACTCCAATCCTCACAACTGGATCAATAGGTAACACATGATAAATGGAGGAAAATTTGAAGTTGTCAATAATTTTGTCTTGCTTGCATCCACAGTCAATTCTCTTGAAAGCAGCAGCTAAGAAATCAGAAGCTGCCTTGCATTAGGTAAATCTAATGCACAAGACACCTTTAGAGTATTAAAAAAAACCCAAGATGTCACTTTGAGGACTAAGGTGCGCCTGACCCAATGGTATTTTCCATTGCTTCGTGTACATGTGAAACTTGGATATTCAATGAAGAAAGTGAAGAAGAAGGGGTGTGGTACTGGAGAAGAACATCAAAAGAAACATGGACTCTTGAAATGACAAACACGTCTGTCTTGAAAGGGTTGAGGCCAGAATGTTCCCTAGAGGTAAGGATGGGAAGAATTCAAGCTCTTACTTACTTTGGACATTTTATCAGGAGAGACTAATTCCTGGGGAAGGACCCTGTGTTTGGTAAAGTAGAGGGGCAACAAAGGAGGGAAAACCCTAAAGGAGATGGATTGACAGCATGGCTGCAGTAAGTTCAGACACAGGAACAATGTGAGAAGGGTGCAGGACCAGGCAAGGGTTCCTCCTGCTATTCCTAAGATTCTCTATAGGTCAGAGCCAGTTCCATGGCAAAAGCAAAACAGCAGCAGCAGCAGCAGCAACAACAATGGAATGTACTTAAGTATTTCCATTTACATATAAATTTGACTTTAACGCAGATTTGGGAACATCAACCAGGATCTGCCTATATATCTTGTAACTTGATTTTCCCTCAAATATATGTTTTACATTTTTGATACAGATATGTTACTCTGGTTCATTCATTTCTGATTTATTATAGCATCCTAGACATTCATCATTCATTTGATCAGTTTGTTATTAACATCCACAACATTCTAGACAGCATTCTAGGACATGGCAGGGAGGTAAACAGACAAAGCATTTATCATTGTGAGGTTGATTTCTTGAGAACCGATTTTTGTAGCTGTATGGGTTTCCCCAAAACTGTTTGTTGTTAGAAACCCTGCCACACCTCCTACTCCCACCACCTGAGGGTAGTGATGCCAAAAAAAAACCTAAAAAAAAAAAAGAAAAGAAAAGAAACCCTGACACAATGAACAACATCAATAGGACCCCATGAGCACGTGTGCAGGAGCAAAATAGGTGATCTTGTGTTCCAGGGTGTGTCTTATATCAATGTTATAAACACTCTTTGAGTCTTATAAAACATATCTTACTTAATATATAATAGTACTCTTGATAATAGGGTGGTATTATTCCTCTCATTTGAAGAAAATGCATCCGATTCCTCAATGTCTGGCTTCCTAATGCCAGGATGACATAGTTCGTTTCTATTTTTAATATCTTGAAGCCCTTTTATTTTCATGCTTATGAACACAGATTTGTATTTGAGAGAAAATGTGAGCTTAATTTACTTTTTCTATATTTGAAATTATAACAGCTTTTGTGGGTGTCCATTGGTATTCTTTTTTCCCCCTTTTGGAAGAGACCATGTGAGAGTGTTCACCTCCAATTTTTTTGTGATGTGACTTTATTGATTTGGAAGATAGAACAGAGGAAAAGCATAAATAACATTTAACATAATGGGATAGAATCTAGAAAATAAGTAGAGAATTAACTAAAGAACCCTATAGTAAAAGTGTGAGCTAGGTAAAGGGTCCTTTATGTACGTCAGTCAGACATTGCCTCCAGGATTTGGGATTATGTTCCAAGTCAAGATCCTATTACCTCTTCTCTGGAGACCAGGTTCATCCTATGGATCTCACACTGCACCAACTACCCACAGAACATTGTGGTCAACTGGCTTCAATTTAGCTTCAATTTACAATCACAGTGTGTACAACAGAAGAATACATTGTCTGGTCCTGTACAATCTCCCCAATTATTGTTAGGTTGTGCCCATTATTACAACGTCATTGTCAATGTGTCTTGTTGAGCATCTTCCCCCGTTTTTTCTCCCTAAGACTTTTATTGGGAGATAATGCAGATACTGTATCATTCTATAGTTCAATCACATCAAGCAGAATTATACAATTGCTATCCATAATCCCTTTCAAAGCATTCTTTTCCTTCTTTAACTTCTTGACTTCAGACCTCTTTATCTGCCCCACCACCTCTGTACCTCCAAGAAATCCTTACTATTTTGCTGTCTCAATAGGTTCATCAATCCTGAGTTTCATATACTGTTCTGGACCTTCTACTTTACCAAATATGGTGTTTTTTTCAGGGATTGGTCTTTCTTGGTAACATCTCAAAATTTCATGAGACTAAGTCTATCCATTCTTGTTTTTCAGGAAAATTCTGTATGCACTTTTATTAAGACCAATTTCTTCGAGCAATGCAAAGTATTTTCACTATTCTTTGTCAATACCATAATTCAAATACTTCAATTCTTCTTCAGTCTTCCTTATTTCCTGTTCAACTTTCACATTCATATTAGGTGATTGAAAATACTATGGCTTGTATCAGACACATCCTATCTACTGAATACTTTATAGCGGTTTTGTGCAGTAAATTTGCCCAATGCTGTATGTTGTTTGATTTCTTGACTACTCGTTACAGGACTATGACTCAGCTATTCTAGTGTATGCCCATGAAATCATTGACAACTCCATTCCTTTCTCTATTGACCTTGTTGGTGTCCGTTAGTCCAACTGTAAGAATTTGATTTTTTTTCCATTTTTGTTAGGTGCCTTCATGAAGGTTCTCACTCATAGTGACCCATGGACAACAGAACTAAACCCTGGCAGGTCCTGAGCTCTCCTGACACTCAGCCCTATGTTGGAGCCCATCTATGCAACTACTAGGTCACTCCATCTTGTTGAAGTCTTCCTCTTTTTCTCTGTTCCATTACATGATTTGGTGAAGGGAGAAAGCAGGATGGTGCAAGATATGAAAATATTAATAATTTATCATTTATCAGGGGTCCATGACGGTGAGAGGGTGGGGGATGGAGGGCAGAAAAAGAGGAGCTGATACCCAGGGCTCAAACTGGAAGAAAATATTTTTAAAATGATGATGGCAACATATGTACAAATGTGCTTGATGCAGCTGATGTAGGCATTGTTATAAGAACTCTCAGAGCCCCCAATAAAATGATTTATTAAAAAAATAAAAGAATGATATCCTTTTTCTTGTACAGTTCTCTCTGGACCATGTGTCCAAAGCATGTGAGATCAAGTCAACACTCTAATGGCTAGAGTCCCTGGAACTTCCAATGTCCATTGCCAGGACCAGGATTCAGATGCGTTAATTCTTCTTTGGTAATCTTTAGTCAGTGTCCTACTTCCACAGGCAACTGAAGATACCAAGGCTAGGGTAAAGTGCAACTTAGTCTTCAAAATAACCTCCTTGCTTTTCAGTGGAAAATGATGTCTTAAGCAGCAAATTTATCAATGCAATGTGTCATTTGACCTCCTCACTTTCAACAGGCAAGGTTGTGTCATCTGCATCTTTCAGGTTGTTTCTAAGCCTCCCTCCCATCCTGATGCCAAATCTTTTTTCATATAATCATGTTGGTAGTTCGCTCTTACTCTGGAAGCTCCACTGGCAAAATTGACCCTTGATAATCCTCTGGTAGTTGGAACACTGGTGACAGAGCTTCCAGGACGACAGCAGCATGCAAGCCAAAGTGATACAACAAACTGACAGAGAACTGGTGGTTGCTAATCATGCATATTAAATGCATATCTTGAGAAAGAATCTAAACTACACACTTGTTCTGATTTTAAATAATGCAGTATGTTCTTTTTTCTGTCTGAACAAATGCCTCTTGATCCATGGTCGGGTTTCAAATACACACACCTAAGTGTTATGGATTTCTTACTCCTCGTGATGTTACATACTCCTTGATGATCCCCAGAGGTAAATGCCTAGGCATCATCAATAAAATACACATAAAAGCCAGCCTGGGATCCTTTGCCTTCATGCAAGCTCCAAGTAACATCAGCAACGATAGTCCTCCTCTTCTGAATCCAGTTGGATATTCTGACAGTCCCCATTGATTTACATGGTTAAAGTATCCGCAGCAAAATTTTCCTTGCTAGTGATGAGGAAAATAATACCATCAATACAGGAGCTAAAGATAATAATGTAAGCACTAAATGCCTCACACTGTGTGGGGCACACAGACAGCAAAATGTGAGTCCAATTAGAGTTTCCCATTATGATATATGACACAGGGCCTTGTCAATGAAGTTTCTAAAATTTCAGTTTCTTATTTTCTGTCTTCTAAAAATGACATTTTACTTTTGCTCTAACTTTTCAGAATTTATTTTGACCAGTTAAAAGTAAACCAAGCAAACTTTTCTTGTAAATGTGATTTCTTATGGAATGAAAGACATCATATCTAAACATTTCCTTTTTAATTCCATAGGTTCACAGCAGTCAGACTTTGTGAAAGCTTATATTTTACAAGTTTAAATAATAAGATTTATTTATGAGAAATTGAAATTAGGATAGTTGAAATATAATACAATATGAAATAAGAGAACTTTCCAATAACTGAATTAAAAGACTAAGGGATTAAACTCATCTTAAGAACCAGTTAATAGTGTTGATTGTACAGATCTCATTATTCTATGAATTATTAATTCATTTTCAAATAAGAAAAGTGTGAGACTTAATTAAATTTTTGTAAAATGTTTGATGACATTATTGTTAGAGAAAGTGTGGATCAATATTATTATCACTTTAATTACTATGACATCAGTTTTCCTTAAGCCTACTTACTTTGGACATATTTTAAAATTAACTTTTATGATAAATTTTACTTATTAGTCTGTTTTCAATATGAAATACAAGGTGTTTTGACAATTGTAAAAATGCACATATAAATGTTAAGAAAAATTAATTTCACAACCAAATATGTCATCTGAAACTTGATTTGAAAGTATCTTTTGTGTTTCACTTTCATGTTTCTTAGTTGACTAAAATGACATATCTAGGAAAATATTTTATACCATTATACTTATAGGTTTTCAAAGTGTTTTCTTAGTCATTATTAAATATTTGCAAACTTTTTTGAGATAGCAGGGAAATTTGGGTACTCCACTTTATGATGGAAAAACTGTTTCAGCATATTATCGTAGGACCCAGGATTGACAACTTGCGTTAGGGACCACTTGCACAGTACTAATGCCACTGTGTGTATCATATGCCTCTTCAAACAGGTTTACCTTAGAATTCGGCATGTCCATTCTAACACGTGAGGTATGTACGAGCATTTGCTTGTGTGTGTGTGTGTGCCTTCTCTTCCCCTCTGAGCTATATGGCACTAGGGTATTCTGCTGAATACATATAGCATGAGAGCTTTATGCATTCGTCTGCTAACCACAAGCTCAGTGGTCCCAAACCACCAGCCACTGCTCTGAATACAGCTGAGGCCTTCTTCTCCCATCTACAGCCACAGTCTCAGGAAGCCACAAAGGTAGCTCCACCCTGTTCTCTTGGGTCGCTATGATGTCAGTGTGGACTCAACAGTGATGAATGAGGAGTATAGCACATGAGTACCTATTGTAAAGTGCAGTACAGTAATTCATGAAGACCTTAGTTTATAGGCAACAGCAAACACATGACCAAATGTGCTAAACTAGCAAATGTTGGGTACTGGAATTTCAATCTTCATCCAATTATTACTTAAATGTGCCCTTCTGTCTTGTTGAAATTTGGATGAGAAAAAAGTTAGTGTCTCAGTTAGTAGTTCACACTTTTGGAATATGAAGAAACTAACTTTTATTTTCAGCAGTTAAAAAGAATCCAGGGATCTTCATGTTGAGCCAAACTAACCCTGAGTTGGTAATTATTATTTGTGTTCATAACAGAACAAGATAAAACAAAAAGTTTCTAAATCGGAAAGATCAGAGAAGCTTAATATAGCACCAAATCATCCCTTGCTAAGAGATTCCAGATGGTAGGGGAATAGGAATTGCAGAGGAAGCTGGGTAGAGTGTATTTCCCTGAAAGTAACCACACTTAATATTAACAGCATGACAATGACATTTCTTTCACCAGAAATGTTAGTAACTTGAAAGTTTTCTATATCTATACAATGCTGACTTTCCCAAGTATAGCCTCCACTTTTTTCTGGAATTCTTTTAAATGATGGAAACCATAAATTAATTTCACTGCCTCTCATTTTCTTTGATTTATGTGAAGTGATTACAAATACAAATTATATTTTGTGTCCAAAGGACCATAACTGCAAAGGTTATGTTTGTAAGATGCACTCAAATTGTGAAAATATTCTTCACATAATACTGATGCCAATCTCTCAGAAAAAAAATTCAGCATTGAGTTTTCCTCCTTATCAGCTCAATGAATCAATTTGATAACTGGATAATTTGTTAATTATATAATTGCACCTTTAAAATTTTCCATCATATTTGCAATGGGTGACATTTTTAATGCGTGATTTATTAGATTGTCCCCTTCAGAGATTATAGTGATATGGAAAATGATCCAAATGTAACTATCACTGAAGTTATACAGGGAAGACTGAAGAAACTACCAATGACTTTATCAACTATGTTATATATTTCTGCTTTTAAAACATTTTAAAGCATCATTTACATGAACTAATGTAAAAATGTCATTTGTGCCATAGCCATAAAATAACGCCAATTAAGTTACAAAGAACTAAAATCAAATTAACTGTATTAATTTGAAAAAATAATTATTGTGAGGAGTGTAGCTAATAAGATTTATGGTCCTTACCCTGTCACATTATAGAGATCTAGTGTTTTAAGAAAAATGCAAAGTGTAGTACATGATTTTACTCATTTATTTGCTAGCATTTGTAGCCACTTAAAAGGTATGCACTTCGGCAGAGCCTGCCCTCATCACAAGCATGAATAACCATGCCTCCACAAAACTTCACATAACTTTTCAATAGCTAGTGGCAAATCTCTTTGCCATACTCTCCTTCAGTACAGATATTGGTAAAATTATTAGCATTAGCATTTCCTTTTCCAAAGATAGTAAGTATAACTCCAGTCAGAGATTTGTTAAAAATATTTTCATTTGGGGTAATTTTTTTCAAGGTCAAGTCATTCTGAGGAGTTGGGGAGACTAGAGGGGATCGATTCGAGCACTGTGAGAAAGATGCAAGGCAGACATGGGATTAATTAGGATCCTTTTGAAACTACTTTATCACAGTGACACAAGCACACCCTTTAAAACACATCTTAAATATTTCTTAAGTGAAATTAAGAGCTTCAGACTGGCTCAGAGGCAGGCTATTGAGCGCATAGGCCCGTAAGAGAGAAGGCCTGAGGATGAAACCCGGGCCAGGGTCAGAGCATGAGTGCGCAGTGTGATGAGAGCCAGGGGAGATGGGATCTACAGAGGCTTGAACTGGAGGAGCCATGGCACGCTACAGCGTTCACACCCAAAAGGACAAGCCATGAAGGGATTCAAGGAGGCAGGAAGGCAGAAGAAGGAAGCGAGAAAATAAATGATCCGGAAGGCACGTCCTGGAGAGAGGTGATGGGAGGGGAGCCAAGGAGCAATTGGTATCCAACTGCCGCTCAATCACTCCTCTCCAGGCAGAGGGGCGCCAAAGCGGAAGTGACACAAACTTATGTCACCAAGGCCTCCCGGCTTCAAGTTTTCTTCTTATGTAGACTCTGCTTTCAAATTCTATGTGGATCGACCCTCCGTTTCCATGGGTGGTAGCTACACGTTTAACAGTGACACAGGGATGAAATTGCAAACTCACTAGCAGAGCACTTCATAATAACATATCTACCAGCCTTGGAATAACAACAAGAAGAAAAAAAGATAGGCAATATATTGGTATGGTTAGTGTTTCTGGGAAAATAAATTTTCATAAAATATTTTATAGGAAGCTATAAAAGAGAAAAAGAGAACAAAATAAAGCACAGTGTTTAACTTCATCGTGTTCAATAGGGCACGCATATGATATATCTGTGAGACATTGACATATATCATATAGATGGAGATGATTGGTCCAGAGAGTGCAGGATCATTGCCAACTGTAAGGCCTGAATCTAGTTAAACTTCTCCCTGATGCAATTGCTGAAGAGAAAAAGCAAGGATAATAATCAGGATTTTTAATATCACCGTGAGAATTAAAGAGTTGCTACCAACAAAACACTTGGAACCAAACCTAGCTTTTGCTAACACCCCCTATCTATTATTCATTAATAAATGGTTAATGCAAATCAAAATTTAGTATATATAAAACATAGGAGTGTTTTATATATGCATATATATGCTAGATAATAGCAATACTATGTATAATAATTACCTATAAAACTACTAATCTGTTATCTTGAAAATACCATTGCTTTGAATGAGATTTATACAAGTATTTTCATGTTATGATTGAACGTGTCTCTTTCTTTTGATGACTAAAATACTAAAGATACCTTGTGCAACTGTTTTATGATCAGTTTGCAGAGAAACATTAAAGACCACAGTTCCAGTTGCTAAGCAAGTTCTTGGTATGAGAAGAGTGCATTTGCATAGCACAATCTGGATAGGACAGATAACGGGGAGATCATTGCTGCAGGCCCTCTGAACTCACTTTTCCTTTGAATTAAATCCTTGAGTCAGAAAGTAGAAGATGGAATGGTTGGGAGACTCAGTTAAAAGGTCAACCAGTTAAAAGACTCACATATAGAATTCCTGCATAAAACTGCAAAAATTTTTATAGAGTCTATGCAAAACTGGGGATTAGAATTCTGATGAATGTTATTTCATGCACAAAGATTGTCCTTGATAAAATCAGGAGACCACACCCCAGATAACATCTGCTATATTACAATCATGACTAACGATTGGTGGAATATATGTTATAGTTCTGATCTTTCATCGTATCTGACAGTGGGAGTGGGCCCACAGTTCGTTCACAACCTTAATCCACTTTACTACCAGGCTCTCCAGGCTAACAGCCAGTCTAGCCATCTTGGTTGACTTTTATTCACTGGCTTGACTAGTTGACGGACAGTTGCCATAAGTGCGTTAAAACTCCAGGAAAGAAGAGAATGACACATCTTAGGACAAACCACAAGTGATTTTGTAAATCTTGAATACAGAAATGAATTGTTTTGTAAGGAAAAGAGTCCTAGGAAGGTGTGATGTCGGTTTATTTTTAATTTAGAATCAGAAATACAGGAACTCAGGTGAGGAACTTGTACTCAGAGCTGTTATGAGCCAGAACCGACTCCCAGAACTCAAACATAGCCATGTCATCAGGGGTTCAGCAGATCCATTTGACTCTGAGAAAAGGTAACAACCACAACAACTTGAACGCACTCATTTTATGATTTCAAGTCATTAGTGAAATAGAATGAGGCATACAGATGTGCATTCAAGAGAAGAGCATTATAGGATTCTGTGGTATATAGCTTCAGGGGTCTTCCGACATTTAACTAAACACCTAAGAGGAGACCTCAATAGCCAGACACTCCTCTTATCCTTCTTTTGTGTGCCGGTGAACATACAACTACTGAAGACAGAGTGGTGGCTAGAAAAATCGAGCCCCCATACCTGAGAATGGAGTGTGGGTGTGAGCTGTGGCTATGACAGCTCCAGGCTGGATCTGTCACAAACCATCTTTACAAGCCTGGCTTGTCAGTGCTCCAAACTGATGAGGTAAGTAGTGATTAAGGCTAAGTGGATCCTGTTAATTCAGCAACACTCTAAAATAATTGAACATGAATAAAATGGCAAATTATAATCAAAGTCCTTTGAGAATACATTTCAAAGCTACATAATGCAACATTAGTTCATCGTGACTAATATTATTATAATTAATATTAAATGATAAAATAATGACTAGCTTCTTGCTCTTAGCTTGCATTCTCAAGCTAGAAAAGGACTCGCTGACATTTGACATTGAAGTGCAGGGTGGGGATAAAGGGATGGAGTAGCAAAGCAATAATTTGGTACTACAATTTCTTTAATGCAGCATTTTCTTACTGAATTGGTTTGTTGACTTATTCCGTGTTTGAACGAGGGCATTTTCCCCTTACACTATGATTTTCAAAGAAGAAGAAAATAAGAAAGGAGAAAGGGAGGAAGAAAATGAATGAAAGAAAGAAAGAGAAAAGGGGGACTGCTGGTGGGGAGGGGATGGTTGGGGGCAGTCAACTCAGAGAGGATAGTTATAGTCTCCTGAAGGGAATTCTAAGGTTTCAAAGCCCAAAGTGTACAGGAGGCAATAACATGTTTGCTATAAGAGCTTTTGAGATGGAAGTAGTGACCCTTGTGTTTCCAATAATGCTTGATAATTGAATGTCGACACTGCATATTAGAAAATAAGGTACTTGTAAGGCAAGGATCATATTCGACTAGCCCTTAAAATTGAGGGGCACAGTTTATCAGAGATTGTGAGTCCTGCCTCAAAGAACCTCGATCATCAGCAGCAGTGGGGGATTACCACTTTCCATTGGGAGGGCAGCACAATTCTTCCAGCAGGTCATTCAGAACAGAAATAAAGAAACAAACAGAAGCAGAGGGTGTTTCCCTGACACTGCCCCTGTGGAAATGGGTGGCAACACCAAGCTCCTGATCATGGGCTAAAAAATAAAATCTGTGATGGTATGTGTAGTACATTTTAGAGTCTGATAGTAGACCAGGTTATGATAGGAACATAAGCACACAGACTTAAACGCTAAATGACGTACAAAAAAATCAAATGCAAAGGAAAGTCTCCCAGAGAATAGTGGATTTGGGGACAGGAAGGAGGTGACTGCCTGTCCAGCTGTTCTCTTTCCAGGGGGCTGACTCTTTGGGGCCACTCGGATTGTAATGAAGGTGGCCCCAGTGGTTCCCAATGGCTTGCTTGCTGAAGGACTCTGATTTACCATGCCCTTGTGTGTTGCCCTGACCTATCACAGTCAACAGAAAGGAGTCCTCACTTCCAATACCGATCACTCTCCTTTCGTGGAGATCAGCAACAGATCCGACCCACTCGGCAATTTCAAACCTCAAGATAGTCATAGTAGTCTCGGGCCTGGATCTCCCATTCTATCCATATTCTTTCTGCACAGTGTGCTTTACTATGCATGGTGCGTGCATCCAGTGGCCCAGCTCTCATTTTAACACAATACCTGGGGGTGGGGGGCTGGGAGGGTGTATGCAGGGTCACATAGAAACCATGAAGAGAAGCTATAATGACTACTTTCCAGCACCATAAAATGATTCACAGTGGCTTGCCATTCGTGAGCCCTGTTGACCTGACATGGGCTTTTTGGTTTTTCAATTTTTTTCCCTGTTCTTCCCCCATTCAAGAAGAACCATGGCATGCTGTGGTAGATTCCACAGAGTCTACATTCTGCTTTGTAACCAGACTGGGAAAAAAAGCTCTATAAATGACAATTTACATCTTAGTTTATATCTTCTTTCCTGATTTCTCTCTTCAGCCTCTAAGGTAATCATTGTGACCCTGGACCATTTCTCCAGATTCTCTTGACTGTCTAGACACCAGCATCTCTACTGGATTGTATGGGATCTTTGACCTCCTCAACAGTGTCCTCAGTTAATTGGACCATAGCTTTTGTGTTGTTAGCTTGACATGACAGGTGCTTTTGCAAAATAGAATGCCTTGTTCCTTTCAGGTATACTTACAGATTCATAATCTGCCATAGTGAAACCTAGGAGAACCCCTTTTGAGCAAATACCATATGTAGCATGGCTTCCTAACCAACGTAAGGAACTTTTCACAGGCATCATTGAAATGGCGCGACCTTGCATAAAAGCTCAACTGAAAGACAGTGAAAATGATAAAGTCAAATCACACACACACCTGACACTGTGAATCATAGTTTAAGTTTTGAAGGCAGACCATGAAAAGGAGACCCTTGCAACCACCAGTGGGTAAAGACATTTCATTATGTTGGACAATATCCCAAAACACGAGGTTTCAAAAATAATAATAAAATAATTATTAAATTAAAGTCCTCTCCAAAAGCAATATACAATGAATTGATAGCGTTTAAATAAAAGATTTAAATGTTTAGAGGGGAATAAATATTCAAAAATTCCAATTAAACTTGCACTTGTTGATAGTTTAGTAATAATTTACAAATGAAAATTGTATTTGATCTGGTTTAGAAAGAAATGAAACTGCAGCTATGAATGCCAGACAGCAAGAACTCAAGCTGTGGACCAAATTATCAATATGAATACATAAATATCTGAGCGTATACAGTAGATATAAAGACAAAGAAAAAAGAGTGGGAGATATGTATATCACAAATAATGGCAGAACATATAGAACTTACTACAATAATCAACAATTACTCCTAGAATGCTTATATATCCAATTTTAATGCAAGGTTCTTTCTGTTGAATGTAGGAAAATAATATTTTCAAAAGCAATTTATTTATATTTCTATAGTTCTTTATATTCTTCAACTTATTACATTGCTGCCAATTCTTAGTATGAATGTGGATAGCCAAAGACTGGCAGGTTTTTACCAGTCTGTCTTTTCTTTTGTAGCTCCCACCATATCCTGCCACTTTCTCCTGTACCCCTTTCCTCCTTTTCTCTCTTCCTCCTTTCTTTTCTTCCTAAGAACAATATTGGAAAAATTTTATAAGTATAAAGAATTTCAGAGGCAAATTAATACATTGATGTTATTGTATTAAAAGTTGAAGCCAGTAAAATTAATAATCTACCATTCCATATCCTCCAGATCTCAAATATGAATATTTCACCTTCTTGTGCATCATTCTTCCTTCTCTATGATATGATCTTATAGCTTTAATTTCTAAAAGTTTTCCTAGTATTTATTACTACACTAAAAACTTTAAGATGCAACATATTATCTATTAGCTGTCTGTTATTCAAGTAAGGTCATATTTTTCTTGCATTTTGTACAAATTATTTCCAAAGAACACAGTAGTGGAAGGGGTTTTGTCATGAGAGAGTAACTACAGAAATCAGATTGTGATTTCAGCCCTAGATGCAACCTGCTTATCAATAAATATTTATTGAACACATACTCTGTAACATGTGGTGTTCTAAATGTCAAATATTTATTTATTCAATTTAGTCATTTCATTGGGACTTTTACTGCTTCCATACATTAATCTTCTCAGGAACATTTGTACATATATTGTCATCATCTTTTCCAAAACATTTTCTATCTGAGCCCTTGGTGTAAGCTCTTTCCTCCTCCAACCTCCCACCCATGTGAACCCTTGATCAATTATATATTGTTATTAATATTTTGTACTTTACATTGTCTGTTGTCACCCACATTTCTATTAGGAATGCCAGCTTTTTAAAGGTGAACAAAAGCATTATCTTCATGAACTTATATCATCAAAGGGAGGCACAGAATAGATGCAAACTGATCAAAGAAGATGGAGGATAACTAGAAGGATGGGTAGAAATTCAAACGATGATAACCATGTGGAGAAGAATAGTCCAGATGGAGGATAGGGATACAGAAGAAGAGGGCTTTATAGTTCTGAAGGTGCTCAGAGAAGGCCATGGGAAAGGGAACTAGGAAGATTCCTTATGAGACTGGAGATATAAAGGAGGTATGCAATACAAGAAAGGAAACAAAATCTGGGACATTAGGCTATTCATTTGTGGGAAGAGAAAGGGAGTGAAGAAACTGACTGTGCTGGATTTGTTGAGCACTAGCATGTTAGAGGGACGACTGGTGTGGTGGGGCGGGTTCTAGATGACATTCTGTTGTTGGCAGAGCTGGGTGCTGTCGAGTCGGAGTTGTTTCTGACTCACGGTAATTCTGTGGACAACAGACCCAAGCACTTCCCAGTACTCTCCGAGCAGGATCAGAAGGTGAGAGTTTTGTGCAGACAAGTAAATCGATGTGACTGACATGATGAGGACATGCCCCAATCAAGTTACAAATAGATTGTAGCCTTACAAAGAGAGAAGCAAACTATCTTTAACAAACTACTGCAATAATCCAGAGCTAAATGGATGATTCCTTGGATCAGGTATGTGGATATAGAACTGTTTAGAATTTGCAGAATGCTGGATTCATTTTGAAGGTACAGTCAACAATATTGTGTAATCATCTGCATGTGCCTTTTGAGAAAGAAGAAAGTAGATGTCTCAAGCATCTACTTGGGTATGCCACGGAAGCCACCACATATATGAATTTGTGTTCACTTGACAGTTTTAGATTTTAGGCATAAGATGGTAAGTTGTGAATTTTAAATGAAATTTAGAGCCATGAGAGGTGTGCTCGCACCTTAAGAGTGGCTGTGCAGAGAGAAGATCTCCAAGGACTGAGCTCCAGGACACTCGATAGTTTAGGGATGAAAGAGATGTAAAGAAACCCGCAAAGAAAGATAAGAAGTGAGGGTTAAAAGGGAGAAGGAAAAAAACTTTAAAAGCGATGCCTTAGATTCTAAATCAAGAACATTTCCAGAGAAAGACTGGTTGATTAGCTTTGTCAAATGTTGCTGAGTGAGTTCATTGAGTGCTAGAGATTGTACACGCACTTTTGCAAGAGGTGGCCATTAGTGGCATTGTCCAGAATGGTTGGTGAAGTAGTAGGGAAAAATATGATTGCAATAGTTCAATAGAAAAAGGGGGCATTGGCCTTGGAGACCTGGAAAAGAGAAATTACAGGTGTCACTAAGATTGGTGCCACTCAGTGTGGTAACTCATGACTATCACCACATCCCAGGCCTCCTCCCATAAGGGACCATAGAGAACCCTTTGCAGTGCATACTCCGTGTGGAAGCACACAATAACAGGTGGTACATATAGGTGCCCATAATTTAAATGTAATATTTCTTAGGTTATATGAGGACTAAGAACCAAATCAGGAGCTCGAGTAGCACATACGGGGTGAAATGCTAGGCTGCTAATGGGAAGGTCAGCAGTTTGAAAGAGGAAGCTACCTACTCCCTAAAGAGTTACAGTTTCCACTCAGTCATGATGAGTCTGACTTGACTCAATGGCCATGAGTTGAAAAATAAAGTTGTTTGATAAAATCTCTGCATGTTGATTTACAAGACTGTTCATTATAACAATTATATTTTTCAAAATTTTTCTCCTCCTTTTCTTTAATGACAATTTCAATCTTGAACAATGACGGGTATAGGTTCACCAAGACTCATTACAACAATATTGTAGTTAAGCAGCAGAAAAATGAACAAAATCCGTGTCCATAAAGATGCTTGAAATCCAAAAGCCAACTCGCTGCCCTTGAGTAGATTCCCAACTCGTGGCAACTCTGCCAGGTGTAGGCCAATCGCCTCTGAATCCCCAACATCATAGCTCTTTACATGAGTGGAAAACCTCCTCTTCCTCCCACAGTGGGGCAGGTGGGTTCGAGCCACTGATCTTGTGGGTAGCGGGCCAACTAACAACTGCTAGGCCCCCATTGGCAGCAACAGAAACAACAATGGATGCCATTAACCTGTGCAAGCAAAACCACATGATTTGAAGTGTCATTGTGACTAGGTCATAACAACAGCTTTGACCTTATACATTAAAAGGTTCAATAAGGAAATCAGCATATAGCATTTCAGTCTCATATGTATATAGATACATGAAAGATGAGCATACGAAAATTTTCCCATTGCTATAGCTAAGTGGATATAAAACATTCCTACCCAAATGTTGCAAGCAAATTTTACAGATAGCTGTTTTTGTGTCACTTCCTCTAATAGTGTCACCCAGCGTCCTCCATAGCTCACCAGGGATGCTACTGTCTGACATATCACCTGGGAGTGTAATGTCCTGAGTATTACAGGAGGTGAGGCCAACAAACAGACCCTAAATATTGGACGCAATTTTGATAGGCAGACACTTTGGGAGGAACAGAGTTTTGGGTAAATTGAACTGCCTGAGAAAAGATACAGTAAGTGAGATACATGCTCTACTGACAGACAGAGAAGCTTAGTTGGAGGTATGAATGGAGACACGAAGGCCAGAGGTAACTATCATGATATGGATTTTGATTTCCTCTTGAAATATGACAAGAAATACTGTACAGTGGGCGAGTTGACATCATTAGATCTCAGAAAGGCACCTGTGGCCCTAACTTAATGGATGGAGGAGAAGGAGGCAAGGCTGAATGCAGAGGCTAATTGAGTCGCTCCTATAAAACCTCAGGTGGGAGAAAAAGGCAGCACAGACTGAGCCAGTGACAGTTGAAAGAAATAAGCATAAATTGGCCAACATCTGTGAGAGATTTGACAGGATTTGTCAACGTTCAGGATAGATACCCGTAAGATCAGCCTGAGCAGAAGGGACTTGATATTTTGGGTACTGTCACCATGAGTCAAGGTGGCCAACAGGATCTGTAGAACAATGCATTTGTCACCAGAAATAAGAGTGTAGCTGAGCCTCACCTGCTAACAAGACAGGCTCCATCCGTTCATTCTCCTCTTTCTTGCTTTGAGGAACTCTGGTACCTCTTGGTGGTAAAGCCCATGGCTGCCAGTCACAGGGTTGGTGCTTGGTACCCACCTCCTCTCTGAGGGAGAAAGAGAGGGCAGTCCTCTCTGGAAACATTGCAGCCTCAGCAACCCTATTTGGCAGTTCTCCTCAGCTCATTGTGTGTGACACTCAGTCAGCAGCCATCGGTAGCTTGTTCTCACCCTCTACTTCAGCTTCATCACATGTGAAACCATGGGGTGAAGGCTGAGACCCACCGGTTGCAGGACTCCATGGTTTCAAATATAATGGTAAGGGTTTCAGTCTTAGCCTACTGACGGGAAGGTATCTTCAAGGTGCCATCAACCAAATGTTCTAAGCACAGACAGGGAAGGAAAAAGAAAAGATTCCTTCCAAGACAGGTTGGACTTTAAAGATTCAGAGACCACATGGCTAGAGTTTAGGGTCTCATTTAGCACCTCATGGTGGAGGAGAAGCTTGTTCCAGACTAGTCTTTGCCGAGGTAGGAAGGGGCTTACACCTGGCAGCTAGAGTGTGCTGGCGAGGCTGTCCTGGCACTTAGCCACAGTTCCCTTCCAAGCCAGGCAGACTGTGACTGAGGGTGCCGCCTTAAGGCACAGAGCCCCGGTGTCTCCACACACACTCTAGGAAAGCCCAGGCCAATACATATGGAAGCAGAAGCCAGGTCTGTGTGTTCAAAATACATGCATAAATAGGATAAACCAAGTTTTCTCGTCAGATTTAGAGGCTCACTGGCCTCCTGTTACAAGTTGATTGAAAAGGTCAACTTCTCCTTGTGTCCCTGAAAAGGTCCTTTGAAGTCCCATCTCCTAGACCTGTAATGAGGACTCTATTTAGAGCTAGGACTTTTTTTTTTTTTGCACTAATGAATCTGCCTTAGCCTGGGTTCTCTTGAGGAGCAAAAACAGTGACATGTATGGATAGGTTTATTTAGCATAGGTTTACTTAACGTAGGTTACTTACTTGGTAAGTATGTAAAGTAAATATCAATTTACTTAAAATACCAGCACTTGTGGAGGCCGGTGGGTCCTAAATCTGTGGGCCTAGTGGCAGGCTGCAAACCTGTGCCTGCTCACGAGGTGGCAGGGACTAGGGGCCCCCAATATGCTGCTCAGGCAAAAGATGGGAGGCAGCTACAAACTCGTGGGATAGCAAAGGGCTGGGGGATAGCCAGCATTTCTGCAGGCTTCGATGCCACGAGAGACACAATGCACTTTGTTAGAACCTTTATTTATATAGTGCCATACCCCACCGAAATGTCCCTTTCAGCTGATTAACTGACCACCCACATCATGGGGCTTTCAGATGATATTTCATCATGGAGCAGCAACCGAGCCCACAATCTGCCACACTACTAAGAATTATAGCCTTATCCTGCGCATGCATAGTGCTAAGGATGATAGTGTCACACCAGAATAAAGTGGGTCCCAAATATAGTTACTCTGAATGGCATTTCCCAACAAAGCAGGGTAGCTGCAGAGACACACACGCACAGGGGGAAGACAAGCCATATGAAGAAAGCGCACAAGTGAAGGGAAACCACCGACACCAGAAACAAGCAGACAGACACAGAAGGAACTGAGTTTGGGCTTTTAGCCTTAAGAATTGTGGATGAATATCAGGGATTTTTTTGTTTGTTTAAGCCAGATGCTTGCACGATTAAGAAGCACTTCTGGCTTAGTCTCTAGCCAACCAATAGGGTAGAGCAGAACTGCCCCTGTGGGTTTCCAAGACTGTAACTGTTTTGGGAAGTAACAAGCCTAGCGTTGCCATCCAGTCACTGGGGGTCAGAATGGACTTCATGGTGAGGAGTTTGGATTGGTTTGGGGGGCATCGTAGGTACACATTGGGCTGCTAGCTACAAGATCAGCAGTTCAAACCCGGCTGCTCCACAGAAGTGAGATAAGATGTTCTGCTCCTGTAAAGATTCGCAGACTCGGAAATAGACAGGGGCAGTGCTTCTCTGACCTTTAAGTTTGATTTAAGTCAAAATTGACTTGATGGCAGTGAGCCTTGGGCCTGCCTTAGATCATACAATCAGAGAATGTGAGCTACTTCCTATTCTTTTTGTAGTGGATGGAAACCAACCGACTGACATCACAGATAAATAGAGACAACCCCCTACACTGCTTTCCAGAAAATACATGTGAAAGACAAAGAACAATCAATAGATTTGCAGACTGTAAAGCAAATATTTTTTTTAAGTTTAAGTAAGCATACATAAGCATCTATGTCTGACTTTAATTTCACCTTTTAGCTAGCATTCCTAGATTGACATGAGCATCTTCTCTGATTTTCTTTTCTCCTCTGTTTTATACAGTTACTCACTTTACATTACCTGTGATGTTAGTGGCAGGAAGTTCCCAGCAGCTCGGTGGGAGGAGGAGGTGGCTCACTAAGATTGCCCTCTTAGAACCCCACAGAGCAGCCCGGCTCCATCCTAGGAACTCAAGGTGTGCTAGAAGGTCTCCGTGAGTCATGAGTGATTGCAGGGGGTATAGCTAGCAGCTATTCTTTCCCATTGCCACTTTGTACTGCTAAGGACCCAATGTAATCAAATAGGCAAGTGATGCTAGAAACAGGAACTGTCACCTAGATATGCCCATCTACACTCATGAAAAGGAACCAACCACTGGCAAGACCACCAGCAAGTGACATTTGAAAAGGTTGTTCATCAGCTCATAGACCAAATTCCAAATGTCCCTCAGTGTCACAGGGCATTAAAGGATCATCGGGACTAATATGCAGGGATCTAAGTAATATACAAATGTCTTCGTTTACTAGTGGAAGATATTTTTTCCCTACATACTGAAATTGATCTGGTTGGTTGTAAGAGACAGGATACTAACATCTGTTGCATCCTTAACTGGGGAGCAGGCATTATATGTAAGAACACATGTACAGCATCCTATTCATTCTCTTTGCCAAACATGTGTCAATGTATTATAATTTCCATTTTTTAATCTGAGGTAAAAGGCACAATGTACCCATGGCCACAGAGGTAGGTGGTCTTTGCTGAAGCTGAAAGTCCCACACCTACCAGAAGCAGTGCCAGCCAGAGGGTATTTTATGTGATCTGTCACATAACTAGAAAGCAATACTCTTTTGTGATGGGTTCTCCCCTCCTTGGACACTTTGATCGTTGGGATTTTGTCATGCTGTAGAGATTTCCTGGCAGGGGAGAACAATTAGATTCCTCGTGAAGTACCCTGGCATCTATCCATCTCCCCTGAATGAAGAGTGGTGTAATTCCTTCCGCAGTCATCACAGAAGGAGCACTAGGTTGAAGGCTAATATGTTCTTTTCGTAGTTAATTCTGGAAGTCTACCAAGAGCAGCCATCATTTGAATTTGGCATGATTTCACTCAAGCTTGTTGCTCATAATTTCATTATTCTCCAGATGTTAACATATTTCTCTGTGATGCTAATCTTTCTTCTGCCAATTATCTTTGTCAGAATTATAAGGCAATTATCATTGTGGTTATTAATGCACACAGTCATTCCACTAAAACATAAGCTCCACAAAGCTAGGGCATGCGTTGGGTTGAAGGAGTTTATCACAAGAGCCTTCAAACAGGGGTGTGGCTGAAGAATGCAACTGATAATGGCAGGCAAAAATAAACAAGTGCATACCAGTCTCACAATTTTGCTATTGCATGGGTGATATTAATTCAGAATGCACAAACATATTTTGAATGATGAGGTGAGTTGTATTTTTTTAAGGCAGTTCTTTTGTTTCTATCTGCTGATCACCTGGTAGAGACCATTCAACCCTAGAGCGATGGCTTCTTGGCAACTGCAAGAATGTGAAATGGTTTGGAACAACCATATCTGTCTGAAATGACTGAGGCTCAAGGTCATCCTGCATATGACCTTTCAATGAAAAGCAGTAGTCTGCATGATCTGCTTGTCATGATCTCTATCTTCTCTCCAGTCGGTGTGCTTCATTAACTGACAATTTTCTATCTCTGTTTTTAATCACTCAGGAAGGGACGGAATTAAACCTTCCCCTAAGTCTTCTTTGATTTTCTTGGCCAAACAGACCCCTTTTTAAGGATTTAAAAAGATTGCTCCTGCTAGTGGGGCTTCTCTCTTCAGCTTTGAATGTTTGGTGGACATTCTGAGGGCTAGGAGGCATTTTTGTTCTTGTTGGAGTTTTAAACTGTCCTTCTCTTTTCCGTGTGAGCTACCGCAGTCCACGTGCGATTGGGCACAAAGTGTTTAAGAAGCACTGTCCAGAGCCACTGCTGCCCGGGGGCCGGTAAATGATATTATGTGAAGTGTCATGGTGCTGTGCAAATAGGGCATTCATTTTCAATTCAAACTCCAAGTGGGATGAAACCCTTCCCTGCCAAAGGGGGTTTATAGCACTCATTAAGAGAGTGTGCAAGAAGTCTCAGCTGGTGGGGTAAGACAAGGCGGCCACCAGCTCCACGAAGCTGAGCCTATATGGGGCACACCCCTATCAGAGGATGGTGCCGCATCTCCAAGCAATAGCTTAACAAAATTAACAAGTAAACATTCAACACTCGCAGCCTGCTCTTTGAGGACACCTATAAACATACTTAAGGGAATCGATTCAAAAAGTAGTCATCCCTTCAGAAAAGATCTGAAAGCAGAGTAAGAATCCGCTAATGAAGAGCCAGAGCAGACCTTTCTTGAGGCTTCCTTCCTAAGAAGAAATTGAAGACAGATGAAGCACACCAGGGAGAGCCTCAGTGATATGTGGAGGAGACCTAATGCTGTAGGAGGTTATGCACCAGACTGATAACTGAAAGGTCAGCAGCTCAAAACCAACCAGCTACCCCACAGGAGAAAGACACAGCCTTCCAATCCAGTCAAGCTTGATGGCCCACAGAGGCAACTCTGCTCTGTCTTAGAGGGTCATGAAGAGTCAGAATTGAGTTGGCTTTGAGGTCTCGGTAGAACCAATTGTTATCAAATGTATTAAGATGTATAACATCCCCATGTGTGACAGAGTAGAACTGTGGTCCACAGGTTTTTCAAGAATTGTTTCATTTTTCAGGTAGATGAACAGGGCTTTTTTTTTTTTTTTTGGTGGGTGGGATGGCGTTACCTCTGGATGAACTTGAAGAACCAATCTATTGATGTTGCCTAAGCCATTTGTACCCTTTACATTGCTACATGTGGTAAATCTCTGGGATTAGTTATTAGTGATGAACATAAATCACGCTTGTGTGTAAAGTGTGTAATTAAATTCCTTCTTTAAATAGTATATATACATTTCTGACTGGGGAGGAGGAATCTTACCTTATCCACTGCATATAGATTATTTTCCCAGGAAAGATAAAACTATATGGGCAGAAGCTTTTCAGATACAATTTTCTAGATCAATGCATGTCATACTTAGATGAGCATATGAGTCACCGAGGGGATTGTGTGAAAAATGCAGTTTCTGAGGCTTTAAATCTAGAGTGGGCCCCTAGACCCCTCATTCTTAACAAGATCCTAGGTAAAGCAAATGGTCATAGCTCATGTCCTGATGACATCCTTCATATAAGTGGAGAATGAATTAAGTGTCAGGCTGCTAACTAAAGGCGGAGGTTGAAACCCACCAGAAACTCAAAGGAGCAAGTCTGCTTCTGTAAAGATTGACTGCCTTGGGAGCTTCCTGGAGCACTTCCACTCTGCCTTACGAGGACACTCTGAGCAGGATTCCACTGGGTGCCCATGGGTGCACCCAAGTACACAAAATGATGCTGCTGATAATTAAATAAAATGCATTTACTTACACTGAAGAATGAGTTTACAAACCACCCCTACGTACTTATCTAGCAGTAGCATTTCAGGATGGGCATCCTCTCTCCTATATTCTGAGTTTCCCTCTGTAATGTACAAGAAGGTTTCTGTTCAGCCTCACTGATTGCTTCTGGGTATCAGCTGTGCCATTTTAAAATGTTGACATCTTTCGTCTTGAGGAAACAAAGGACACCACATGACTTGGAATTCCCAGTGGTGTCTTGAAGATGGCTGTTGGGTTTCTCAAGCAAGGAGGAGGAGAGAAACATATGGATATATTGCCGGGCTGCCCGTGCCATCTCCGGAGCTGCCAGACCACACTGTAAAGGCTCAGCAGATGGCCGGAGCAGCAGGACGTGCCGAGCGCTGCACTCCAGAGCCCTTCCATGAGGGGCTTGCTCTGGTAGCAAGAGCCGAGCTCCACAAGATGCTTACGGCCTTTCACAAAGACAAATGATCAGGTGGTTCTCTGGATGGTGCTCTCGAAATCATCAAAAAGGGGGACGATTTACTAATGCTCTTCCGTGGCAATTCCACATTGTATCAGGGATGAGGAAAACAAGCAAACAAGCAAAATGCTCATGGAAAGTCTTCAAATTGTGAACTTTCTTCCCGAGACTGGGCAAAAAAAAGTGCCACCAGTCGATTAGCTTATCCCTCGCAACAGGGCAAATTTGCTCCATTTCCACTCCATCTAGTCACACCCAACTCCTGCAGAAGACTTTCTCTGGAGACCATGGTCATCTTCAGAATCACCGCCACTGAACCGAGCAGACTCACGGGCAACTCTAGAGGACAGGGCAGAAGGGTGCTGTGACTTTCTGAGACTGGAACTCTGTTTTGGCGTAGAACACACTGTCTTTCTCCTGCTGAGGGCCTGGTGGTTTTAAACTGCTGGTCTTGTGGAACACAGCACAATGCGTCACCACCATACCACCAGGACAACAGGGTAGCTCACCTCTGTCTTGCCTCTCCATTTCCGGCAGGCAGCCACACTCATCCAGGAAGGCTTTTTATGATCTCTTTCCATAATGCTATTCCCTACCCCTTTAGTAACCTAAAGGTTATGCATTCTTTAAGATGTTTCCCATATACCTACCTATCCTACAAGTTTCTTAATCTTTTCAATCAAAAGTAATATTGTCCTGATCCACAGTTCTTTTCTGAGGCAATCATTTGATGGGTAAGCATGTCTTTTTGTTAAAATTGCATTGGGCTTTTTTTCTAAATTTAACTTAAAAATACACATTATTTATCCCCAGATAATAGTGTTCTTACTAGCAGCAAATGTCTTAAACATTTTAATGTAGTATCGTGTATCATTCCCTGTTTGTATTCATGTTGGAATAAATCACATGATAAATAGAGACAAGGACCTTCCTTCTAATGGACCATGTCCCTGAGTGGTCCATTCAGAACTTCAGACTTCATGAACACAACCTCAAAGACAGCATTGAAGGTTCTCTGCTTTCCATCTTCAAATTGGAGCAAGGGAATAGTCCTGCTTTCCCTAGGAATACTGGATGTTGGATTCTTGCTGCTCTGTGGAGTGGGTATATAGGTTTGGGTGAATATACCTATGGAGTTTGTTCACCACCCTCCAGCTCATATTTCAGCTCTTTATGACTTAAGAAATTTCCATTTCTAGGAACTCCACAGCCCGTGTCTTGATTTATATTGTATATAGTTCATTCAAATATGCCAATGTTAGTTGCCATAATAATGACACCAAAAGTCATTATTTTGTTTTGAATCAAAGTTGAAATCTTTCCTTGGAATGAACCCCCACTCAGTTCCTGCCAATTGGCTTACTCTTCTCATCACCCAGTCATTGCACACCAACCTCGTCCAAGCTGTGCCACTTTCTTGGAATGCTCCCTCTTTCTCTCTGCCAACTTATTTCTCTTCCATCATCCAAAGAGCTTGCTAACTCCCACCTCCTCTCTACAATCTTCCAGAGCTAGTTGGAAAAGGTCTAATAGCTTCTCTCTGCACCATCCGGTGTGAACATTAGCCACTTCAGGCTCTCCCACTCCTTACTGCTCTGCTACTGTACCCATTCTTCAAATGGACACCAAGCCTGTAGTCTGCTGCCTGGGTCAACGTTCATCTTCCTTTCTTTGTTTATATGGTCTCTCCCCTCAACAATGCTTGGAGTCTTATCATCAGCTTTTGGTGAAACCTATAGAAATAAGACTATAACTAAACCCCTCTGCTAGTACTCTTGTATTACATCATATAGCAACAGATATTTAATACATAAGCAGAGACCTCTGATTTAATTCTTTAATGCACAAAGAAGATGGAACATATTTAATATTTCACAAATCCACCAGGACCTGCCAGAAGAACTGTGCTAGCCTTGGGCAAGATGGAAATTTCCATGGGGCTTCATTTCTCAGATGACTGTGCTGTAGCTGTCTTTGGTGGTAACTGTAGGCAGTACAAAGGGGATTTAATAAGATGCCATCGTTGTGGAGGGACAAGATCAGAATATGTTATTCTCTGGGAGGGAAGCTTTGAAGAACATAGAATGGCTGAAAGAGAGATATGGAAGTTTCCTTTATTCTTTGAAAAGACATAAAGAGTGCTGCTTGCAGTCCCACCATGAGACATGATGTCCCTCACTGACCCATAGCACTATGGGAACAACACTGGAGACAATGCAGGAATTGTGCCCAGTCTGACCCCACCACACCATGGCAAAACACCATGGGTGTGCAACAGAGCAGCACATCTCTGAGGAATTACAAAAATAGATTTGGTGGCCAGAGCAGGCTGCCCAATCAAATTGGATGAGATAACACTCAGAAAGGTAAAAAACAAAAGCAAAATTGAACTGGAACTATTTATAGGCTTTTCTTTTGTTGTTATTGTTTTGCTTTTGTTTCTTTGTTTTGCTTTGTCTTGTTTTTGTGCTTATTATTATTATCTGTATGTGTGTCTAGATAAGATAGGTGGGATGAACTATAGGAGGAGAAAACAATAGGGCCAATGGTTCTGGGAGAATATAGGAGAGACAGAGGTGAGGATAAGAAAGGGGGTGTTAACACCCCCAGGGACAAGGGAACATCAAGTGATCTAAAACTGACTGATGAGTCAGTCTGGGTACACTAGCGTAACAAATACATAGGGAATTATATGTATAAAGAGAGTTTTATATAAAGGGTAATTTACATTAAAAAGCATCCCGACCCAGGCTGAGCCCCGGTGGCACAGTGGTTGTGCGCGGGACTGCGGCCCACTGGGAGGGAGGTTCGATTCCAGCTCCACGGAGCAAAGGCTGGGCCTCCTACTCCCACCACCTGAGGGCAGTAATGCCAACCCAATGTGGACCAAGCCCAACAGTCTGATATTAACTCATATGTCCAATACCAATCTACATAGCCCTCTTCAGACTCAGGAAACACATGCAATAATGGTGAATGCAGGAAAGTCCCAGGCCAGTAGGTAGGACATCTTCTGGATCCAGTGGCATTGTAGGTATTTCCGAGCTGGCAGGGATCGCTATGTGGTTGGCTCAGGGTAGGTTCAGGCTTCTGGCTGCATCCCCAAATCCGTTTGGCTTATCCTCAGGAAAGTCTCCACGGGATTTAGCCTTGCCAGGGAAGTAGAGAGACAGGGTCTTCCCTGACACCAAGCAGAAAAATACCAGAGTTTTTCCAGGAGAAGACCATGCCCTCACAAAGACCTCATTGGTTATATCTTGATTGACAGGCCAGAATCGAGAGCTTTACTCCACCCCCTTACTCTCAAATTGACACCAGATTACTAAGTACCGTAGAGGGTAGGAGGGCAGAGTGGTGCTTGATCAAGGGCAACGTAGCCAAGAGGAGTGACTGAAACCGGAGGAAGGCACAACAGGACACTGGGACAAGAGAAAAGTCAAAGGGAATAGAGGAAAGCACTAGGAGGGGAAGGACATTTATAGAAGTCTAAATACAGGCATGTGCATATTTAAACATATCTAGATATAATGACAGGGAAATAGATCTATGCACCTATGTGTCTATGTTAAGTATTAAGGCAGCAGATGGACACTGGGCCTCTCTCTACTCAAGTTCTCCCTCAGTGTGAGAACAATTGGTTTTCATAACCCTGCATCCGGTGATTCTCACTTCCCTGCCATGATCACTGAGACAAAATGGGTGTATAAGGAAATGTAATGAAGGAAGTTGATGGTGCCTAACTATCATCAAAAGACATAGCATCTGAGGTCTTTAAGACTTGAAGATCAACAAGCGGCCATCTAGCCGAGAAGCAACAAGTTCACATGGAAGAAGCACACCAGCCTGTGTGATCATGAGTTACCAATGGGATAAGGGATCAGGCATCAATGATCCAGAACAAAAAATATTATTGATATGAATGAGGGGAGGGCCGAGTAGAGAGCCAAAGTCCATCGGTAGACAATTGGACATACCTTTACAGAGGGTCACACGGAAAAGATGAGCCAGTCAGGATGCATGCAACACAGCAGCAGCAAAACATACCACTTTCCTGTAATATTTAATTCTTCCTTTCCCCACCATCTCACTCTCATGACCCCAGTCTATCTTACAAATCTGGCTAAATCAGAGCATGCACCCTGGTACAGATAAGACCTGGAAACACAGGGAATTCAGGACAGATCAATCCCTCAGGACCAACAATGGGAGTAGTGATACCAGGAGGGGAAAAGGAAGGTGGACAGAGAAAGGGTTAACTGATGATAATGATCAACATATGACCCAATCCCAGGGGGATGAGCAACAGAAAAGTGGGTAGAGGGAGACAGTGTTTGTTGTAAGACAGGAAAAGAAACAATAAATTTTCAAGGACTCATGAAAGGGGGGAGAGCAGGGGGGGAATAATCTGATACCAAGGACTCAAGTAGAAATATAATGTTTTGAGAATGATGATGCCAACATATGTGCAAATGTGCTTGACACAATGGATATATTTATGCATTGTGATAAGTGTTATAAGAGCCCCCAATAAAATTATTTTTAACCAGTCCTGTTTGAGCCTTGTATCTCCACACAGGATAGGTACTCGATGCCATTTTTTCTCTTTTTTTCCCAATGATTTTTTTGGGGGGCTCATAATAGCCCTTATAACATTCAATACATCATTTGTATCAAGCATATTTGTACATATGTTGCCATATTCATTTCCAAATATTTTCTACTTGAGCCCTTGGTATAAGCTCCTCTTTCCCCCTCCTTATTTTTTGTTTTTTTTTTGGGGGGGGGCATCACTGCCCTCAGCTGGTGGGAGTAGGAGGCCCAGCCTTTGCTCCATGGAGCTAGAATCAAACCTCCATCCCAGTGGGCTGCAGTCCCACGCACAACCACTACGCCACCAGGGCTCAGCCCCTCCCCCACCTTTTTAAAATAAATCATTTATTGGGATCAATGCCTATTTTTAAAGCTGGAAATAAGAAACAGATATTTAAAGAAACCAAAAGGGCACATGACCAACAACCATCACAATGAGACACACCTCTGACCACCAGGGAGTGACTGCATGCTTTGTAGTCTTATGTAAAATGACACTTTGTCTGGGTGCCGCTTGTGGACAGTCTCCCCACTGATTATAACCAGAATGCTTCTAGATGCCAGGTTGGTAAGAGTTCCGGTTGCTTACTTTGGACGCACCAGGACAGGGTAATCTTTTCAAAGGGGCATCAAGGCTGATCAAATAGAGAGTCATCGAAAATGAGGGCAATCTTCCATGGATAAATTGACACCAAAGCCCCAAACCAGTGTTTTTATATATATCCGTGGTCATGAGGATAGTACAGAAGACCATATAAAGGAAAATGCTGGGGTCCCTGTCCAAGATTTTAGACAGTAACTGCATAGCATTAAAGCAAGCACTGAAGCCCATGTGCTTGTCAAGGTCCTCTGTCTGTGAAGTCAATCCTGTCCAAGAGATGGGAAGAGTGCATTTAATGAGAAAATTTTGGTCATTGAGCTAAGCTTCAACATCCCTCTTCCCAACAAACAGTTGCTTAAATTCAATTTTCTGAAAGACAATTTATTATTCATTTTTTTTATTAAAGAGGTACTCAGTCTTATTTCATCGTGGGCTCCATTCTGTTTCTGTATCAGGCACTTGCAATGCTGAAGAGCCTTTTCACTTTGTTTATTTTGGCAGCTGGGTGATCTGCCATGCATCCTTTCATCACATCCTTCCTTATTTGCTTCATCTGTAAGATGGGGATGATGAACTTCCTCTCTAAAATCATTGGCTGTTATCTGACGTCACACATGTGAATTCTGATAAATATGTTCCATTTTCTTCCCTTCCTCCTCCTCTGTCTCTCCCTCTTCCTCCCTCTTTGTCTAGTCTCACAATTCCTCACACACACAATGCTTCATCGTTCAATCTGGGATGGGGATTTTGTGGTAAGGTAGGTACCAATTAGGTCAGGACGTGGTGGGGGCAGACAGCTGGTGACCTCTGCGCTTGTCGACTCTGTCTTTGCTGTAGGGACACGTACCCCATGAAGGGCATTATCGTGTGGTTGGGGAAGAAGAGAGTGGGAAGAAAGACAAGAATATGGACCGATGCCATCATGAAGTACTCGACTGCTCCAGGAAGAGTTGTCCTTGAGCCCTACCAGCCCTTTCACAAGAGAATGATGTGGCAACCTGTTTCTGTAAAGATGTACTGCCTCGGGAACCTGCTGGGGCAGTTCCAAAGCCACGGGTTTTGTTTTCGATCCGTCTCATTGCCTTAAGGTGTAGTGACCCTCACCCTCCGTCTGCCAGCCATCTAGTTCCTTCCAGAAAGGCATCATGGATGAAGGGATAGTGGGGTTGAGGTTGGGGAGGGATGCAAGAAGTTGGAACACAGATTCCGCACTTGGACAAGCTGGATGCAAAGATGCTGAAGTCCATTTGATCAAAGTGGGGAGGAAACACTTCTGTCAGACTGTCTCCTTGGTTTAGGGGCGATGCCACCCTTGCCCACCATTTTGCACTGCGCACCCATGCACCAACGACAGTTCTGACGCGCTGTCAAGTGATCAGTGGCCAAAGTACTTTGTTATCCGACTGCAGCTTTATTTAAATGCACTGAACTTTTAAGCAGACAGCTTACAGCAACTACAATAATCTCCACTTCTTTACTCGTAGCCAGAGACATGCATCACACAAAGTACAACAAAAATCTGAGGAGGATTAGAATTTGGTGTCACCGTGAACAAAGTACAGCGAGCATTATGCTTTAAAAATAATGGCTTTTCTGTCTCATGGGCAAGGAGAAATAACTTTTCCACCACATAATAAATTTATTAGCCTCTCCGACCTCATCATTCCTACCTTAACTTAGATACAGCATCCAAGACAAGAACATCTGTTTGACAGTAATAGCTTCCAAAGCAGCCTTCTCACACTCAAGGCTTCTCTGCTCCATAGTTACTGCGTGAGCGCCACCTGGTGGGAACTTTGGAAGTTGCTCGGCGCAACTCCACGCAAAGAAAAGCACTGCTGGAAATGTTCACTATTTCGAATAGGAGTTAGTGTTTCAAGGGTGTATGTCATACACACTTCCAAAGCAAACTCACTGGCATTGAGCCGATGCTCACTCGTAGTGACCCCACCTAGGGACAGAGGAGGTCTAACTCTTCCCAGGAATAGAAAGCACCGTCTTTAGCTCCTAAGGAGGGTTCGGTGAGTTTGAACCGCTGATCTTGCCCTTAGTTGCCCAACATGTAAGCACTATGCCACCAGGGCTTCTGTATACACCCTTAGGAAGGGAGGATAGTATATCCTTTTGTAGTTGCACCACCCTAGTGTTTTACTTTTAGTCCGTGGCAACCCTTGTTCCTTTGGACAGCACTGTCCGCTGTTGCCTCTATTGCTTTATCTTATTCCAATCGATTCCCTTCCCAGCCACTCCTAATGTCATGCAGACATAACTCAAATTCATTGCCCCCAGATGCCCTCCTGGTCCTTGTACTAACCTGGGTCCCTGTGCCAACTGAAGGCATACTAAACTTCAATAGTCAAAAAAATGATACAATCGTCATTTGAGGGGTACTTAAGGGGAGACCAGTGACCACTGCATTCCTGGACAGTGAGTCCATTGAGAGAAAGGATGGAGAAGGCTACAGAGGACTGATTGCTGGACCTGGACCGGTCCAGGTTGTCCACTCTTTAGAATGTTCTCTTGCTTCTCAGAGTGGTGCCTTGACATTCTAAGCCACCTGTGCTGTCCTCCGTTTATGCTGCTTCTTTTCAGCACTGCTCTCTTTGAAAGGTATGCTACGGAGCCTGCCAAAGCCCTTCTGACTCCGGCTCCACCACTTTGGGCCCGTGAGAGTACATCACTTATGGTAAGACGAGAAGTTTGAGGATTCAATCTGATGAACAGATGCCAATGCATGTGGACCACCGCGTGTCTCAGTGGTGGAGTGACATGTGAGACTCCATTGGGTTCCTTCTTCTGCTCACTCGCTCTCCGTGGCTCGTTAGTGCGACTCTGACCTTTGGATTGGCTAAGAGTTGGCAGTGACTACAGAAGTTACCACTTCTTTGAAAAATGTGCTGCCTAGTTTTGTAGGGGAAATCTGCAAAGCCAAATCTTGAATGAACTTCCCGTCCCTAAGAAGTGGTACAGTGGCTAAACACTTGACAGGTCATTTAAAAGCTGGGTATTTTATACCCAGCAGGCACTCGGGAGACAGATGAAAGCACTCTGCTTCTATGAAGATGGCAGCCTTGGAAACCTGTGCGTTCTTCCGCTTTGTTCTATTGCTGTGTCTCTGAGTCACAATCCTCTGGATGACAATGGGTCTCGTTTGGTTTTGTTTTGGCTTCTGGCTGCTTCGCAGACCCTGCTTGGTGCACATGGGCAGCGTACTTGGCTGTTAACTGAAAGGTTGAAGAATTGAGTCCACTCAGGTGTCTCAGAGGACAGGTTCACTACTCAGAAACGGAGAGAAGAGCTTTACTCTGACCTGGGTTCTGCGAGGTCACTTGTGGGAAACTGAAGATACTTTTCTCCTCAATCAGTAGGAAGCCAGCAGAATTAGCATGTGAATTAACATAGAAACCAAGTGGTGGGAAATTGCCTATGTAAGAAGAAGTGGGTCACTTCAAATCTTTAGAGCCTTGGTTCTCAACCTGTGGGTCGCGACCTCTTTAGTGGTCAAACGACCCTTTTACCTGGGTCACCTAAGATCCTATTTCTGATGGTCCTAGGAACCAAGACACAGTTCTTCTGTCTCTAGGCGAGTCTGCCTATATGCACCCACATATGGGCTCAGCACAACAGGAGGGACTGTATGCAAGGAAGGTTGAGAACCACTGTTTTATTTTTTTCAGGGAAGAACACATATTCTATGTATGCGATATGATGATTGTATAATAAAATTTTATCAAGACCACCTGAACTAATTTCCCCTCTATATCCTATTAATTGCATGTATTTGTAAGTGTTCTGAAGGTCTTAGAAAATCCCATCATTTGACTAACTTAGTGGATTCTGCTTTGTTAAGAGGAATAGTGACATGGTCAACATCAAAATAGAAAATAATGTTGCTTATACTGATACTCCCTGCAACTTTGGGCAGGAGTTAGACAGCTGACCACACACTCATGGGTTCCAGCTCTACAGCGTCCCTTGACGGGAAGGATGGACCTGCCTGCTCCCTTCAAAGCCCTGCAGAGAGAGCATCAGTCACTATGAATTGGAACAGACTCAGTGATAAGAGTTTGGTTGAGGTTTGGGGTGCTCATGGACATTTGTGTGGTAATAAAAGTCTCTAGTCATGACAATAATACTGGACACAAAAACAAGTGAGAAATCAGTAGATGATATCGTTAGCATTTCATCAACTATAAGAAGATCCAACAGAATCTCAGTAGTTCATTGTACAAGGTATAAATGCATACTTCATCTACAAGTGAAGAAAATTATCTTAGGGTGTTGGTCACATAATCAGAGCCAGGGTCTTATTAGTTGCAAATTTAAAACTGCAATCCACCGCTTAGGAGTCCTTGGCCAGAGTGGAAACTGTATAAATTAAATAGAAATGTGGTTATGTGTTGGATAAAATAAGGCATGTGGTTGGTGCACGTGATGAATAAAATTGTGTACTTTCACAAGATGTGTTGGAATCTTAACCCTTCTCCTTGTAGCTCTAATCCCATCTGGGCACGGGGTCTGTCTGGGCTGGGTCAATAAAGTCCTATCAGTTTTGTGCTTGTCGGGCATCCTCAGGCAGTTTGACACTTAAGGTTGTGTGCAGGAGGCCGCCCCGCCTGCGCCATCCTATCCTCCCTGTGACCCATCTTCTTTGAATACATTGTTGCTGCTGCAGCCACTGTGTTCATCATCTGCTGTGCACCGTCCTCTTCTTTGCCACTGCCCCTTGGATTTTTTTAAGCATGCTGTTAGTTTAGGGTATCCCAGGAGTAGGACCAAGGACCTAAGGGGAAAGAGATCCCCAAGAACCTTAGAAGTACAGAGGCAAGAGAAATTGAGGCAAGAATTTGTGCCCAGAACAAACATGGGGGTTGGAGGTGGATGGAGGGAAAAGTAGCTTAGACCAACACCCCCCCCCCAAAAAAAAAAGGAAAAAGAAAAACTCCCTGGCATACTCATTTCTGACACCTTGACCAGGTGCTATGAATTTAACATTCTTACCTCCCCACCTATGAGGAAACTCTCTGTGAAAGTTGTCTACTTATTCCAGTAACCCTAAGAAATGAAGACAGTATGTCTGTTTTCTTGTTTGGGCAGTAGATCCAATGTGCCAAAATGCCCTGCCATCAGGCTGAGTCTAACTTAAAGCACCCCTACGGAACAGTTCCAGCGCTGTAGGACAGAGCAGAAATGCCCCTGGGGGTTTCCAAACTCCGACTCTTTCCTTCGCGGATCAGCTGGTGGGTGGGGCTTTACCAGCTTGCTGGCCTTGCGGTCACAGCCCAGGACATGAACGTTCTGTCACCGGGCTCCCCGTAGAAACAGTTCTTCAGAGGGTTCCGTGTTGTCAAGTTGGTCCAGCTAATAGTTCAACAGAGTGAAAACCTGCCCTGCCTGGCACCGTTCTCTGAATTGTTCTCATGCGAGAACCCACTGTTACAGTGACGATGTCAATCCATCCCATGGCCGGCCTTCCTCTTTTTCACTGCCCTGAAGACCTCCCCAGCACAGTGCCCTTCTCCAAAGACTGGTCCCTCCTGATACGATTCTGTTTTACTAATTTGTCCCATGTGCAACTCACAATACCACCGGGGCTCCAAGCGAATCAACAGGAAAGCTAACAGTCTATTGTTTTTCTCACTCTGCACCCGCCCTAGCTAAAACCCAAACACTATCAGACCAACTGAGAACCTTTTATCATGGAGACGATGCAAACTTCTAGAGAACCTGTAGGACAGAGGGCACTCTGTGATGGCGTCTCAGGTGGTCATCTTTGGAAAGCAGACTCCTGCATCCTTCTCTTTGGGAGTAGCTAGTGGGTTTGAACTGCCAACCTTTTGGTCAGCAGTCAAGTGCCACCAGGGATGCTCCCCTCCAAGTAATGGTGAGAAAGTGAAAATAAGCAATGGGTTCATGGATTAGAGTCAGAAGACGGGATGCACTTCTATTTTCCAAAACTAGAGATTCAATGAAGGGCATCGTTTTTTTGAGACCGGGGACTGGACGGAAGAGGACATGCCAAGGGGCCAAGTGGGTGCAGTGATGGAGACAGACATGCCTGTGTGCAAAGATAGGAGACTCTTGGGCACTCTAAAGACCAGACACTTGATTCTGCTCTTGAACCCCACCCTTAGGATGATAAGACCTTAGTGCATCACTGCCATGAAGAAGGCAATCTTAGCGATGTTCCCAGTCCAAAGCGTGGCACAATTGTCAGGGATGCTAGTAGTTCTGCCTATAAAGCTGGCTGCCTGGGCCAGCACTGTGCCCTTCTCTCTTCATCTGCACAGCACTAAGTCCTGGAGTTCAAGCATAGCCCTAGGATGGGAAAGTGACACACCCAATTGACTGATACAGATGGTGCCAATCTTGAGGGCTGTGGACCTGATCTAACTTAGAAAAAGAAAGGAGGATGACATTGCTGGCACTATGACTGCCTCAGAGCAAGTATACCTGTGGCAAGCACACATGTCCCTTTGCTATTTTAAAAGAGCTATTTTGATGGGCAAGGGATGCTAACTAAGTATCAAACAGTTCACTTCATCTATCAACTTTATATTTAGAAAGTGTTTTGTTTTATTTTGAAGGACAATACTTCTCACTATACCATTTTTCTGGTCTACCTAAAAAAAAAGAAAGAAAAAAAATGGATTTTTACAATTGTTTTTGTAGGAATGTAAGCTCTTCAGGGCATAGGGCTTGTGCACTGAATTGCAGCCCAGCATGAAATTTTACAGCTGAATTATGAACCCCTGCCAATAAAAGTTTTACAACAGAGCAGCCTGGCTTTTTCTAGCTTCAGGAGCAGGGTTGGAGAAAACATGCATGCTCTCACAGACACGGCTCTCTGGGAAATATGATATTAATGATGGCACTATCGGAGAGTAAAGGAAGGAAATGTGAGAACAAAATTAATTAGACATACTTGAATGTTATGTCATTTATTACTCAACTGGTGTGCACATTATTTACTTTATACAAATGTAAACTCACAATGATTTGACATCTCGTTCAATTTCATAATTAACTCAAAAGATTTGAGAATTCACAGGTTTTAAAATGGAACTCCTATTGACTTTAAATTATCCCTGTTAAGAGGGAAAGTAATAGAATGAATAAATTAAATCCACTCTACATACTTTGGTGTTGTATCATTAATTCCCCTCCCAAAGACAACTCTTTGCCAATGAATGCATTTATGTCACATTTACCCATGCAGTCGATATTCTGAAAAATGAAGGGACTACGGACTGTTTCCACACAGAGAGAGATGATTGGCTACAATCTAACTGGGAAGAGAAAAGTTCCAGACAGCCAACTAGAGCTACTAAGTAAAATCAGATAGATATCCATAAATTCAGTACACCCTGTACATTTTTGTAATGGTAAATCCCACGAATGATCCTCAGGGGAAGCATTCATGCCTATAGCACAGGCTTTTCAGGAGACTTTCATATGAATAACAGACCTGTGGTCTACTTTACCCATCATGGCGTGTCAAAGTGGTCCACAGACAGTAGAACAGAGTTGCTTCACTGAATTCTCTCCGCTGTGACCTTTGTGAGACATTGTGAAGGCCCTCACTTGTTTTCTAAATGCCTTTTCCTTCACCTCCTTCTTCTTTTAACTTAATGGTGGCTGAAGACTATTGCTATAGTGGTTATCTGTTGGTCCACTAATCCCAAAGTTTGCAGTTCAAAAACACCAGCTGCTGCTGAGGAGAAACAGCCTCAGACACCCCTAGAGACAGGGTCTCTGTATGATAGGATCTCTATATGATAGGGTGGCTAGAAGTCAGTATTGAATGGAGGCAACGCATTTGGTCCTATTGCTTGTTTGGTGGCAGGCTGAGTATTCTGAACAGTAGAGAAGTATTCCTACGGCTCGAGCTGCTTCCTATCCAGGATGCATAGGAATGACGACTTAGAAATACAAGTAAGGAGGACATGAGGAATAAATGGGTGAGAAAGTGACCCTGCTTGATGCCACAGCAGATTCGGGCATTAGATAATGGCCATCTGCCTCAGTCTCAACCCCAGCACAGGAAGAACCACCAGGCCCCCTGACAGAGAGGCCTACACTCACAAGATCTTAGCTGAAAGAGCTTTAGGTCAACAGAGATGGTGGGAGGTTTGCATGAAATGTTACCATGAACGTGTGGCCATAAAATGCAGAAGGGCGTATCCAAATCATGTTTCATTAAGCAAAGTTCATCATGAGTGAAGCCTATCATGGTCTGAATAATTTATTATAGACAAATTGGGAATAAAAGCCAGCCATCAAGACACAGTAGGTTTTCCCGATGTTCCACGTGATTATCAAAGCCTTGGCCTCTTAGGCTGGCAGGGAGTATGTAGTAACTTCACAACTACTAGGTGCCAAGCAAACCTTGTGCTGCAACTGCAGATCCTGGTAAGTAAAACACAACTGCTGCTTCTAAGGAGCTTGTTGCATAGGTGGTGGAGTCCAAGTATGAAAGCAAAACAGGATGGCCACCTTTTAGAGTGAGACTGGAACACGCCGGGAGAGGTCAGAGAATAAAGGAAGAAGGAAAAGAGGATTCTTGGCAGAGTGCCCATCTGATCAAACCTTGAATGCTTAGAAAAGAGAATCCCTTGGGCAGAGTGAATGGTAGTGTTGAAAGGATTCCAGATGGAAAGTGGCAGTTACTGGCAAATGTGTGGGAAAGAGTGGGACAAGGATTTGAAAGTCTGGTCAAAGAGTTTAGATCCTGATCAAGGAGTTTAGGTCCTGATCGAGATATTTAGGTCCTGATCAATATATTTAGGTCCTGATTACGATATTTAGGTCCTGATCAAGATATTCAGAACCTGTTCAACGAGTTTAGAAAATTCATTGACGGTGATGAGGTTCTGTATTGATTGGCATTCTATAAAGATTCCAATGACCTGGGGGAATGGAATAAAGGGCAGGAGAAGAAACAAGTCAAAGAATCATTTTATTTGCGGTGTTTTCTAATTGCCCCAAATGAGTGTATATTGTTTGGATTTAAAAAAAAAACAACAGAAAAAAAAGAGAAAAGAGTGCAGACAGTGTGATTCTAAGGCTATAAAATCCTTGATAGCATTAACTCCCAAACCAGTCTTCTGCCAATCAGTGACTGAGCACACTGGGGACACACAACAGGAGGACAGTTTCTGGGGGAGACAGTCTTCACCTCGGGTGCCTCTTTCACTCAGAATCCCCTTTTACTTAGGAGGCAGACTTGCTGAGCCTTTGTTTGACTACCTGCCACTTCCTCCAAACTTTTGCTCCCTCTGGGTAATATATTAGCCATTTTTAACATGTAGCATCTTCCACAAAACCTGGAATATTGATGTGCTAATTTTAGATTACTGTTGGGGTTGTCAGCCCAAGTCCTCTTGTCCAATCTGATTGGAACCAATATTGTAGATGTTTGATTAACTTTCAAAATTTAGCTAAATACAAGTAATCAGAAAGTTGATTCACACTTCAGCATTTTATAATAAATCAGAATATATTAACATGCATTTATTTATCAAGCTTTCATAGGGTTTAGAGTTTTGATCAGAGTAGAGTTCACTAAGCAACTGTCCTTCTACTTTCATGTTTGTTGGGTTTCTGTGTTTACATCAACCACGTCCATGATACATCATCTGTAAGTTCTCTATTGTTAGTCTAAATCTTTGATCTAAACATACATTCTTCCCATAGTGTACTAGTTATCCAAAAATACTTTATAGCTGCCTGGCAGGTCTATATGTGCATATATATGTGCATATATGTGTGTATATGTGTGTGTGTGTGTGTGTGTGTGTATATATATATATATATATATATATATATATATAATGATATCAGGAGTGATGGGTTCACTTGCTTTCACCTTGCTTCCACCTGAATCAATGTCAGTTGCTGGCAACCCTGTTTCTGGCAGCCATCATCTTGGAAAACCCCATGCACACCAGGATCAGACTGCTATTACCCAATGAAAGGAAGATCACCAGGCCTTTCTTCAAAGTTTTTCATAGTCTGAAACCTCCCTCTAAAATTTATTCCAGATCTTAGCAACCCATCACCTCCAATGATAGCTACTGGTCTTGAGATGCACTGCTCATCACACCAGAGATCCTGCTTGGGCAAGGAGAATGTTCACACAGAATCACCACTCTCCCCACACCTAACACTTCTGACCCGCTTTCAGGTTCTGTATAGAATAAAGAATGGTAAGTTAAGGTTGAGTTCAGGAGAAGAAACTTCACTGACTTGGATCAGGTCATTTCATTTTCTTCCTAACCCAATATGTGCAAAGCTCAGATACATTTTCCACAAAGACATGTTCTCCATGCCTCTGGGGTAGAGAGAGAGGGAGAGAACAGTCAGTTGTCCACCCACACCTCCCTATAATGGCACAGAAATAGCTGTGAAAATCCAGAATGATATGTTCATGTGTTATGGAAACACCACAATGCCACATACTCCACACTTAGTTTCACCAACCACACCACTGACATTTTGATGTCCATCTGCTTACCTCCTGTGGCCTATTTTGAGAGACAAAGTATCCCAAAACTCAGCAATCATTGCAAAAACAATCTTTCCTATAGCTCCTTTGGACAAAACCATGCCTCTTCATATGCGCATTTCATCTGCTGGCATAGTCATACGTGACTAAATCATAAAATTGCAACATCAAGTACAGAATTGAAGGCTTTATAATGGACTGTGGCACAAGATGTCTTCCAACACATGGAGGTTAAGTGAGAGGTTACATTCAAATATAGTCTACTATTCCAAAACATTCAAACATGAACATTTGTCAGTATAGAGAAAGAAGCATTTTCAGAGAAAATGTAGAGCAATAGTAGTTTTCTGAGTTGATTAAATGAAACTTCTATTCAACATTCACAAACACATTAGTTGACAGGCTGGTATGATATGAAAACCACAGAATCCCATCCAAATGTATTCTTCATGTGTGGACAATGTTAACACATAAGCCAGGGGTTACGGTTTGGTTTTCTTTCCATCAGATATCAATTTTGAGCAAGATTTTCCCTAAAGATTAGCCTTGCTTGAAACTTGTGAACTCGTTTGTAAAGTCTTAAGAGAGCTATTATTGACAGTTACTTCACATCAGTGCTTAGGATTCCAACAAATGCCATCTCCTCTCAGACCTTTCTACTCCATGTATCCTCTGCCCTTTAGTACTTCTCTGTGAGGAGAACTGAAAACATATTCAACAACCAAATATGAAAAAAATTCCCTGATACTTATATGTCTTTTGATGGACACCTTCCAATCTCCACACTTCTCTTTAATGACTAACATGGAAGACTCTGCAAGCTCATCTCCTCCCTCATTTGCAAAACTGTGAAGGAATGACCTTCTTCAGGAGAATAGGATAGGGTTCCTTTCCTCTTTGTCTACTCACCCCAACCTTTCCAGAGCATGTTCTGAGTCATCTCATTTTCAGTTCCATCCTGTGTTTCTTGAACAGCGATCACCTATTCTCTGATTTCCTCTTACTGTAACTGGACTTTTCCTTTCTCCCTTCCTGGCATCCTTCATGAGCAGATTAGAATATGGGCTCCTTAACCAGATTGACTAGCCAGAGCCAAACATTCCTAAAGGCAGAACTTTGGACAATATACTGATTAGACAATCACCTTGATGATTAAGATGAAACTAATGGTGTACACCAAAATCTTGAGATAGTTGTCTAAAAAAAGATGACTTTGTTGTTCTTTCCTCAGATACATTCTTTAATGACTTAAAGCATGATTTAACTAGGTTCAAGGACTTTATATTCAAGTTCCAAATTTTATGTAGCCAAGTCTAAATTCTCTTGCATGCAATCTAATCACAGGCTGACGAAACATATGGAGCTCTGTCGGCATTGTGGTTAGGCATGGAGCTGATAACAGCCAAGTCAACAGAATCCACCAGCCCTTCTGCAGGAGGCTGTCTGCATTCATAGAGATTTACAGCTTTAGAAGCATGCTACAGAGTCATTATGAGTTGAAATCCACTTGATGGCAGTGTTTTTTTAGCTGCCTATTAAATATATTCCCTTACATATTCTCTGCAATTATTACTTTACTCTTATATTGATTTTTCTCTTCCTTTGTGAGTCATGTAAGTATTTGAATGCTAAAGACAAATTCTACTTTCAGTGACTATATCCACTAATTTCCTCTTACTCTTCCAACTCTTCAATTTCGCTTTGATGTCTTCAACACTTGCCTTCTTAATGCTGGCAACATTTGTTCCTTCGTTTCCGTGCCTCGAGCAAACAGTCACTAGGCCCGTTGACATTAATTTAGTCATTATTTATCGAATATCTTTCATTGCTCAAGGCTCCCGGGAAGCATTCACCAGTAAGAGTGACAGGGTTCTCACCTCTGGGATTTCCTAGTCCTACTCCAGGGGTCTCACAGGAGGCACGTCACAGTCTCCCCGAGCTACTTTTGGAAGAGACTTACTGTGGTAGTTACATAATCTGTTGTCAATTTGAGAGAGATTTCAGAGTGAGGGGGTCGTGGTTAGCCTGTCAATCATGTCACAGCTTGATGACCTCATTTGGAGAAACTAGGAGATAAATTGTTTGCTGGAGGTGGGACACGGGCAGATTCCTGGGAAACATTGAAACTGATAAGACACTTGGAGCTAAGATAGTGCCCTGAACTGGAGGACCCACATGCAGACCCCTGCCAGCACTGAGAAGCTTCTACCACCACTAGGTCCACAAGACTTCTCACCCATTGGGCTGTGATCTCCCTGCTTTGAGTATCACTGCACCTGTTGCTCGAGTCTCAAGAGGAATTTATGGACTAGTATCCGACTATGGGCTAATTTTAGACAGTTTCTCTAGTCAACCCAGATTTGTACACATATTGAATCTTCAAAAGGTCTATGAGGGATTGTAACAATGTCTACAGTTGAGAAATGGCACCTTTACTGTGATCCACCATTCTCAGACCCATTTTCCTAACCCGCTGTTTGACTCAAATCATGTTCTTGCCCATGGATGCCTGATGGCATTGTTCTGACCTCACCACATTTCTAAGTCACATTCAGAAATTTGTGTCCTTTGGAAAACTTACACCTTACTTACTACATGCCTTTTCTTCACAGTTCCACCGCCCATCCAGACAATACTTGTAGATTGTTTCACCGTGTGTTTTAATTGAAACTTATGCACTAAAATATGTAATAGCTTCTTAGTATATAATTCACACATCATAACCTTTAATAGTTTAATCGTATAGAGAAGAGTTTTTCAATCAACACCATGACCAATTTGTGAACAGCTTCTTCTTTCTCATACCCATTGTTGTTATCTCCCCATTTCCTCCAACCTCCCCTGTCAGGCGCTTATGTCATTATTAATGTAGTTACTGTCTTTGTAGATTTACCGATCATGACTTTCATATACAGAAAACTACATACCATCCAAACAAGTCACAAACAAAACCCAGCAATAGTAACAAAATAAAAGAGAAGAACCTCAATTGAAAAGAAAGTAGAATATATTAAAAACTTAAACCACTTTAAAATGAATCAACAAAGAGATCAAGTGATAAGGTAGTTCACATTTTAACTTAACACATTTGCCATATCAACCTTTTAATGTTCTCTGTCTGATAGCAAGGTTATCACCTTACTGGACTATGGTCAGAGAAAATTCCTCTGAGACTTAATCCATGTGCAGACCTAGAAAGTGGATTTTGGACTTCCAAAATTATCCACAGCCTTATACAAACTGCGTATTCAGAATTTAAACTCTGGTGCTATTTCCTCCTCTGAGTTTAGATTTTATTATTTATAATTCTTGGATCACGTTTTATTATTTATAATTCTTGGATCACATCGCTTCTCCCATGTGGACTTACTTGAAACCAATTTTCAATATTTCTATGATGTTCTAAAATAGATTGGCTATGTAGGAAAGGGAATGACGTAATGCAGTATGTCAGCAATGACTTCATAACCTAAGTGAAGGCAAAATCTCCAAATCCAATTAGATGAGTCTTGTCTCAAGATTATTTGCAGTTGCTTTATTTTTACTTCATCTTGGTTTTTAAGTCATTTCTGCCTCTAACTTAGGATATCTTTGTCCATCATGCATACCCAGTACATTCTAGAGCATGATGGAAGCATTGAAAACTAGTTTTCATAAAGCAAATTCCAACCCATAGAGACATTGTGCATCAGAGTTCAAGTTTGATTGTGAAGATTTCCAGTGGTTGATTTCTCAGAATGAGATTGCCAGATCTTTCTTCTCAAGTGCTTCTGCTGACGTCCAAACCCCCACTTTTGCAACATCCAGTGACTCCAGTAGGAATATACGGAAAAGACTGTTTCTTGTTTGGAGATTTTGGGTGGAAGATTTGAAGTGAGGTACACAATGGAGGATGATCTACTTCATCTCTCACCTCAAGCTAAGGAGGTGAAGTACCTACTTGACAAAGATGGGTGTAGGAGATTTGTCCAGAAGAAGGTGTTGAGATACTGTGTACCAACAACTTCCGATACAAAAATGTGAATGAGTAAAGGTGTTCCTTCTCCCCTTGCCATCCAAATGAGAGGAAGTGGATGAGAATGAAATACAGACAGTGACAGGATACATAAGGAAAGGCTATTGCATTTTTACCTATGTAGGACAATTGCTGATCTGGAGATGCATTTTGCTTCCTATATGTTTCGGCAGAAGAAGAGACCCTACAGAAATGGAGAAGGAGGATTTGTTCTTTCTGCTACCTCAGAAATCTGAGGGAACAAACAAAAGGTTGATGTTTTCTGGTCTTCATGGGCAAAGGCTTCATGGGCAAAGGCTTGCTGGACCTTCTTATACTGGCCCAGTGAAAAGAGAGGCTTGCAGTGCAAGACCTACTCTTGAATTCCCTCCAAAGAGACAGGAGTTTGATATTTGTGCTTAAAGTTTCTAATCAGGGTACAGCAGAAGAGCAGTGGCTGAAACAGGTGACCCAAACAGCCATCCAGAGCCTGCGCTGTCCATACCTGAGGGCAACACAGTGTGAGGTCACTGTGACTTCCCTCCTCCACACCTCCAGCCCTGAAGCAGTGACGGCCGTGAAAAGGCGAGGGTGAGTGGAAGAGGAATATGGAGAAAGAGCACCTATCACACCCATGCCAGTGCCAGCTCCTGAGAGCCTGAACGGGACCAGGCTGGGGGTTGGGAGGGATTTGAAAACATACATGGAATTAGAGTTTGCTTTATAGCCACATGGCACTGCTTGTTTGGAACTTAAAGAGGAGTTGACAGACTAAGAGAATTGGCCCAACAGTTAGTCCAGAAAGATGAAAGAATAACTCTCTCAAGTGGTCAATATAATCGTTTCCTGCTTTATACGCGACCAAGACCGGCTTTCTCTGTAAAATAATTACAGATGTCTGCCACTGCCTTAGTCATTTTCATTCTGAGACAGCACAGAAACTCCTGACTCTGCTTCTACGCCCTGGATCCAGGCTCATCAGAATTCATTGTGCTCAAGTTGGTTCTGAATCAGAATGATCCCGTAGGTCAAGGAGGAGCTACCCTGGTGGGTTTCTGAGACGGTAGCTTTTCATGGGGGCAGTAAGTCTCATTTTTCTCAGAGAAGCAGAGATGGTGGCTTCGATATGCATATGCTGTGGTTAACAGTCCACCTTCTAACCACCACGTTACCAAGGCACATGCTAGCCACTTTGTTAATCCACTCCTTTGGATGAACTGGGGGTGTCCTTGTAGAATTGTCCTTGTGTTATAATCTGATTTTCCCTAGAAGCGCTTGTTTCCATGTTTAGGAATCCTCTTCTCAGTTGCCACTCTCCCAGGGCCAAAATAAGGGAAACAGACTTTTCCTTCCACCCTTAAAAAGAAGGGGGTGGGGAAGGTGGAGATACTTAAGTTATTCTTCTCTCATCTTCCAGAAGGTCCAAGAAGCAGGGGGTGAGGGCATAGTGGGTTAAGTATAGAACTACTAGCTGTAAGACCAGCAAGTTCAAATCCACAAGCAGCTCTGTTGGAAAAAGATAAGGCTTTTGGTGTTTATAAAGATTTACAGCTTCAGAAAGCCACCCAGGAAGTTTGAGTCTGTCTTATAGGGTCAAACCATTCAGCGCTGACACCATGGCAGTGAGGTTTGTGGTGGTTTTCCTTGGTTTTTGAGTTTTAAGAGTGTCCTCACTGAACAGATGATAGATAGTAAACTTCAGTTGAGGATACAAGGTGGGGTGGGGGTGGGGTGGGGGTGGGGTGGGGAAAATGTGGGAAAGGGTATTTGAAAAAGTTTGTGGAAAAACAGAAATATGAGGTAATGGGATTTTTCTGTGAACTCATTGAATCCCTACACCCCTGGTTGTTGTATGAACACTTTCAACAAGTAGCAAATTCACCCTTAAGGCTTTGCTGCCGGATTATATTGCTATTTAAAAATAAATTAAATTCTAAAGTCTCAGAGAAAATTCCACCCGTGACAGGGTGTCAAAGGAGTTCAGTTAGGCAACAAATGTACAAAAATTGAAAGGAAAATCTCCAAAGCTTTCTGCCTTCTCTATGATTATTCACCCCCCTCTCTGGGAGGAGAGTTGTCTTTGAATCTCAAGTAGATTTATTTCCTCAAAGCTCCTGCCTGTTGGTAGAGTGCCGCTCCCAGGTGCCCAGGAGAAGGCTTTGGGTGTTGCCATTCCTCAGTTTCTGCTTTTCGGTTGTATAGTTCCCCACAGGTTTTAACACTCCATACACATTTCCTAGTTCCCGTTTATATTTTGATAAACGATTCCCTAGGAGTTAATCCCCACCCCACCTGTTTCCTTTTTCTCCTTTTTATTGCAGTTTGCCTTTTTTTTTTTTTGCCCCCCAAAGAAAGACTTAAAATAAATTACTTCTCCTTCCACTCCTTTAATTTTAAACAAAGTTGTTTAAATGGACTCAGACATTTCCGTTCCAACCTATGAGCTCAATTCAGGCGCAGGCCAGCTGGACTTCCGCTGTGTGGTCCCTTCAGCAGCAGGGCAGGAAGACCCTTGCAAGGCCCCCCATCGTGTCCTCATTTTGAACTGCTTTATGGAAGGATGTTGTAGTCTCTAAGTTGGTCTAGTGTCCTGAGAGCTGGCCCAATACTTCTTCAGAGTGTTGGTGAGCAAAGATGTGTCATGGAGGACTGAGTTGTACTTGCCCCAAGCCACGGCATAATGTATCACCTGATCTAGACATGAAAGATCAACAATGCATTATGAATTCAGTATCTGTGAAGGAGGGTACTGGCAAAGGAAAGTAAAAGCACTGTGGTCTGCCAACAGAAGAACCAAATCTGTGTTGCAAGAAGAGTAGCCAGGATTACTGTGCATCAGAAGCTAGGATGGAGGGATGGCCTGTCACTTTGAGCAGACAATCAGAAGACACCCAGTCCCTGAGAAAGGCATGGAGTTTGGTCGAGGAGAGGGTCACCAGAACAGAGAAAGACCTTCCGTGAGAAGGACTGACAGAGTGCCTGGAACAAAAGACTTCAGCAAAACAATGGTACGGAGAGTTCAGGGTGGCTGAGCAGTCTATTTCTTAACATACCATCACTTGTACTGATGGCTCAGGGGCAGGCAACCCATTGTTTACCATAATGACAACTGGGCAGATGGCTCAGGAGTGCAGGATGCATTACTCTATGTAAACCTGAATCACTAGGAGTCAGAATTGACCCCACAGCACCTAAAAGCTGCATACCCTTTTGAGAGAACCTTTCCAATAATCAGAAGTCGGGTCACTGTTTTTCCAGCCTGGACTGTTCTAACACAGATCCTCAGAGGAAAGAACCAGGCACCATTACAGCTCCCCTATTTTCAGTGGGGGAGGGGGGGTTAATTGTAATGCTAAAGAGCCCTCCCTGGTGGGATAGTGGTTATGGGGTGGGCAGCTAACTGCAAGATCAGCAGTTTGAAGCCACCATCTCTCCGAGGCAGAAAGACAGAGCTTTCTCCTCCTCCCCAAAGAGCTCCAGTCTCGAAAATTCCCAGGACACTTCTTTCTGTGCCCTATGGGGATGCTGTGATGTGGGATTCACCTGGGTGGCAGTCAGTGTGCTATCTGGGGGGTATGCCTACACGTAGATTAGACAAATAAGCAAGGGGCTGTGGTGTGGAAGCAAAATCATCTCAGAGAAATCTAAGCAGGGGAGATGTTTTTGGAATCATCTATCAGGTTAAGGAAGGGCAATGTCACTGCTTCTGCATCACTTCTGAAGTACTGTCAGCCCGTAGGCAAATCTTACACTCTGGTTTAATATTTCACAGAAATGACTAACAAAATTTTCCTGGCTCACACACAGTGACTACTAAGAGCGTGTTATTTTTTGTTGTTGTTTTTCAGAGTGTTCTCAAACCTATCAAAACTAATAAGACTTTCTAATAAGACTAAGTGCTATGTGTTAAGATTCTCTCATATGCTCCCAAAATTTATCATCCCAGGTGATGTGGTAGATCATCTGTTGTTTCAATATTCTATGCCAAATGGATCCAGGAACTACGGATTTGAGTACAGGTCATAATGCCATTGGCGTGTCTTGAGGATGGATGAAGAAAGGGTCAGGGAATGAAAGAGACACGCTCTGTCATATGATCACCTGGGATACATAATGACAGCAGTGGTGATAACAAAAAGTAAAAAAGCAACAGGTGCTGGGGAGCGAACAACCAAGAAAGGTTTGAGACTATTATTTTAAATTGTATGATGCTACATGCAAACATATATTTGCTTGTCCACCACTCATCTGTAACAACTCTATTCTCCTGAAGGTTAGTTTGAAGAGTTTCCCTAGTTGTGAAAAGAATAGAAAAATATCTCATAACTTATAAGGGTCAGATGAGAGAAGAAAACAGATAAATATCCTTTTCCTAGAGGAGTGTTTTAGAGAAACAAAGACAGCGAGACTCATATGTGTATAAGAAAGAGGTTTATATACAAGGACAATTGAATATTAAGAAAACATCCCAGCCCAGTCCATATCAAGTCCATAAGTTCAATGCCAGTCCATATGTCTAATATCAATCTATAAAATCCTCTTCAGACCCACGAAACACAAGAAATGACATATAATACAGTCCAGTCAGTGCAAAGTATTGTGGATCCAGTGGTGGTAGAGGCATCTCAGTGCTGGTAGGGGTCTCCATGTGGCTCCTCCAGTTCCCAGGGCACAGGGTCTATCAGTATAGTACCATGTGTCTTGGCAGTAGAGCATATCTCAGGGAGTGAGCTCTGAGAGAGGTATCCTCTGCCTCCAAGGAAGAAATACAGGAGTTTCCAAAATCCGCAGGAGAAGGTCATGCCTACACAGAGGTCTCATTGGCTCTGATCCAACTGCCAGACTACACTCCACCCCTTCACTCTTAATACTTTCAAGTCTCAAATTGACACTAGATTATATGACTGCTACAGTGAACTTATATTTTTATTGGAGAAGAGATTTTAAATATTTAAGAAATTTTAAGTAGAATTTACTAATTGATGACTACATACAATTAATGGTATCATAAAATATGGTGATGCCATGAAATAGAGAAAAGAAGGGGAAAAGAGACAGGAAATATTTAGAGGGGGCCTTTGGGTAATTTCAAATGGGACCATCAAGGTGAGTGTCTCTCCGTTATTGGGTGCCCTCAAGGAGGTTTCCACACATAGGGACCTATGTACAACAAAACCAAACCACCCAGCCTAGAGCCTCCTCCTGACAGCCGCCACGTGTGAGCCCATCACTGTAGTTGCTGTGTTGTTGTCCATCTGGTCCAGGGCCTCTTTGAGTGCATGAAATGTGAGTAAGGATATGAAGAAGTCGTACAGACGTCCAGAAGAAAGCTTCCTAGGGCTTGGGCTCAGTGAGGGGGCAGGACCTACGCCAATGGCATGCCTAGATCTGGAAGGATGTGAGACATTCTTGAGCAGAGTGCAATGCATGCAAGGAGAAGCCATCTCTCCACACACGCGCTGGGATGTGATTCCACTGGTGGCCCTCATCCCATTCCAAGAGCTTCACACTTTTTCTTGCAATTTGATCATTTCCCTCAGTGTCAACACGAGTCTTTTGAATATTTTAAATTGTACCCTTAACCTGTGTTATGGGTTGAGTTTTGTTCCCCCAAAGATTTATCCTTAAGTCCTAATTAACAATAGCTGTGAATATGACCTTGATGGTAACTAGGGTCTTTGCAAGTAGAATCGGTTAACATGCACTCGTAGTGCAGTAGGGTTACATAGTAGGATAATTAGAATGCCTAATTAGGGGCAAAGGGGTGGGATTACCTTCCTGAAGGCCTCAGCAAAATGAAAATTAACTGCTCATGTCACAATACCGGGGTTGCAAAGAAATTGGGCACACTAATTAGACCTCTATGTCAAAACCCAGAACTGAGTATGCTCAATCCCAAGTTACCTAGTGACAGAGGAAGCTGAACCTGGGCCCACCCACAGTGCTGGGCACCAGCCACCTGACATCCCCCAGGTGTGCTTAAACTCAGCCAAAAAGACCAGCCAATACCCTCTACCATGCTTCCTCAGCCAGTCAGGCTCAGAGCTGGCAGGAGGCAGGGCACTGCCCTTTCCCCTCTCTTCTCAATCTGGGGTGCTTTGCAACAGAGGGGTGGCATCTCTCCCATGTGGGGGTGCGCGTGGTCCTGTGTGCCTGTGTGGGTGGGTTCTGCAGCTTGGGGTGTTTGCTCTCTTAGCCTCTGGGCTTTGCTGGTTCGACCATTGTGGTTTCAGGTTCCTGGTGTGGTGTTCTTCCAACGCGAACTCCTTTGTTGCAAAGGAGTGTGAACCACTCCACATGAGGGTCTCTGCACTTTCCAAAGCAGTGCGCACTTTTTGAGGCTGCGATATTTAAAACTTCGCTTTCCCTCATAAAAGTCACTTGTGTTACAAAAAGTGCTTCTGCCACGTGAATTCTTTGAGCACTGAGAAGCAAGAACCAAGGTAAAAATCACTCCAGAAAGCTAACGGGGCGGGGGGGTGGGTGGGGTCTTTTACCCTTACCAAAAGAGGAGATGTTATGGCAAGGGGGGAACGTACAAGGAAGAAAGTGCTAGGAAACGGAGGCCGAGAAGGGATCAATGCTATCATAAAACAAGGGACTTCGGGGGTTACCAGAATTAGCGCCTCTGGAGGGAACAGGGACTGGCTGACCCACTGCAGGCTTACACCCATATCATGGCACAAAACAATCTCTCATTTTATTCCACCCAGAGTTTGGGGTCATTGCTATGGCAATTCTGTGCCAATCCCCCACCCCCGAGTTCCTGACACAGAGTTGTGCACCTGTCATAGTTAAGGCTCTCTTAGGTTTTCAATAATCATATTTCTTTTTCTTCCCGTCACCAGTCAACCATTCCTTCAGGTTCTACCCCTTCCTTCACCGCACTGTCAGCATCCATCTTGCAGAGCACAGCAACGACCTTTAGGTTTCTAAAAACAGTGGAAACTGCTTTCAATTCACTGGAATTTTAACAAGCCATATCCTATCATTAAGACCAAAAAAAGGCTCCATGCTATCACCCATTTCCCATTTCTAGATTGTTTCCCACCACTCATATTACACTGCATTTAGACTTTAAACAAATGTATGGTATGTAAGAAGGGCTTTAATTGTTCACAATTGAATTTGGGTACTACTCAAACTCAAGGATCAACAATCTGAATTCTTCTGGTCTGAATTCTGAGTTCTCCACTCTTCTTGCTCTCCACTCTTCTTGCTCTCTACACCCATACTATGTCATTCTCAAAAATATAGTAGCTTTAAATACTATCTATCTATCTATCTATCTATCTATCTATCTATCTATAATTTATCTATCTGTCATTTATCTATCTGTCACACATGTACATTGCAGTCAAAAAGCATTTCTTCAAAAATCATAGAAACAAAAATATCAAAATGTGAAGTAAGTTTTTCTTGACATATCTTCCATGTAGCATTATACACTTCTGACAGTGGTCTTCAGGTGCTTCCTGAATAATCCTGTACTTTTTAATTGAAACCATGTCTAAACAGGAGTTTTGGGGTTTGCAGGAATTCAAATTGTGTATCAGAGTCAATATTCTGGAGTTTGATTAAAACACAAAAAGTCTGAAGGGGCAAGATCAGAGGGGGTGGGTGGAGTAAGAACTACAAGAGAAACTCCTTAAGAGATTTCTACTAAGGACAGCCATTACTACGCAAGAAGAATGAGCATGGACATTGTCATGGTGAATAAACAACAACAATGATAGTTTTCAATTTCAATACTTCTTCCCAATTAGCCCTCCACATCCCTGTGCTCATCCTGTGTCATTCAAGAAAATTCATGAAAATTCTCCCTTTGGAACCCCCCAAAATAAACAAACAAATAGACCCTCCCCATAACCTTCTGGGATGTTCAGTCAGCCTTGAATTTCAGTTACCCAATAGATCCTCACCCCACCCCCAAGCTCTGGCCTGCTGGTGCTACAAGTTAGGTGTCAGACTGCTAACCACAAACTCAGTGGTTCTACAGCCCAGCCACTAGTGGAAAAAGAGGTGGCTGTGAAGTCCCACAGAACTCTCCAGTCTCAGAAACCCTATGTGGCATTGTGATGACCACTAATCACCTTGATGGCAGTGGGTCGGGTTTTAGTAGATTCCCGTAGACTCTTGCTTTGTGAGTTGGACTGGTAAATAGAGAAGTCATCTCCAGTTGGGATTCTTTTCACATAATTGTCTTCATTAGCTTCGATATTGCTTAAAAGACTACTTTTGAGGTAGCAGATCTTTGAGCAATGCTTTGTATTCTCTCCCCCCACCTCCACCCCTTTTGAGGCCAAGTCATGAAAGTAAAGCAAGTGCATTATTGAGAGAACTTCTCCATAGCCATTCACTGATGACAGACACATGTGTAAACATGTTTGTCTTTGGAATAGACTCATACATGTATGAACTGAAAACCTAGCAGTTTTTTAAAGCTTACACATGTGTCTGTCCATCACAGACTCCAGTTCTATGCCACAAATAAATATATTCAACTGCCTCGGTGTCATCTCCACTTAATCTTTAACAGCTACCTCAAAAAAGACTTCACCTGTCTAAAGCCCAAAGCTGCTCTATTCCAGAGCTCTGCCCTTCAGTACATGGTACCTTTGTGCCGCACTTTGCTCAAACCAGAAATTAAAAATTCATCACTGATCCTTCTCTTTCCCTCCTTGGATGTATTCAACCATTAAAATACTCTCCTTGATTATATCCACAAAACATCTGTTTCATATCTGTCTACTTCAGGCTACCTCTAGAGCTGTGTTCCTATGCCAAGCCCCTGTCACCTCTCGCATGAAATATGGCTACAGACTTTTAACCTCTCTACTTTCACCCTTGAACTCCTCCCTTTCATCTGTTTTCCAAGCAGTAACTATTTTTTTTTTA
>PVJH01001481.1:141401-207471 GCA_004026705.1 Nesogale talazaci
AGTGTTCTTCTTATTGACTACTAAAAGCTGAGAACTTTCATTCAAAGGCTCAAGCTTCTCCAGGTGCTACCTCCACATGATCTCTCCCCTAAGATGGCCGGACTTTGTACATGAAGACTAAGGACTCTGAATAATTCCAAGAAAGAGACTGTCTGATTTTCTTAAGGGTTAGGATCAGAAAAGAAACAGCTTGAAAATGAGATTAAAAAAAATGACAAGGAAATGCATTGATCATATATGTGTGGCTTTTGAAGCTAAGAATGTAATTTCAAGGGCAGAAATGAAATTATTTTATTGTTGTAGCTACTATCTACACCTACAAATTGAAGGAAAAACAGAGATTGACTACCAAATTGGTTTACATTTGAGAAATAGAGGTTTACACGCTCTCTTTTCTGCTTTTAAGTATTGAAATCTATGTTATAGGATTGAGGGCTGGCTGGTGGCCACCACTAACACACACAATCTGTTGATATCATTGTTCATGTTTTGAGATCTATATTTTATTATCATTATTGTTCTTTGTTGAGCCAGGTAATAGCAGTTTAATGCAATCAGAGCGAAAAACAGAACAAGCCAAAAGGAACAAAATCAAATGGATCCATAATAATAAATAATGCCATGTGGTGGGTTCTCTAGCCTCCTTAAGAGAAAATAATATTTTAGCATATAAATAAAGATGCTCATTTTTTGTTCATCCATTTATCCATTCTGTTTCAAGTATTCCTGTTAGCGCTGGGTCAGACACAGTGAGAGGAATCACGTCTTACTAATGAGGAGGCCACGGACACAGCTTCTGTCTGGCTTCCTGTCTGTGCAAATTCTTCGGTAATACCTGATTGTAATCCAGCTCCATACAATTAGCTATACCTTGCAGAGAAGCATGGAGAATGAAAATATATCAGAATAAAAGCTATTGAGGATCTTTTTATAGCAGACAGGCTCATGCTTTATATATTTCAAGCCATATAAAAGATTTTGCATGGATATTTATGACCATTCCTCACAATTTTTGTGGCACTCATGAGTTACGAAGGAAATACCTTAAGGCTTAAAAAGCTAATGTTAGCTTTTTCTTTCTTCTTTTGCAAAGCCAGCTGGACTTCCCAGGACATTATTGAGTGCATCAAGTTGTGGACAATGAAGTGACATTTAGTGAATTGGCATTTCATTATCACAATTGGAAACTATCTCAAGGTGGTCACTGGATAGTAGATAGGTCAATAAAATAATCTTTGTAAAGAAAAGATAACACTGTCTATGAAACATGGGTCATATTGGCAATCTGAACCAAATGTTTGGCTTAAAGTGGTAAACAATATGCAAAGAAAAAGAAAAATGATAAATTTTTCTTATAAACCTAAATGTCATGAAATTAATATTTTATAATGTACTTATATTTGCTACAGATTGGATACTTTAAGATATTTGGATTTTATCTAGTGAGAATATAACCACTATGGACAAATCTAAACGTGTTTTTATTTATTGACACGCATTAAATATTACATTGATTAACTTCTCTCTTCCATGGTACCTGAGTGAAAGGAGTTCTAACTATCTCATGAAACAATGGGGTGGATAGGGGGCAAGCTGCTAATGGGAAATACTTCTGAATTCTGACATTTGGTTATAGTAATGCCTCTAAATATCTACAGACATGATCCTTAATCAAACATTTTGATCTGAAAAATTGGAATGGAAATTGCTTGCTAATGCCTAGTTAATGGCCCCTTTCTTTCCTAAAAGCTAAGAAAAACCTCATTTTAGAACAGAATTAACTGGAAAATGAAAATTCTTAGAATTTATGGACCTTGTTCTACTTCATATCCAGACCTTTCTCAGCTTTGTGATCAAACTGAATAAAAGCAAAGCCACTCTAACTTCATTCATGGAATGCACTGAGGCCAGGATGTGTATTATAAAATAATAACAATAATAATCAAAATAATAATAAAAGAGCCATTTCCTTGTCATCTTTTCCATTTCCTTAATTACAGAAATCTGGTTTCTCTTGATTCTGTCAGGACATACTGCTTCCAAGAGAGTACAGTAAAATACAAATTATCTGGTTCTTTATTGCATTTTGCGGGCTTTGTGTGATATTTAACTAGACTAAAATAAAATCTTACCTGGCAACTCAAACGAACTTCACAGAAGGGTGAGGACCCTATAAAATGGAATTCAGCCCATCAGAGGCAGAAGCCACAAATATCTGACACCACATTTACAGGATCAAGAGACCAGAGAGTGAAATGTAAACGCTAACAAGTGAAGTCACACCTGTATATTTTCATGGCTGTAAAATACATTTAATTATTCATAGAGTATAAAAGAGTAGTGTATTTCTTCCGGCTATTAACTCTGCTGCTAGCCAAAAGCTATGTATTTTTCTCCTTTTACTCCAGTCCTGTAAATCTCTCATTGCTGTGCCTTATAACACTAAATAAATCATTCTCCAGACATTGGGGCCCAAGGTCCATTCTAAAATAACCAACAAGGGTCTGTCCCTCTATAAAGTTTGCTTTGTGATATATTAAGTGTATAGACGCCAGTGGTTTGGAATATAAAAAATGTTTTTGGAAACCTTCTTGTGACCATTCCCTCATGAATCTGCTCCTGGTCTTTGTCACATCAGGAAATTAGGTACGGTAAGTCTGCCAAAAATATAGGTTTTACATTTCATGTTTCCCCATAGATAAAAGTCCAAAGGTGTTTGCAATATATTGCAACCCCCTGGGAGCAAAGCAATTGTGCTTGCATATATCTGTCTGTTACACACAATAAGGCAGCATGCCAAAATGAGACGATAAGCTTTTGGAATTAGAACAATATACTACAATAAGTCACGAAGTCTTGCAACAAAACCTGAGAAACCTTTGCTGAATAGTATCAAAATGTTAAGCTGTTGTTTCTCAAAATATCCTCTGTCCAGGTCTATACCACTAATGGCAGGTTCCCATCTCACTAAGCTTTCCCTAAAAAATCTGAACACTTAGATAGGTACCACATGAAAACAACCATTTTGGCAGCCTCTAGGGACTCAATTTGTGTTCCTTCTGAAATGTTCTTTAGGATTTGGGACAAAATACCTCTGAAAGGGCAAGATCAGGGCTACCGGATGGTGTGCATGGAATAATCTGCCCTCCGCCAAACACTGCCCTTGAAGAATGAGCAGGTGTACATGGCCATGATGGGGGTGGTGGTGGGGGGGGGGGGTTCTTCAGAAAATTTTCCCTGGTCTTTTTTTGGCCTAGGGACTTTTCCATTTTTTTTACAGCTTTTCCTTAATAATCTCTGTGTCTTTGGGGGGAATTCTGCTACAATTATCCCTTGGGGCTCCTCTCAAACAATCTTTGGAACCCTCTGAGCTGGAATCACTGCTTAGAAAGTCACTGACCCAGCCTTCCTCTGTTCTGCCATCATTCTGATCAGACACCACTGAATGACTATTCCCACGGCTGCAGGTTCGAACCCACTGGACATTCCTTAGGAGAAGGAGGAAGATATGTACGCTCACAAAGATTTAACCTTTATACAGGATAGCTCTGAGATGGAATCTACATGCTAGAGGGGTGGGTGTTTTTTGTTTTTATTTTTTGTAAGGAGACTAATGCACACGTGCATTACTGAGAGAGCTCATACGCAGTCATACACTGATCACAGAAATAATTGTGGCTTAGGCTAAATCCATGCATGCGATAACTGGAGCTTTAACTTGTCAGTAACATTTTTTTACTTATTCCCAAAGACTGTAATTCCAATTGATAGTAAGCCACTTTACTTCTTTAAACTTCAGTCTCATTTGTAACATTTGAATCATAGTAGATCACTCATGCAATAGGGATCTACATTCTAGATATTGCTGCCATGATATCTCTTAAAAATGCGTCTACACACCCACAGCTGTCCACATATCTTCTTATTTAACACTAAAATTTCTTCACACAACTCTTTAGATATCCTTCTTTAGAAACACTTCACTCCACTTCCCATTCTAGAGGCTTCCTCGCTCATGTCTTCAGTCTATATTACCTATATCAACAGTTGGCATGTTACAACTCATGGGCCAAATCTACTAGTTGTATATAAAACTTTATTAGAACAGTCACAACTATTCATTTACTTATTTTTTAATGTTTTATTTGTTTATTTATTTATTTATTTATTTATTTATTTATTTATTTATTTATTCATAGCATCACTGCCCTCTGGTGGTTGTGCGAGTTTCCCAGCCTTGCTTCTGGAGATGTGCGTCTGGATTTGAACCACAAGTCCGTGGGCCGCAGTCCCTCGCTCAACCAGCCATTTACTTATTATCTACAACTGTTTTTACACTAGAGCTTTAGGGCTGAATGCATACAGAGACCCCGTAGCTCCCCAAACCTAAAATATTTACTTTATGACCCTCTATAAAATAGTTTTCTGACCTCTACTTTAAAACATTCACATTATTATCAATGTTCACTCTAGATGAGGCTATTTATATAATTACTTTTTCCCATTAAACAATCAATTACATTTGCAAGATGAACCATGGCTCCTCTTAATCACCAGCGGCTCCTCACTATTAATCAAGCACAGAGTAAAAATCAGTTGCCTGGGTATTTATTTCAACTCACAGAGACCCATCCTGGCCAGTATAGAACTGCTTACAGTATGATTTTCAAAGGCCAATCTCTCAAAAGTAGATCACTAAGTCTTTCATCTTCAGTGATCTAGTTGAGCTCAAACCTTCAATCTTTCAATTAACAACAAAGTTTGTACTCAACAAAGTTGAGTACAAAGATTCCTGATTAATACTCAGCATTTAATAGTTGTGGAGTGAATGGGATAAATACATGAATAAATGAGCAATCCTGTAAATTCATTTAATTTTTAAAATGACACTCATTACATGATAATAAGCACTATATAAATAAAAGTGGAAAACCCTGTCATGTGTCATTCAAATATTAAGCACTTAAATAGCTATAGCTATTACCGGCATAAGTATTATAAACTACTTAAATTGTACATTTAGCATGTCCTAAACTACAAATAAGAGCTCGAAAGAGGACCTGGTTATGAATGAGCTAGTCATGAAGCTCATACATTATGGACTTTATAAAACATGCATAAATTAAATAACCATTTGTCCCATATTAAAGTACTTCAGTGACATATGAATAATATGTAGGCAAAGGCTAGAGAACTAATTATGAGTGAATTACTTACTTTTTATTCAATTACTTTTGGCGTCACCTCTGCTGCATTTCTGCTATGTTGTATATTATTGCTCTCCCTCCCATATCTCTACTTTGCATAAACAATATATCAGAAAGCATTTTACAATGAATGCCCAGCAGCTCTTGGCCTTGAAGAGCTTATTCGCCTAATTGTGCATCCCTTGTGGATTTTTCATAATACTTTACAGATCTAATTTAAATACTTTTACAAATTCATCAAATACATTCTCTGAGGCACATTTACTCAGCTTACTTTTGAAACTTCTAATGAATTCTCTCGATATGTAATTTTATACTCAGCATCATGATTTGAATTAAATATTATTGAACAAGGTGTTCATTATTTGATGTGAATTATAATTAGAATGATAGGCAAACTTAACTATGATAATAGTTCTAGTCAATTTCCTATGGGACTTCTAGTTTTCAACCAGTACAAAGACCAATACCCTCTGCTAAAAGTCTGCTATAAGGATTACAGGTAAATTAAGCAATGTCAAGTTCTAGTAGTTGAAAATTTAGGGTTATTGGATACAATTTATGTTAGAAAAGGCAGAGGGCTGTCATTTTGCTGAGACCTGGCAATGTAGGAAAGTTAACCTGCTGTATACACAATTTAGCATCCTGATCTTATGAGATGACCTAGACTTTCCAAGAAGCACAGTGAGCCTCTTAAACCATTGGTCAAACTATTAATTTTGCACACGCATTATCCAAAGCAACAAAAATGGTCTATACAGAAAGATCCAAGCAGTAGATGAATTGCCTTTTATAAATATGCTATGCTCTTTTTCAAAATTCCACGAAGAGATATACAGGGTAAAATATACTACTATTATGTTAGTTGTGTTTGAGTGGTAAAATTATGACATAATTTTCTTTTCAGATATTTAAATGGGTAGCCAATACACTGATTGTATATGAAAAAGATATTTGTTAATGAAAGAGAAAATCTTCCATAATCAGATAACTTAGGTTTCTTTTTATACAATGTGCTCTCCAAACATATACCATTGAATACCTATGCATCTCTGAGGGCAAGGTGGTATTTAGTGAATCAGGGCTGGATTGTTGCAGGAGGCTAATTATATATGTGAGTATCTGTCTTATTATCCAAGACAGAGGATGCTGTACTGCACATGACAGGTGTCCAGTGGATGTATTTTACTTCCTCTCTGTGTGAATAATCATACATCTATAACAGTGGTTCTCAACCTTCCTCATGCTGTGACCCTGTAATACAGTTCCTCATGTTGGGATAACCTGGCAACCATAAAATTAGTCTCATTGCTACTTCATAACTCTCATTTGCTACTGTTATGAATTGGGCGACCCCTGAAAAAGGGGTTGTGCAGTTCCCAAAGGGGTCATGACCCTCATGTTGAGAACCACTGATCTATAATGTTCGTGAACATACAAAGGGACTTCAGCAAGTTCGTGAAAAATTTCCTTTGTTCTTTTCTGTAAAAAAAAAAAAAAAGTTTTCTTGGGGGCTCATACAACTCTTATCACAATCCACCCATCCATTGTATGTCAAGCACTGATGTCTATTTGTTTCCCTCATCATTTTTTCATACCATCTGCCACATATTTGATGAAGTCCCTTCTATCAGTGCTTCCCCTTTTCCAACGCTCTGCTTTCACAGGTATCATGGAATCATCCTTGCAGTTGTGCCTTCGACTCGTGAACCATTCAGACCCATAGTGCTTCCTGAAGATACCATTTAGGAAGAAGAAAGAGCGCCTGTCAATAAACCCTTCCTACTCCCTTCAAGTCTGCATTTTTCACATGGCAGGCTGGGGACATGGAGGGATCCCCTACACTGAAATGGACTGTGCTGATGACATGTGTATGACATCGCCTGTCAAACCTGTTTTAACACCTAATGCTCAACCCCAAATCCCTTCTATCCCCTTCCCCCTGGCCTGCCTTCTAGTGGTCATGCCAAGCCCGTCGTCAGAACACGCCAAGTGCTTTTTGTCTTGCTTTTTCTCTGTGCTCCACCTCGGACACCCTCAGGTTTGCGACAGAACTCAGGCACACACACAATGACTCTGCCTATGTCATCCACAGAGAGATGCCCCCCACCCCCTCCAAGCTCTTCCTTTAGGGTGTTGCTCTCTGTTTGCCACTAGCGTCTATCTCTGTGTGGGTGAGCAGGTGAGTACTCCTTGAAGGGAGAGTGCGACATGGGTGAAGGGATATTAGGCACCTGTGGAAGGGAGGGCACTTTGGAGGAGTTTAAAAGTGCTTTAAGCCCCCCAATTTGAGTAACCGGTAGATAGCCATGTCTTGTTTCTAAAGTCGTGCTAGTTCATTCACATATCTCAAAATGGCAAATCTAAACATGTTTATCATTGCTTCTCATACTTTGAGGAAACATTTCTCGCTTTTAAAGACAAGGGCTAATTAGCACATTAAAAACATATTTTCTTTTTTACAGGCATGACTGTGGATCTAAAGCATTTGCTAAGTTTCCTCTAACACTTGTATTGTACCCAGAACAAAGGGATTTAGCCTCTGAGTGGGAACCATTTCTCCCACACTCCAAATATGAACTCAGGGTCCATTATTACAGTGATATTGGGAGGTCAAGTTGAAGAAGCTCCCAGCTGCAATGCGTATATCCAATGCTCCTTGAGGGAAAAGAAGAACCCTGGACACGACAGCTGCCCGAACTACCAAGAAACATGGGAGACTGAGCTGAGGCACTCACATGACATAGAAATGCTGAATATTATGCAACAAATAGTAATTGAATAATGTATTTTAAAGGGATCAACACAATGCTAGTTCCTATAAGGTTGCATTTAAAGATATCCCAAATGCACAGCCTTTGCAATTGTTGTGCCAGTCCATCATCTCTAATATCAGCTTCTCCTGCTGCCTCCTGGCTTGGGCTTTCCTCATCCACTAGGATGCTCAACAGAACTCCTACATGGCAGAGAAAGTGACTCACAGTGGGCAAACTGGCAAGCTCTAGTTCCCAGAATCAAACGTCAGGCTGGAGACTTCTCCTGACCCACGGGACTGTCGGCGTAGACAAGCCCAGATTGACAGGCCACAGGAAAGGCTGCTGGCTCAGTTTCAAGACACTGACTCTGAGTTTCAAGAGTCAGACATAAGATGATAATAACCAGATGCAAGATCCAGATTAAGATCTGGAACACAGCATTCATGGATATTGAGTTGGGGGGAAAGGGGAGCTAATAACCATAAGTACAAGAATCAAGAAATTTTTATGAAACTTATTATGGTGATGATCATGCAAGTCTCCTGGATGTGATTGAATTTTTGAATTGTATGATATATGAATTATATGCCAACAAAACTCTTGGGGAAAAATAAAGAGAAAGTGGAAAAATGATGAAATTTAAAAGAGCTCAATAGCAAATGTCAAAAAGACAAAGGAACAAGCAGTGTAACTTGCATACAGGTGGTTAGGTTGGTTACCAGGAGAGTAAGGATGGTGACTTGACTCATAGTCTCTAGTTCAGCGGTTTTCAACCATCCTAATACCAGGACCCTTTCATAAAGTTCCTTATGTGAAGTGACCCCCCCCAACCATAAAATTATTTTGCCTGCTATTTCATCACTGTCATTTACTACTGTTATAAATTGGGCAACCCCCATGAAAGAGTAATTTGACACCCAGAGGGTTGAGAACTGCTGTTCTCATAGTTGGTGACCCAAGATCCACACGCCTGTAACCCTGCCTCTTTCACCTAATCAGCCACACACACCCAGTGGGATCCCCACCAGAGGCACAGTGGCTGGTCACATCCCAAAGGAAAGACAACTCCATTTGATCACAACAAACATTACTACACATTTGTCAACTCCATCAGTGACCACTGCCAAACAACTGGAAACCACAGCAGGCAAGCTGACCCACACCCTTCACCAGGACAGTTTTCTCCAATCCTGTTTGCATACACAGCAAGTTGTTGAATCCCTAGGTAGACCATGAGCACCCCAGTCACGGAGCTGCATCCAACCATTCGGTGAGTCATGAAGACTATGGCCGAAAGGGTCAGATCAGGCAACTCCTTGCAATGCACAGGCGTACATAAATAAACTGGAAAACAAACAAACAAACCTGTCCTACAAGTGAAGGAGACCACTGTGACTACTCAGTTGTGAAAGTGCTCAACTGTTAACCAGAAGTTGAGTGGCACAAACGCAGCAGAGTCCTATGGGAGACAGAGGTGACAGTCTGCTTCCCTACCACTGCAACCTCAAAGCCCTACTGGGCAATTCTCCTCTGTCCTACCGCATCGCTATGAGTTGGAATCAAACTGATGGCAATAGGTGTGTGTGTGTGTGTGTGTGTGTGTGTGTGTGTGTGTGTGTGCATGCGTGCGTGCGTGTGAGAGAGAGAGAGAGAGAGAGAGAGAGAGAGAGAGAGAGAGAAGGGGCTGGGAAAGTGGGGGAAGATTTAGTAGAAAAGGAGGAAACCCCAAGCTAGAGCGGTGAAAATGTGAACTGACTCCACAAGAATAACACAGAGAACAGACTGGAATAGAGGCCCCCAGGCCTGGGAACTAGACAATGTCACACCCATCTCTCTCTGAAGTAGCAGTTCCAGAGTGGTGAAAATGGCGGAAGGACATAGCTAAGTCAGGCATTTGGAACCAAGGGTGAAAGAGATTGCTGTCTTCTCCCTTAATGGTGCACAGCCTTATAAACGCCCAAGGATACTTCTAATGTTCCTGCAGAGTCAGCGGCACTTGGAATCGACTCCGTGGCAGTGGGTTTGGCTGCCAACCACAAATTTGGTTGTTTGAGGCTACCCAGAAACAACTTGGAAGCCAAGCCTGGTGGTTTACTTGTAAAAGATGAAGAGAGGGGTCCCAGGGAGGAGACGAGCCAGTCAAGATACAGTGTAGCAACAATGAAATATGCAACTTTCCCCTAATTCCTTAATGCTGCCACCCACTATGATCCCAATTCTACCTTACAAATCCAGCTAGGCCAGGAGATGTACACTGGAGTCGGAAACATGGGGAATTCAGGACAGATGATCCCTTCAGAACCAGTGGTGAGAGTGGTGATACTGGGAGGGTGGAGGGAAGGTAGAATAGAAAGGAACAAATAACTGCAGGGATCTACATATAGCCTCCTCCCTGGGGTACAGACAACAGGGAACTGGGTGAAGGAACACATTGGACAGTATATGATATGGCAAAATAATTTGTAAATTATTAAGGGTTCTTGAGGGAAGAGAATTGGAGAGGGAGAGGAAATAAAGGGAACTGATACCAAGGACCTGAGTAGACTATACATCTTTCCCGAATTTAAACCACATAGTATTCTCTTGTTCAATTGACACCTCTGTCTCTTGATCCATGTACCAGTTCTGAACAATGAAGTGTTCTGTAATTTGTCTCAAGGTCATACATAGTTTGTTATGATACACACAGTTGAATGCCTTGGCATAGTCAAAAACACAAGTCAACATCATAATAGTATTCTCAGTTTTGAGCCAAAATCCATCTGACATCAACAATGATATCCCTTGTACCACATCCTCTTCTGAATTCAAGGATCCTGAAGCATTGCCAGCTTCCTGCCAATGTACTTCTGCAATGATTGTTGGATGATCTTCAGCAAACTTTTACTTGCATGTAATATTAATAATATTGACCTATAATTTGACCCTATGATTGAGTCACTTTTCCTGGAATAGGTACAAACATGGATCTCTTCCAGTCAGTTGGGAGAAAGATGGGACTCTACTCCCATGAAGAGTTACAGTCACCGACGCCCTCAGTGATGTTTGTACCCTGTCATATACAGACAGCACGGACTCAACGGCAGTGAGTTTGAGTAAGTGCTTCCAGTGCTCCATCAGCTGTTTGAAACATTTTTCTGGGCATCCATCAAATCTTGGAATTTCCTTGCTGGCTCCAATACTGTCAGTGCAACTTGAAGCTCTCCCTTCAGTACCACTGGTTTTTGTACTAATCCACCTCCTGAAATGGTGAATGCTGACTAATTCATTTTTAGTCCAATGACTCTATTCTTTCCACAGTCTTTTGATGCTTCCTGCATCATTCACCATTTTGCAAACAGACTCTATTCATATTGCAACTCAAAGTGTGTTATTTTATTTTTCAGTTTAAGATATGTCCAGCATGCTCTTCCATTTTGGACTTCTAACTGTTGACCTTTGCATATTTTATTATAATGTCTTACCCTGTCTTCTTGAACTTTCCAAGTTTTTTTTTTAATGAAAGATCTTTGGGGGGACATCAAGAACATCATTCAAAAGACAGCAAAAGGTCATTAAAAAGAAAGGGAAGGGGAAAAAAGGTCAAAGTGGATGTCAGAAGATAGTCTTAATCATCAAGTGACTAAGGCAAATGGAAGAACTGATGAAGTGAGAGAATCACACATAAAATTTTTGATAATTTTAAGGGTTCATGGAGGCTCTTATAGCTCTTATAACATTTCATACATAAATTTTATGAAGCACACTTGTACACCTGTTGCTATCTTCATTTCCAAATATTTTCTACTTGAGTCGTTGGTATAAGCTCCTTTTCCCCTGCCTTTTTTAAAAGTAAATAATTTTATTGAGGGCTCATACAACTCCCATCATGATCAATACATACATCAATTGTATGCAAATCACATTTGCACACTTCCTGCCATCATCATTCTCAAAACATCATCCCTTGACTTAGGTCCCCAGTTCTAGCTCCCCAGATTTCCCCTTCCTACCCTCTTCCCTCCCCCATGAACCCTTAAAATTGACAAAAAATTTATGTTTGATTCTCTCACTTTATCAATTATTCCATTTGCCCTAGTTACTTGATGATTAAGACTATCTTCTGACATCCACTTTGACCTATTTCCCTTCCCTTTCTTTTTAATAACCTTTTGCTGTCTTTTGAATGATGTTCTTGATGTCCCCCCAAAGATCATCAAATCTTCTGTCATTAGTGTTCGACACAGCAAATCTATTTTTTGAATGTTCTTGGAATTTCAGTGGGATAGATTTGAGGTCATATGTAACTGTGTTTTCCAAGTAAGGCCCTAGAGGCAACACCCTGCTCAAGCAAGATTCCTGCTCAGAGGTACTCATCTTCTTTCTGCAGGACATGAAGCCTATCACTCTCTCTGGCACTCTGAATATTTTGCTGTCTTTCCTCTGCCACTTCTTTAGTGTCATGGCTTTCTGGTCCTGTCCCTAGGTGAAGCAGGTGCTGCATACATGGGTCTTTTAGTTCAAACAATATGCTTTCATTGCTTTGATGCTAGTACAATCACCCTCTCTTACTTCTGATATGGCTCATTTTATATCTAGCAGGATGGCAACATTGACCAATAACTAAGTAAGAATTCCAAATTCTTACAATCACCATTAATCCTGTTAAAAATCACACAAGTAATCCTATCAGCATCCTTTCTCACTTTCTCTTCCTGAGGCTCATCAAGAAAAGAAGAAACACCAAATACACACTGGATGACCCAGTCCTTTGATCAGCGTTACAAGGACAATGGCTCAGAAGGGCCATTTCAAATAATTCACTTTACCGCAGTGCTTTGCTAGTTAATAATAGAACTCATCATAGCTCGTTAATACTGATCATTTTCTTTTTGGGAGGGGGCATCACTGCCCTCTTGTGGTCGTGGGAGCTTCCCAGCCTTGCTGCTGCTGGATTTGAACCACCAAGCCAGTGGACCGCAGTCCCACACTCAACCACTATGCCACCAGGGCTCAGCCCCAATCACTTTCTTATATAAAGGAAAACTAAATAGTTTAGTTAAAATATTACATGGATAAGAACAAGAAAACCATCTAAGATAACTTTTTTAAAACAAAGAGTATCAGATATTTTGAAGGCAAATGAGGTGTTTTCAATTTTTTTTCATAATATAAAACCTATACAGACTCTTAAGAGGTAATTCTCAATCTCTGGAATTCTCTACTAAGCCAATCATTTAAATAAAACAACTGTGTAATAACTCTAATTAGAAATAAAGCCTGAAAATTGTCAGGTGAGTAGTGTAAATAAAGTGCTTTTAGGGTATATGTGGTGAGCCTTTCATTTTGGTCATGAAATTCATGTATCCATAGAATTGCTGAAGTCTAATCTTTTTAACATAAAAGACCGCTGATGTGTTTGAAGGAAATATGACCTGTAGAAAATATATATGGAGTAGTATGATATAAAACTACTATCAATATTATAGATTGTCACAAAATTATGAATTATGTATCAATATTTATATCCAGTCACTTTTTGCTTCTGGTATAGAGTTTCCACAGTGCACAGGTGTATTAGCAGAGTTTTCCTCTCTATGAAAAATTATCTCTCTCCCTCTGCAGGAGAGGCCCATAGAAAGTAGTCTAGTTCACTGCTTGACCTCACTTTTAATGTGCTCATTCATCAAATCAACTAGTGTTTAGCCATGCTCCACTTATGTGCTAAATACAACAGCACAGTAGTAGTGTCTACAGAGGGGATATATTATAACAGAGGTGTGCTAAATCTACTCAACTATATATTGTAACATATACTATCATAGAATAGGACAAATTCCTATGAGAAGGAATGGTAGTGACTTAGGTTTTTTTTGTTGTTGTTGTTGTTTTTTTTGGGGGGGCATCACTGCCTCTGATGGTCGTGGGCGCTACCCAGTGCTGCTCCTGAGAGCCGCCACTGGATTTGAACGCCAAGCCCACGGGCTGCAGTCCCGCACTCAACCACTTACAACACCAGGGCTCAGCCCAGTGACTTAGGTTTTAAGCTAATTTTTCAAAGGAGATACCACTAAGAAATAGTCAACTGTGAACAAAGAATGAGAAAGACCATTCCAAGCAATGTGCAGAATAAGGAAGGCATGCATACAAATACTGAGAGAGCACAAAGCTTAGGAAAGAGTTCACAAGGCCTTCAGTAAGACCAGCAACAGAAAGATCTAGTAAGTGCTGGGTCAGGAGGGGTTAGCTTATACAAGTCATTTAAATCAGACTCAGTGTTGTGCTAAGTGCAATCAGAAGGCATTGAAGAGTTTCATTCATTGATATGATTGATTTTTTTTTTGTTTTGAAGGAGAATGCCTGATTGCATGTGGAAAATGGGATGGAGGAGGCAAACTAGAAGGTTCAATTAGCAAGTTATAATAGCTATTGGGAAAGATGATCATAGTTTGGGCACTGAGAATATACATGAAGATAAGGTGACAGATTCCAGGGCACATAATTAAAAATGGAGTTGAATGGATTCGATACTGAAGTTCTTAGGGAAAAGAGGACCCCCAAAATCTTTAAACTTATTTCTATTTTGACAACTCTGTTGTCTCCCTGTTACCCTTTTGATTAAGTGGGAACACACACTGTTATCATACATAGATTATATATTCATTATGATGATTGATCTAACTTTTCTTACAACTGGCATTAAACTATTATTTCAATAAGACCATCATCAAACTCTGTTACCTGGGAAGATACATAATTCTCTTCATGGCCCTATTTCCTAAAAAGGTAAACTCAGATGATTTCTCCTTTGAATGCATTGGTTTTCAACAGTATTCCCTAATTCGGTTCTGCAAGGTTCATTGCTTTGAATATGAAGGTGTACCCCAAAAAACCCAGAATACTTTTTCAAAGCTATGTACTTAATTTTTTAACAAATAACCTTTATCACCTCCAAAGTACTCTGCATTACTCCTAGTACATTTTCTTTCACTTTTTGTCTTCAAATCACTCTACATTTATGTCACTCTTATTTACAGAAACAAAAAGAAGTTACACCGAGGGAGTTCAGGTGAATAAGGTGCTTGGGACAAGTGAGACATGCTGTTTTTGCCAAGAAGTGGTGTACTAAGATAGCGGTATGAGCAGGTGCATTAACATGATGGTAAAACCTGTCCCCTATTAGCCACAATTCAGACCTTTTTGTTGCAAATTATTATACAGTCTTTTCAGAACCTCTAAATAGAAAGCTTGATTAACAGTCTGACCTGGTGAAATGAAATCCAAATGCACTACAAGTTGACATTTTTTACTGTTCTGGAAGTTGTTGGACATCCAGAGTGAGATTTGTCTTCAATCAACATTTCACCTTTTATGAAATGAGAAAACCACATGTACATTTAAGATTTTCTAATAGCGCTGCCCTTATAAGCTCTTTCCAAAATCACAACAGTTTCTGTGGCATTTTGTACCATGCAGGAAACAAAATTTCACAGCTATAAGCTGTTCTCTTAAATAGGCCATTACAAAAAACTAGGTTCCTGCAAAAATGTTTTTACAAAAAACTCACTGTAATTATAGGGATCCTTTGCAAGCAATGCCACTGTGTGCACTAACTCAGCGAGTTGCTGGATACTCACTTAATGGGAAAAATGAGTATTAAGAAAGTTCAGCAAAAATAAAAAAGAAAGTTCCGCTCAGCAGAGTTTTTAAACCCAGTTTTTTGGGGGGCACCTCTTCTAAATATCACCTTCCGGTCCTCTGACCTACTCCATCATAAAAACTCCTTAAAGCACAGAGTTTTACTCATCATGTATAACTCAACTGGGTGGCCCAGTCAAATTGAATCTAAAGAATCAAACAATCTTTGAGTGTTTAATAAAAATATGAGAGGATATCTTCTTTTTAATGCCAATGATCTCTTTGAATTATATTGTTCAATCACATCAAAGCAACTTCACTCTAATTGGACACCAGGTTTAGAAAAGTTCTGTTCACATAAATTGCATTTGTCACTTTCTCTACATGCAATTCCATGATTCATCTGCTTCATTGATACTGGCTCTGGAATCACGAGTTTAATAACCCATACAAAATAATTTTACAGGTCTCTTTTTAGATCTTGAATGGTTATTCTATTGGCATTAAGCTCTCACTTTCATAGTCTTGACTGAGTAATTACTTTTTCTTTCTCCCTAATAAAATGCATTTGAAATATTTTGCTAAAATCACTTAAACAGTAAGATTGGGTTCATTTTCCACACCTGAGACCTCCTTTTGACTGGAGGGAAAAAAACTTCTTAGCAACAGTCTCTAAAATTTATTTTAAAATGCTCATACTTCTAGATGCCAAATGTACTAAGTTTTCTATTATCTAAGTTTGGCTCCCTAGCAATCAAGCTAGTAAGTTTTATTATACTCTCTCCTCAGACATTTTTTCTTAATCGATTTTATACTTAATTTGATAACTTGCCAGAAATGATGATCAATTGTATTTATATGAAATGTTTACTCATTTGGTTAGTTATTAAAGCTACCTAATATTCTACAAATAAGTGAAATATATACTACAAATATTGGAACAAAGCCAGCAATTTAGATAACTCATAAGTTACTGTGCTTTTAACCTCAAAGCATTTGCATTGCAACTGAGAAACCTTTCTTTGTTAGCAATGAAGGTGAAACAGTTTAATAAGGCCATAAACACCATTCCATAAGAAAAACAAATTGTTGCATTGGGGGGAGTGGCGGTTTTTAAGTATGCTAAAGAGCTTCTCAACTCTGAGTTCAGAGAAATCCTTGTTAAAATGACCCATAGGCCCAAGTGTGAAACGGTGCTCAAAAGTTCCAATGAGAGGCTTGCGAATACACCTTTATCACACGCTTCCCTAAGATTCTTATTCTCACCACTGTTGGACAACCTGGGACTTAGATCATGCCACAGCCCAGGTGTTAAATGCATCCATCCATTGTATGCAGAACACATTTGTACACTAGTTACCATCATCATTCCTGAAACATTCTCCCTCTACCCAGACCCCTGGCATCAGCTCCCCATATTTCCCCTCTGTCTCCACTGCCCATCCCCCATGGAGGTGTTATTTTTTAAGATGTACAATTGAGCAAGTGATAAACAGTATACTATCACTAACAAGCCATGTTACAATGTCTTGGGTTTCATATTAAATGATTACATAATCTGAAAAAAAAGTGACTAGAAAAAAAAAAACTATTCATCTATTAACCGAAAAAAAATATACACCCTTGATACTGCTGATACAAGGAAGAGTCACATAGAAATTGTGTGTGTGTGTGTCAGCTAAGACTTCTATAAAGACACAAAAGCTGGAAAAGACATAGAATTTGAGATTATAGCACAAATAAAAATCTTATTAAATAACTGACTGAAGAGTTGCCTTGAAATTTTAGTAATACAAAATGAACCACTAAATTACAGACACTTATTTTACCAAAAGAGATTAAAATATAGAAAGTCTAATGAGAACTCTCTCTTGAAATCAAATGGTATTGTTTGAGCTGGCCTGACATCCCATGACTGAAGGCGCGGCAGGTCTGCACAGCCCCTTACTGAGCATGTGCCTACAATGTTGGCCCTCTTTCTGCTTAGGTGCCATGGTTGTGTAATCAAACAATAGCAACTTATTCTACAGAGGGTGTTTTCCCCATTTTCCTGAAATTTCCCTTTTTCTTGTAAAGAGTGATGATCAAAATTCAAGCTGTAATATTACTATATCTGAGAACATGCTTTCACCAAAGAAAAAGACAAATAGAATGAAACGGTGTATTTGAAAGTGTGTTTGGAAGCAGCAAACTTTCAGTGGGATGAGAGATCAACCCAAAACAGGAAAACCAACTCATCCATGAATATGAGTTTCATAGACTGTGACTCTTTTGCTTTTGAATCATTGTATTGGGAGCTTATACAAATCCTGCCACAATCCATATGACTGTATCTCTTTATGGGAACAGACACCCTGGTTTTCCTTTGGCAGAATGATGGTTTAGAACTGTTGACCTCACAGTTAGAAGCTGAGTGATTGACCACCGTGCTACAAGAACTAGGAACACAGTGTTCTTTTTTAAATTATGGGACTCAGAGAAGTCTCACCTATATCGGAAAAGATAGCACTTACTTATGGAGAGAAGCATGGTTGGAAAAGAATGGCTTAGCAATGAGGTTTGACAGATATCAAGGTATTAGAAAAATAAGGTAAAGTAATAGCTAAATAAAAACAAAATGAAGAGATGGTTATTTAAAGCATCAAAACTCCTAAATTATTTTTATATTAAACAAATGCAAGATAAAGAAACCGAGATACCAAACTTGGTGCCTCAGGGTTTTAGACAGGTGACAAAAATGTAGTCTATCAATAATAGAAATAGGACAAAGAAAAGTAGGATAATTTCCAGTTTGGAAATTAGGCCTTCAGATAAAGATGGTGGGTGGTAATGCAGAGCTTGAGCAGTCTCAAGAAAAACACGGGCACCTACTCTGTGTCGGGTAATATGCTAAGCCTCGTTTTGTTCAGCATTGTTCTTCATTGTTTTGACACGTGTGCAGTGATTTTGGCCACATACCCTCACACCTACTTTTTACCTCAGAGAAAAAAAGACCTTCATTGGACTGCATATGTATCCATGGCTACAGGTCACAGGGAGGTAAAATCTTCTACCTAAACACTTCAGAATAGCCAAGAGCAACAACACCAATGACCATTCTTCATCTAGGTTTGCACATAGACACCTCCCACTGTCCAGACTTGTCCAGCCTGAAATAGAATCTTAGGAAAATAACAATAACTAACAGAAAAACTTCCTTCCATTGAGTTGATTCTGATGCACATTGACCCAGTAGCACAGGGTAGAACTGCTCCTTCAGTTGCAGCAGCTAAAATATTAGGGGAGCAGAAAGCCCCATCTTTATCAAGTGGAGCAGTTGGTGGTGGTGCCTTGTTAACCCTGCGGGTAGCAGTCCAGTCTAGAATCAAACACACAAGCAAGTCTTTGGAAAAGGGCACCTAGTAGAAAGAAAATTAACCTCCAAGTTCTAGGGTTTTAGTTCTGTGTGTGTTTCATTGCGAAAACAGTCTGTTATGTCACATAATCCACTTATAGTAATGTCATGGGAATTTGGGGGCAACAATAATGTAAATATAAATTCTTTGAGCTCTTAGACAAAGGGCATGGTGTAGTTTAAGGTAATTATCACCTGTGTACCATGTACATTTCTTTCTTTAACAATAAGCCAGGTAATGGTAAATTAAATCATCTCTGTAGTCCCAACATCCAGAGCCCATGGAAGAGAGTTAAGGAGAGTAAGTTCTATTTTCTGTCTTTCAAAGTTGTATACGATTGTATAGGATCTTCTAAAGGGGATCACTATTTAGAATATATTGCAAAGAGCTAATGAAAAGGGCTTTTCAGTATATTGTACTTTGAGAGATTTCACCTGGCACTTCTATACTTATTTTGGTAACTTTTGCATATATGTTTATAGTTGTGTAAAAGTGTACCATTTTTCTAATTTTACAAGCTGTATTTTACTCCATGTACTTCATTTTTCTCCTTGTCCACTCTATTATCTCACTCAATAAATAGGAATTCCCTTCATGTCTGATTAATGATGTTCCATGCCTGAGTAGACCATTATTAATATATCCTAGAAGCACTTATTATGATCAAGAAATATTCCCTTATTAAAAATGCACCAAGAAGCCATTCTTCATACATTAAAAAACATTGTAAGATTTCAGGTCTTTGATTCAAATATTAGCAATAGTAAGCCAGATGGTGTACAGCTTTGTTATGGTGCACATATGAAATATCTTAACATCTAACCTGACAAAAATGTGAGTGAAGAAGAATTAACCCACCTAGTTACTAAGAATTTAAATCAGGAGGGGTACTACTGCTCAGAGAGCCACATGACACTACTACTCATCCAAAATGAGTACTAAAATGTGAATCTTTTTGAGCCAGGCAATCTCAATTTGTAGGAATATATCCCAACTCAATACTAGTCTAAGTAGATTCAAAAACAACAATTTTGACTACATAATATTTAAAATGGAAAATTGTCTATTAGCAGAACTGCTAAATAAAATATAATAAATCTATACACAGGGCTGAGCCTCAGTGGTGTAGTGGTTGTGTGAGGGACTGTGGCCCACAGGGTTGGTGGTTCAAATTCAGCAGCAGCTCTCCAAGAGCAAGGTTGGGCTTCCTACTCCTACCGGGCAGTGATGCCTTCTGCCCAATAAGTAAATAAATCTATACACAGTAGAATAACATGTACCAAATTAGGAATACAAAATGAAACAATATTGTCCATGGAAGACAAGAAGGTGAAACAAGTAGACTGGGGAACTATGTTACCTGTTTGAAGACTGTTTGTATCTAGATCTTTTCTGTGTATACATGTTTGTCTACCACTCATCTACCAGTGTGTTAGCATGTGAGTTAAACAATGCTGGGAGCTGTGGCTTGCTTATTTGAAATATCACTAGGGTCCCAAGTTTCAGCCGAGTTTCCAGACTAAGGCAAGAAAGAAGCAGCTAGTGGTGTTCTGAAAAACGTGAACAGGGAAAAACCTTATAAATAGCAGCAGAATAGAATTTAATATCCAGCCAGAAGATGAACACCATTATTGGGAGGTTGGTATGGAATGGGGCCGTGCTTCGTTCTGTTGGACACAGGATTGCAGTGAGTCAGAACTGATGGAAAAGCACCAAACTAGAAGCACTTACATTTCTGTGGGTCCATGTTTACGAATAGGTGAGGGAGAAGGGCTGAATAGATATTCGGAAAACCATTGCTTCTGCAGAAGATGATGACTTATGAGGCTTAGGTTATTTCACTATTGACTCTGCAAATCTCTGCTTAATTTAACCCATTTTAAAGCACAAGTATTATTTTGGTCATTAAAAATACACAGAAGTTGTGTACATGAAAATTCTTTCCTTGAGAGATAGACAAGATATCAGTCTGAGGGTATAAAATTGTGGTAATGTGGTGTTCTGTAGTGTGAGAGGGTTTTCTGCTACCTGGGGAAATAGAAATAGGCTGACAGGGAGGCTCTCCACAAAGGGTTTTTGCTTGGGGAGTCACCTTTTGAATGTCTCTCCTCAAAGGAAAAAGATTGCACAGCTCTTTCCCTACTTGACAGACTTCATGGTTTTACATCAGCAAAATTGTTCTACTTCATTCTCCTTTGCACGTGTTTGGGATGGTCTGCTGCCACTGTCTCTGTGATACCCTTCTCATTTGTCATGAGGGGGACGATAGTGCAGTGACATTCTCTCTCTCTCTCTCACATCAAAATAATGAACTTTCACAAAGGAAGTACTGGAACACCATTCTTTCTTTCTTTCAGACTGCAAAAAATAACCAAACATCTAAATATTGAAAATTTAATCTAGAGTCACTATAGGTGAAAATAATATGAATGCAGCTATCACCCTTAAGATTGTGTAGGAAGGGTTACAAACAATTCTATTTCCCTTTTGAGGTATAATGAAAGACTTTTCTACATTACGGAACTTACTTTATGTCATTATTTTTTGTTGGCATATACATATGCAAACATATTAGTTGACAACAAATAAATTATCCCCATACCTTGCCTACTTTCCATTGATCATCTTACTTCTGGTTCCCAGCCAGGAATCTAGGGCTATTTATTAACTGAAATGGAGTGATTGATTTTTAGTTACTTAAGGGCTACATTTTGCTGCTGTTGCTTTTGTAAGTTAGGCAATTATAACATGATTTTGTAAATTAAACTTTAAAAGAATAAAAAAAATTTTTCATAAGAAAGAATCAAGTTATAAGATGGTAAATTGAACATAATTATAGGAGTCAATTACAAATTGCCTACTTCATGAGTCTGAATAGATGACTTAGAATCATGTTAATGTGGTTTTTGCCTAGACTTCTAAGGTACAATTTGATGCTGAAGATTTAAAATGCTTTCTCACTCCAAACCAACCATGACTTATAAATATATTTAAAAAAAAAATAGAAACTGGAATATGTTCCCTCCGAACTTCACTTCCTTTTATTCCCCTTTAATCAGGTTCAACATCATTAAGAGTCCTCCAGGCAGGGGGTATTATTGTCTCAGGCTGCAGGCGTTTAAAGACCACTTTCAGAAGCAGCATCACACCTGGCAACTGCTGGGAGGTGGGTTATGACTTCAAGTTTCTGTTCTCATCACTTTAGGTCTAATAGGACAACTAATAGGTCAGCTGGGACATTATAAATGTAATTTTAAAAAATTGCTTTAAATACTCCTGACCAAAAACCCATTAACCTTCCCATCTCTCAACTAGAAAAGTAGAAAAAGCTCTTCTGCGACTTGGCCATATGGTACCAGCCAAGTGCCCCCAACCCTCTAGAACACCTCTGTACATTTGTGATCAAAAGATGCCCGTTGTGATTCTTCACAGTTTCCAGATCAGCAAGTGGGAGAATAGCCTGACTTAAATGGCAAGCATATATCTGTTTGCTTTATATATTAACACATACAAATTAAAGTTTAATTATAGTTATTGTGTATATATAGAAAGATTCAACATTATGTTTTGGTCACTATAAAGATCTTTTTAAGTGCATCACTTTGGTGGAAATTCTAAAAGCAACACAATTATTTCAGTAAATGTGAATGTGAAGTTTAAAAGTAAGTGACAATGGTGGGGAATTTGCATATTTGTTCCTACCCCATAGTAGAAACTAGTATTTTTGGCACACATGAAAATCTGTTTTGTACTACAAAGTATCTGAAAACAAATAAACCAAACACACATCCAGACATTAAAAAGAAATAAGTAAATAATACTGTCATGCCAGTCAATTGATTCTGACTCAGAACAGCCCTGCAAAAAGAAAGTGGAGTAACCTCTTTGCGCTTCCAAAGAGTCATGTAAACAAAGACATTGAAAACAAACCATTTCATCAGATAGACCGCAGCTCTTCGCTCAGTGCAACATTGGACCCAAGACTCTGAACTGATTCACAGTAATCACATCATAAATGAAGGCATGGTCACCTTTCATAAGGAGCTATCAAAGCAAAGCTGTAATTCAAGCCTATGAAGAACAGAACAGAGATAAATGTCCAATTACACAGGAATTTAGAAGTATTGCCAACTTCTCTTGCTGTGACAACATGAATTATAAGCTCAAAATTTAAAGGGACAATGTCCTAACTACAACAATTTATGGACTAAGACTTGTATGTGGAAACAATGTAAATCTTCAGAGTATCCATTATGGCTAATTCTTAAAATATTGGTGTTATCTTCAGTCTTTTGAATTAAATCTGCTGCAGAACATAAGCTCATAAGCTCCTTTAATTAGCTAAGTGGATTTGTAGCCTCTCTTTTGTTGAGTGAACTCCAATTTTATGTCAGTTGGAACAGAGCCTGTATCTGAAATCACTTGAAAGAGATGAGTTAGTCTCAAAATATTAATAGGTACTCTAATGCTGTATGTATTATAACATTGCCCAGCACTACATATAGTCTCTAATACTTGTGTGAACAATTAACAATAAAACTTAATTGACCCCAATAAACATGGATAGGGACCCTTTTATTGAAATCATGTCATCTAGAGAATACATTGACTAAATATTAAAATTAAGATAGGTTTTTTTTATCACAAACTGGCTACATAAACAAAAATTACTAATTTCTAATGAATACATATATATCAGTATTTAGTGCAAATATATAAATATGTATAAATCCTAATGAAAACCCAAACTTAAATAATATAAGAAATGTAATATTTTCTTGTAATAAAAAAAATCACAACCAACCTGATTGTTAACCTTACACTAAATATGCCTTTCCAGATGCATACATCATCCAAAGCATTATATGCCACTCTTCTTTGGTTTCAGCAAGTCAGTTCTGACACATAAAATACTACGTGCAACAGGATGAATCATTATCTAGTCTTTTGTCATACTTGCGATTGTTTCTGTGTTTGCATCCGTTGTTGTCGCTTTACCAACCATGTTTTCCTTTGGGACTGCCCCATCCTGAAAACACGTGCTACATACCTGAGATTCAATCTCAGCTTGCTCACGTCCAAGGGCCATGTGATTGTAGTTGTTCAAGGGAGATTGGTTTCTGCTGGCAATCCAAGGGATACTTAATAGTCTTTGCCAACATCATACTTTAAAGACATCAGTTTGTCTTTACAGTTCCTTATACAGTGTCCCTAAACAGACTGATGTTTTTATGCATTGGCCGAGGAGCCGTGGTGGGCTGGGCTGTCATCAGAAAAGTCAGCCGTTCGAGAGCCGACAGATGCTTCTGGGGAGAAGGAGAGGACGCTCTCCTCCTGCACAGGATCCCCGTCTTGGCAAGTCACGGGGGCGGTGCTACTGTGCGAGGACGTTGCCATGGGTTGGCTTCAGTGCTATGGCAGGAAGTTTGCTTGGAACTTTCATTGTCCAGTTTTCCGAGGATATGAGACAATACAAAATCCCATGGTTCAGATCAAGTGTGCCTTTGTCTTTACCATGGTAGTTACAAAAAAAAAACATTTGAAATAGATCTGTGGCAATAGATTTGCCCATGCAGTAGATTTCTACCAGTAAAATTAAATCCTTGTCACATTCAATTTTTTCTCTGTTATCATGATGCTGCTTATTTGTCTAGTTTTGAGGGAGTTTGCTTTACTTAATATAGAGGTCTGATATTTAAAAGGAATTGCATGCCATTTTTTAAAAAAATATTTAAATAGTTGGGTTTTATTTAGTATTTCTGAGAAAGTTAAAAATTACCCTGAAAAATGAAAAGATAAGTCAAAAGTGAGGATCTTCAAGGTCAGGACTAGTCATTCAAGTTTGACTGTATCTTCCCAAACCTGTTATTCCTGCTTGCCAAATACAAATGGGGAATATGTGTTGTTCTTTTATCACCTCTCTCTTTTTAATCAGCATTCATACAAGATAAAGTGTATTCTGAGAAGCAGTAATCTTTAAGAGGTTTAAGCAAATATCAAATAAGTTCAATCAAATAGCTATAGAGAAACCATGCCATTTAAGTTCCCCATTTGGGATTACATGGCCAAGAATAGCCTCAAGTATTATGTGGACTCCTCCAATGAAAACACCAAAAAGAAGCAAGAAAAATAATCTCCAAACATATCTTTCTTTCATTCTCTACCAAATTATTCTCACTTTTTCCTAAATGTAAAATCTATTAGTTAATAGTCTTGAATTGGGGGCTGTACTGTTCTAATATAATTATTGAACCTAGCAATCAGTTTCTCAGGTTTGTTGAAAGTGTTTAGAGCTTCGAAATGTGTTCATTGTTCTTTACAGTTGTTTGCACCACTGAAACCCAGACTTTGACCATGTTACATAAGATTTGTGGATTAGCCTTTCTTAACTCTCTGCCTCCATTTCACGGCCCTCTGAGTTTATTATGAAGCACACATCTAGTTTCATTTTTGTAAAGTACCATTTTGCTTTCGAGATACTCATTCATGTAGAAGCAAGTTCACATTCACAGATCTAGAATTCTGGATATCATAATTCAGCCCATTATAAGTCATTTAATCCGCTAATCACCACATAAAACTCCTGATTTTGTAAACCTCATACCCTAACTACACCAAGCATATATTTCAGTTTCTGAATTCTACTCATTTTGCCACATTTCCTATAAACTTAAGAAGATCTATGAGGGGTACTTCTCAATATAATTTTTTTCAAAGCTATATATATTTTTTTTCATAGAGCAACCTTATCTCTTTCAAAGTAAACTCCATTACACTTAATACATTTGTCAAATCTGTGATTCCATTCTTGGAAATATTTTTCAAATTTGTCTGTCTGGATGACTTACATACAGCATCTCCCTCATTTTTCCCTTCACCTCTTCTACATCATACAGCTGTCGTTCCATGTCCTTCTTCATTCATGAAACAAAAGGACGTTGCTTTGAGCCAGGTCAGGTGAGTAAGGTGCATCAGGCAGGAGAGGCATGCTGTTCTTTGCCCCACACTGGCGCACTGAGATGGCATATTGGAAGGTGTTTTGCCATAGCGGCAAAAACAGCCCCCCATCTGCCACAAACGAGACTCATTTTGTCACACACTACTGTGCCATCTTTTCAGAACCTCCAAATAGAAAACTTGATATACACTCTGACCTGTTGGAACCAATTCCAAATGCTCTACACATAGGCATTTTCATCTGTCCTGGAAGTTGACAGATGTCCAGAACAAGGTTTGTCATCAATTGACAGTTCCCATTTCTTGAAAGAAGAAAACTTTTCCAACACTTGAGTTTTTCTTTCCATAGTTATGTCCTTGTAAGTTGTGTTCAAGATCACAACAATTTCTGTAGTATTTTTCCCCGAGCAGGATGCACAATTTCACAGCTTCACACTGTTTTCTTATGTAGGCCAAAACACAAATGAGATAGGAATGAAACTGCTTTTACAAAAATAATTCACTGTGACAAGAAAGAACCTTCCTAGGTAACGCCCCTTGGTGCACTAACTCAGAGTGAGTTGTCTGATGTTTGCCGAGGGTGAAAAATGCATACTGTGAATACTCTTCTCCATCCAGGACATTTCCATTTGGGAGGTGGGTGGGTATTTCCCATATAAATATACATAGGTGCTCTGGTGACACATGGTTCAAACCCTCATCTGCCAACTGCAAGGTTAACACGTTCCTGAAGATCCTGTGGTAACTTTCTCCCATAAAGGTATACAGCTTAGGAATCCAATGGAAAATTCTACTCTATTCTGTAGGGTCCCTAGGAATTGAATTGATTAAAGGACAATAGGCTTAGTTTTTTATTTAGTAATAACCATGAAGTAGCAGTCAGATATGAAAGCATGCATCTCACTGGGAATATCTGCAAAAAATGATTTATATAGAAAGCAAATTTAATACTTTGATGACTAATGTGTTCCTGATCCAAATCATGATCTTTATAAGTTCCTCACATGCATATGAAAGCTACATAATGTAAAGAGAATACAGAGGGAGAACTGATGTAACTGAATTGTGGTCTTGATGAAGAATATTTAATATACTGTGTACTGCCAGAAAAATGAACAAGTCACTCTTAGAAGAAATAATAACTGCAATCTCAGAAGCAAGATAGGCAAAACTTTGGCTAGCTTGTTGTGGGCATATCATTGGGGAAAGAACAAATGCTTGCAAAGGATGTCTAATAAAATGTAATGTCAAAAACCATGATGGGAACCCTCAATGAAAAGAATTGATATAATCAATACTCATAGCAATGATCTCACACATACTAATAATTGTGAATGTGGCACAGAATTGACAATGTTTTGTTTCACATAAAGTCACCATGAAGTGGAGTCAACTTGACTAGTTGGTCATGTCAGTCTGTTCAAATAAACGGTACTAGGTACATCAGTTTATTGAACGCTCTCCTTTCATGCAATTTTATTACACTTATCAACTTTAACTATGGCTTTTTCTCTTAGTTAGCAGTGGGCACATGCTCTATTTTTATCTCATCAGTCACATCATTTAATTTTACTAACCAAATGGTCAGCTTCTTGGAAGCCAGGCACAGAATTTTGTGTGTATGTGGGGGTGGGATGGGGGTGGGGGTTGGGGATCATGGTGTGTGGGGCAAGGTATCTTATACCTAACAAGAAATGAATCCATATGAATTTTAAATGATAGTCATTTATTTATCCTATCACTTACTTTTAAGTAGAGAATGTCAACTCTTTGGAATAAGTAATTCCAAATATAAATTACTTATTATTTGCCATCTCCAAATTTTGTACATTTTAATTAGTAGTAGGGTAACTTTTCCAGTCATTGTCTTATGCTATACCTGAAGTGGGTGGGTCTAGCTTGATGCTGTGGTTTGGAGGAAAACAAGGGAGGATAAGCAACGATGGGGTGAAGACAGCAGTGGTTAAAGAAGTTATTTTTTGAAGGGTTTGGGGGCAGACTTTCGTTTTTGTGGAGTTAGCATGGATTGCAGCTTGTCCAATTCTTTTTAAATCTCTATCCTGCTGAGCCCTGGTGGTGTAGTAGTTGTACACGGGACTGCAGCCCACTGGGTTGGAGGTTCAAATCCACCAGCAGTTCTCCAGGAGCAAGGCTGGGCCTCCTACTCCCACCACCAGAGGCCAGGGATACCCCCCTCCAAAAAAGACAAAAAGAAATATCTATCCTTTATTAAGTGTTGACAAAATGAAGCTCCCACTTCACAGGTTATAAGATCAAGTACTGGATATCAGAAACCATCAGTAACAAACTACGATATACTCTCATAAGCATTTAATATCTTCAGTTTTTAGTGTATTATTTAATCAAATTTTTATTAACATTGATAAGCCAAAAGGAACTGGGTTATTTATTTTTCGGTTATGCAATCTTCAGTTAAGCATTTACTCTTGAGTGGTGAACCTAAAACATAACCTCACTATAATTAGACTGTGTGTATAGGAGCCAGTGTCTTTTCATCAGGTTTATAAAGATCTACAATGTTGGACTTGACTCTTTCAAGCACAAGGCCGGCATTCACATAGTCAATGGAAGCTGTGCCCTCTTCAACAGATGTCAGGTAATTCTAAAGACTTAATGGAAGTCCCCGCACTGCCCACCTCCTATCTGTGGAAGTCCTTAGAGAATCAGCAGACTTGCCTTTGTGAGTTATAATTTTCAGCAGACTGACATGACATTTAAAATCAATTCTTCATATTATGCTTTGGAAGACAATGGAATGCTCCCCGAACAATGGACGGTAAAACAATCTCAGCATGTGTCTGTTTCTTTAAAGGTAATGATAATACGAAAGCAGATCGGGGAGTCGGGGACCCTAGTTTACAAACACCAGTTTACTGAAGCTGCTTCATACTAATAACCACGTTCCAAAATGAGTCATACAGAAATGGAATGCTGAACAATTAAGATTCTCTCCCCATAAGCCCATCTCTATCATTTTATTAAAGGCTACTGGGAAAACTCTTACTGAATAACTAATTCTAAATTATATTCAATGAAAACAAATTAATGTAATAATTTTCTTTCTGAAATTAATTTAAATCTCTGTGGATGCTGCAACAAATTTAGTCTTTACTATGCATACAGAAAGTTATGAAAAGGCTTATTGCATTCACCGCTTTAGGCAAAGATTCATTGTTTCACAGTCACTGGTAATGGCCATTATTTCAATTTAGCAAACTTGTTTTCATCAATCATTTTTGCCTATTTGTCTCAAATATTTAAAATGACTCTACATGGTAAGAGTATAGATAACAATCTTGCTGTGAGATGCTGCTGGTTACAGCGTGTTTTGTTTCCAAAAGCCAAGTGAGTGTTTTGTTTTTAGAAATTCTTCCGCATACATATTGTCTTTTTTTTCTTTGCCTCCAGCTGAATTCAAAGAGAGTTCATAAGAGCTTCATGATTTTTAGGAAGCTCAGATATCCCTCCATATTTGTGAAAGGGCTACTTCATTCACGTGGCAGCTCAATTTGCTTTATAAATACCCCAACTTTACATAATATTTGGGAAATCTGCCTGTTAATTAAAATAATGGAAGTACTAGGATCTGGAATACTATATTCAAATCCAAAGCACATTTACTGAGGCATAAAAAAAATCCATTTATAATTCAGACAACAGTAGCACCTAGTCATATATGAAACATTAAGTAAATGAGAACAATTTACCAGAAGAAATCATGAGTACTTCTGGTGGTCTGAAACAAAGGACTATGAAAATAAATAATTTAGAATTTTAGAGAAGCCTGGAGAAAAAGATAGGCAGATATCCTGGGACTAATCCATGGAAGAGGAGAAAGTGGCCCTCAGTCTCTGACTTTCAGAGTAATCTTTCTCTCCCTCTGAGTGTATTAGTCTGGACTGGGTAGACTAGAGAAACAAATTCATAAACATAAGAAAGAAGTTTATATACAGAAGCAATTGAACATTGAGAAAACATCCCAGCCCAGTACAGGCCAAGGTCATAAGTCTGATATTAGCCAATATGTCTGAAACCAGTCTATAAGTCCTCTTCAGATTCATGAAACACATGTAATGACACCAGAACAATCACAGGCCAGTGGGTGCAGAGTCTTATGTATCTAGTGGCATTGAAAACATGTCAGCACTGTCAGGGGGTCTCCCTGTGGCTTTTCCAGTTTCCAGGGCTCAGGGTCTATCAGCGTGCTGCCATGTGTCTTGCCAGCTGCAATGTCTCCCAAGGAATGAGTAGAGAGATTGCGTCTCTTGCCTCCAAAAAGGAATTACTACATTTCCCAGAATTCTCAGAGGAGAAGGCCATGCCCACACAGAGGTATCATTGGCTATCTCCAGATTGACAGGCTAGATTCCACCCCTGCACACTTCATCTTCAAATTGACGCCAGAATAGGTGACTGGCACACTGAGTGAAATCTTTTTAAGGTCTATACTGATAAACTGGAATCTTTCTTTTGCGGTGGTGTTTGTTTAACAGACTGCAGCTAAGCTAGATTCCAGATCAAGATAAACCTGAAGATGACATTTGTCATGATGTGATTGTGCCATCACACCTGTCCTGTCCTAGAGGGATATGGCCAGGCCTCTATTAATGACAGACCTCTGGGTGGAAAATTTTCTCAGACTCAACATACACTTGAACCCTGGATTGACCTTCTCTTAGAGATGTAGATCTCCTATTGAACTGCCTTGTGGACAGAGACTATCTGCCAAGTGAGAGAAGAGGGCTCCAGTGCCTCACCTACAAAAGAAATCCTATGTAAGCTTTTCCCTTGGTCTCGTTGACAGGGATCCAATCAGACACCAGTCAATCACAGATGGCATCCAATGTGTGGGACCAGTGCTGCGCCACTACTGCTTCTCTTCCTTATTTCTACAAACCTAAGGTCTGAGGCTAAAGCCACAAGCTGCTTTCAGTGTAGTTACAATCTAATATTTTTGTGACATGTTCATAGGTGGGTAATATAAATGCTATTTTTTTGAATAACACTTTTAACGATCCCTGCTCTTGAATATTTTTCAGTGTACTTCTTTCTGCACTGCATTTTCTTACCTGTTAAGTGTACTTTTCCTTTGACACATGCATTGTGTTCAACTTCCCTCACTGCCTCATTAATTGATTCTAAATAATAATAAAAAATTATCTTGTTCCTTTTCATCTCACTCTGTCAAAGGAAAGGAGAAAATGCCTGGCTTCTGACCTAACCAACCAGTAACATAAAAAATAGTTAACATAGCCTTTTAACTTTCCTGAGATCAGAAGCAAAGCACAAACCTACAACAGGAAACACATGACACGTTATCCCATTTTTATTAGAAATAATAAATACCACATAACCATTTTCTTTAGCATATCTTATCCAAAAGAACTTTTATCAACCCAGAATATAAATCTAGTTCCTATAAATTTGCTTTTCTTTGTGATAAACTGTATGCATAAAACAAAATAAAAACCCATTGCCATGGAATCAATTGCAACTCATATAGAGTCCCATCATCTTTTGTGGGACCTGACAGCATCTTGGAAGGTGACAGCCTCACCCTTCTCCCATTGAGAGGGTAGTGCCTTTAAACTGTTGACCTTGCAATTACCAGATCAAGATGTAATATGCATTACTCTCAGGGCTTCTTCAAATGATGTGCAGAGGGGCCCATTTTTATATACATGTGGCTGTGATGAGACTTTTTCCAATAGTTTATTGTCTCTCCCCTCTCCCAGTTAGGTTATGTGCTGGGCTATGAACCAGGAAGTCAGGAGAGTAAACCACCAGCGTCTCCTCCCAAGAATCAGGCCGCTTTTTACTCTCACACAATGTTACAGTCTCAGAAATGGTGGTGATTATGCAACTCATTTTCTTTCTTTTTTTTTTTTTTTAGGCATCACTGCCCTCAGGTGGTGGGAGTAGGAGGCCCAGCCTTTGCTCCTGGGAGCCGGAATCGAACCTCCATCCCAGTGGGCCGCAGTCACTGCGCACAACCACTACGCCACCGGGGCTCAGCCCTGCAACTCATTTTCTAAATGACTTAAACATGAAAAAATATTCGAAATATGATTGGAGTGATGATCATACCATTCTTCTACATACAATTAAAATATTGAGTTAGATGACATGTGGATCATGCAAAACTATATTAAAAAAAAGAGTGCCAGTCTTAGAACCCAATGGGGCAGTGCTTCTCAGTCTTAATGTGTTGACCTGAGTCAGAAAAGCAGATGGCTGCAGAATTACAGTAGAGCTGTAATTCAGAACTCAGAAATCCTGTCAATCTCATATTGAAATACAAATGCAAACATAGATATATAGAGTGTACAGTTTTGAATTTTAAGTCAGAGAGCCAGGATTCTCAGTGATGTGGCAGTTATAAGTGAGTAGTCCTTATACACATGAACTTCATCAGTTCATCAGAATACACAAAATTTAAATGGACTCCATCTGTGGGGAAAGACAATGAAGAAACTCAAGGTCAGCCACCAAAAAGAAGTCAGGGAGCAAGTGTGGAAGAGAACACACATTACACAGATGTACATTCAAATGGAAGTTGAAGAAGATTAAACCAAACCCACGAGCGCCAAAAATAGAACCCTGAAAATACACAGCCCTCTTAACTTTGGAAACCCTCTGAAGAAGAGGTTTGACTCATTGAACACCAGTGACAGAGAACTCCATGATCTTTGGGATGACACCGCACACATACAAGAAGAAAGCAAAAGGACATAAAAGAGGTGGGGAGGGGAATAAACATGGGTGTCCCAAGAGGCACTGAAACTTGGATTTGAATGTACAGTGACTAAATCTATTGGACAGAATAGTGATAAATTAAAAGAGCTGAACAGAAAATTCCAAAGAAGACAACATATTGCAATGTAATAAACAAAGACCTGGAGTTTGAAAACCTTAAGATAAGTGCATTCTAAGTACATATCAAGCTCAATGAACTAAGAAAAATTCAACCTTCAAGGTACAATATTGAGAGATTCTATGGACAAAACATCGAATGATGAATGAGCCATTAAAATGAAAAAAGAAGGAATATGCAGTCATTGGAGTAAAATGGCTGGTCAGCAAGAAACCATACCAAAGGTAGTATGTGATCAAGAATGCCTAATAAAAAAGAAACAAATCCAAATGACAGTTCTTAGTGAAATAAAAGTTTCCAGGAATTAGCAGAATGTTTATTGAAATGCCTCCAAAGAGTGAAACAACACAGGAAGCATCCACTTACCTATGCCAAGAATTTGGAAGCCAGCTACCTGATCAACCTATTGGAAGTGATCTATATGTAACTCCATTACAGAGAAAGGTGGTCCAAAAGAATGCAGATATTATTGAACCGTATCATTAATATCACATGCAAGTAAGTTTAGTTGAAGAAAATTCAACAATGGTTGCAATACTATATTAATCAGATTTATAAGAGGATATAAAACAGGGATACCACTGCTGATGTCAGATGGATCTCTACTGAAAGCAGAAAATATCAGAAAGATGTTTATTTGTGTGTGTGCTTTATTTAGAGTTTCCATTGACTTATAGTTCACATATATTCATAGCTCAATTATATTTTTAAATGTGCAAATCATCTCCACACTCTATTTTAGAATATTTTCTTCTTTATTGTACTCATTGTTATCAGCCCTCCATTTCCCACCAATCTTCCTGCCATACCACCCCAGAAACCATCACTGCAGTCACTGTTTCTATAACTTTACCTATCTTGGATTTCATATACAGAAAAAGAGATTAAACAAAACTCACTCCCCTCTGCATGATACAAAGGCTAGTCACATAAGAAGGCTAAGCAAATAATTCGAGAAGTTGGACTTTACAAGGGACAACATGACATCGAGATTTGAAGACTTATTAACAACCTACAAAATGCCAATGACATAACCTTGCATGCTGGTAGTGAAGAGTTGAAGTGCTTGCTGATGAAGATCTAAGGCTATAGCATGCATTATGGATTGGAAATCAGTGAAAAGATGAGACCAACATTCTCACAACTGGATCAACAAGCAACATAATGATAAATGGAGAAAGGTTGAAGTTGTCAAAGTTTTAATCTTGCTTGTATATACAATCAATGTTCATGGAATACATTAATAAATCAACGGACATACTGCATTGAACAAATAGCTGCACAAGATTTCCTCAAACTGTTGACAAATGAAACACTTGTGTACAGACAAATATTTCATTAAAAGAACAAAATGGGTGCTCACTTCAGAAGCACATATACTAAAATGGGAACAATATAGAGAAGATTAGCATGGACCCCGCACACAGAAGACACGCTGATTCATAAAGCATGCCATGTGTTAAAAAAAAAAGAGTAAAATGAAACCCCACAGATTGGGAAAAGATATTTAGCAACCACATTAGAGGCAAAGGTCTAATTACTAAAATCTACTGCATACTGCCAGTCTATAGCATGAGAAAAAGACAAAGAACCCTCTGCGAGAGAGGGCAAAGGATCTGAACAGATGATCACAAAGCATGACACCTGGATGGCTAATAAGGAATATGTAAGTGTTCTCCTCCTTCACTTATCATGTAGGAAAGGCAAGTCGAAGTTTACCACCCATAACCATAGTACAAAACACACACACACCAAAAAATAGAACAACAAATGCTAGCGCGAGTGTACAGAAATTGGAACTCCTATCGACTGCTGGTGAGCTTGTCAATACAACCCCGTAGAAAGCAAGATGACAATTCTTGCAAGAGGTGACAATAAAACATCATGTGATCCCATACTTTGGGGCACATACCCCAAAGAAATATGAAACAGATCACAGGTAGACATAGGCTCCCCAATGCTCATTGCAACATAGTTCACAATAGAAAGAAGTTAAGAAAAAAAGAAAGAAGTTGAAAACAGCCTATATTCCCATCAGTAGAATGGATATTAAAAAACAAACTGATATATATATATACACACAAAGGAATATTATGCATCCAGTAAAAGAAACAGATGGAACATGATGCCCTCCACAACATGGATAGATCTGGAAAACATTATGCTAAGTGAAGTTAGTCAATAGCAAGAAGGCAAACACTGTGTGTCCAGGGTTGTAGGGACATGCAACAGTTTGGGGACAAGCTAAGTGTTCTCAGTGATACATGGGCACATCCTGGGGACCCACATCTAGTGCACTGGAGAGGTTGGGCATGGAATCCTGCATCTTCAGGGTACCCGGCGTGCTCCAGAGTCAGCTTCAGTGGGATCCAGTACAGACACTCCACCGGTGAAATGAGCTCTAATGCAGACATACTTGTAACCTGAAGACTTAAGATTGAAAATTCAGGTAGTCTGAGGAATCTATGCCAAGATTGCAGAACTGCTGATAGGCAGGCAATTGGGGTCTTTTCTGCATGCCCTATGTGCTATACTACCATATATTATTCATCTAAAAGCCCGTGATTGACATATTCAGTGACTATTACTGTAAATTTCCCCTGACAACCAAATCTCATCATTTGCATAAATAACATCCAGGCAAGAAATGATTGAGTCTAGACACGTAAATAATTCAGGAACTGTAATATGGAGCTTGCTCACATTGACCCAATATTCCTCTCTCAACAATGCCTTAAAAATATATATTTTTTAATTTTATTTTTAATTTAATATATTTTTTTAGGCATCACTGCCCTGGGGGTGGGAGTACAAGGCCCAGCCTTTGCTCCTGTGAGCAGGAATTGAACCTCCATCCCAGTGGGCCGCAGTCCCGTGCACAACCACTACGCCACCCGCCTTAAAATATATAAATAGTAATCAAAGACAATATTAATGGAAGAACTTTGTGCCCCAGGAAGATGATTGATAAGACTCTCTACCATAAATTAACAAGGAGGTGTTGAGAGAGAGCTAAGGGCAGCTAAAAAACTATAGATCCAGAAATGGGTTTGGGGCTTGCACTAAATATTAGCTCCAATGTAAGAAAAGTTAGTTGTTACATCAAGACCCTGCTCAACACTTACCCTCAGGAAGGAAATCCAATCGATGTGGGTGTTATTGCTAAGTGTGGTGAAGAAAATAGATGATGCCCAGCAACCAGAAAGAACAGGTCTTAAAGCTTTATTTCCAAACAAGCAGCCATTCAAGTTATAAGTCACCTAAGCCCACATGGAAGGATCACACCAACATCGGTGACCCAAGGAATCTGAAGCTGAAGAAGACAATACTAGCAGAGGTTCGATTTTGAGAAGATTGTGGATGACAATGGGAGCCCAAGAAACATGTGTGAGATCACTATAGGAAACAAGCCTCTGGGGATTTCTCCCTACCAACAATACAGGAAAGGGAAGAAATTGGTTACCAATAGAGTATCTCTGAGCTCCCCCTACGAGCAGCCTTCAGATAAGTGGAAATGGCACCACCTACAACTGGGAATAGAAATATTATATGGCCCAGAAACACCTGTGAAATAAGAGATAGCTATACTAGCAGTCGTATGCTCTCACCTGTTCACTGCAACTCAGTTCTGAATAATAAGAATCTGGAAACAGCTATAACAGCCATCAGATGAAAACTAGATAAACTATATAAAGAAACTCGGGTACATACACACAGTGGAATATTATGAATCAGAATCCTGCTATGAAACCAGGAAACATCTCATGACATGGATGAATCTGGAAACTATTATGATGAGGGAAGTTAGTCAATAAGTTCATCATTTTGGGGGGTCACAGTTAGGCTGCTAACTAAAATGTTAGTGGTGCAAAATCACCAGCCTTTCAGTGGAAAGAAGATGAGACGATCTATTCCCATAAAGGGTCACAGCCTTGGAAACTCGCAGGGGTAGTTCTGTTCAGTCCTGCAGGATCGCTGTGAGTGGATATCCATTCCATAGTCGTGAGTTATTTGTAATCAGTACATGTATGGATTTCTTATAGTAGTTTGGCCCGAAGTTGTCTTCAAAATGTCTTGGCACAATTCAGTAAGAACTTCTAGTGCTTTCTGAGTTTGAAGCACTTACCGATGAAGCTCCGTGACTGCGGCTTGCTATATCGGTCAAAACCTAATGTCAAGAAAACATTTTTTTAATGGACCAATAAACAATATCAATACAAATGAAGAAAAAATTGAAATTTTCAACTACGTCCACTTGCTGGGATCCAAAATCAATGCTCATGGAAGAGGCATCCAAGAAATCAAAAGACATAATACATTGGACAAATGTGGTAGACAAGATTTAGAAAGTACTGACCAGCGAGACTGTCATTTTAAGGATTCAGGTGTGCCGGACTCAAGTCAGAATATTCTCAATGGCTTCAAATGCATATGGAAGGTGTACATTGAATGAGGAAGACTGAGGAAGAATTGGTGCATTTGGGTTATGGTGCTGGAGAAGAATAACACAACTACCAAGGACTGTCAAAAGAACAATCAGATCTGGCTCAGGAGAAGTACAGCTGGAACACAACTTAGGATGCCTGGTGAGACTTAGTCTTAAGTATTCTGGAGGGCATGTTGTCAGGAGCTAGGAGTCCCTGGAAGAGGACTTCAAGTTTGGTAAAGGGCATCAAGAAGGAGACAGACACTTGAAGGAGACAGCTTGACACTGTGGCTGAGACAATGGTGAGGAGGGCACCCAAAATGCAAAGTCGAACCTCCCTGCCCCCCAGACAAAGCTGACACCAAGCAGCCCGCGGTGGGTTTCTGCGACGCTAATAAATGATAGGAGGAAAGAGTCTAGCCCTTGTCCCACAATGATCTGTGTGCCTTGTTAAAATACAACATCATCCATATGCATGTTTCATGAAAATATTTGTGTGTGTTTCCTGATGTGATACATTGGTTTATAATGAAAAGGTCATAACATAACCAAAGAATAAATTTAAACCTTCCACATAACATCTCCACATCTATATGTTTGGGCTCAGCTTGGGAGACATTATCCGCAGGGTACCTTGCTGGAGTGAGGTACAAGCTTCCAAGAGCACTTGTACAGTGTGGAGAGCATCTGCGTGGCTCACGGTGGAAGCCCAGTTACCTGAGATAGGTCATCACCATCTGGACACCTCAGTTACAAGGCCACAAAGAATCCAAGGGCTTGGAGAATGATGAGAGAGAGTTTTTAAATGAGGTTGGCACATTCCCTTAATCAACCGACACTAATTTGGGAAGAATATTTTCGATATAATGAAATTATATATTAAGATGAATTTTCAGATTTTTTCATCATAGGCTTGATCTTTAGTGAGATGAAACTGTGTGTTAAAAATAACTATTAAAGAGCTCCAGTGAAAAATAATCACACTGTAAATATGAAGAGTTGTGCTTCAAGGTACATTATGCTTACAGTGGTGTGTGAAAGCTGAAATATTGATAAAGATGGAAAACATTGGCAGCCCTTCCCTCTCCTCTGAGACGCTTATCTCCATTAGACTCTTGAGGCGACTGATGAGAAGCAACATTTTTGTTAACAATCAGTTCTAAAGTTATCCCTAACTATGAAATGAACCAATTTACAACTCTGTATATCTCAGTAATGACTATGTGCTTACTTAACCATAAAATCTATAAAACACACCCACAGAGACAAGCAATTCAGCAGCAATAAAACTATTGAAATTGCTAAAGGTAGTCGATGAAAGTAATGCTGAACTGAATCCCATTTTTATTCAGGTAAATACTGTACCCATTTGTCTGTGAACAACTTTTTTCTAAGCTCTTTCAATTATCTCACAGGGAAGAAGGACACATTCTCTCATTTTTAGACCTTTGCTTTAATGACAGCATTAATTTGAATTCTCACTACATTGGCTACATTGTGTTAGTTTATTAGGCAGGAAGGCACAGAGACCCTTCATCAAGCAAAGCTAATATTCGTGGTGTATTTAATTAGGCTCAAGGAGAAAAGAAAACAGAGGTAACAGTGTTAGACATATTTCAAAATAAATCCAAACTTAGCCAAGATTAAATGTGAATAGAAACAAACCAAAAAGATGATTGTGTATACCATGGAGATTTTAAATCATATCAAAAGACATTCTGGGGGAAGATCCTTTTTCTAGACTAACAATCTCATATTACACCATGGTAAAGCCAGAGGACTATAGAGGCACTCCTTTAATTGTAGATTACTGTAACTTTACTCACTACAGACATTCAGCCAAAGGGCCCATTGAGACAGAGGTTTCACATGTACACATGAAATAAATTAGAAAAAAAGAAAAGAAATATACACAGATATAGATATATGATGTTGAACTTGCATTGTTATCATGGGCCATATTTAATAAGACTTTAAAATACATTTAAAGATATACCATTTCCTTGAGGATATTGTGCTTTCCTCATCTAAAATGCCACATGTGATTTTTAATGAACAACGCCAATAGGTTTTGCTCAGCACGTCCCCAGTCACTGTAAGCATTGCTCATGGTGAAGAGTAAAATTAATCAATTAAATGCTATTAGATCTGATATGAAATATCACCAACTCCTCATTAAGTGTCGCCCAAGCTAAAAATAAAACGTCCTCCCTTCTGTTTTCCCTCTACGGTATCACTCTGCAAAGGTAGATGTTACAGACTCAGCTCCATAGAGAGGTGGGTTATTAGCTCTCTATCATCGACTTGCCATGGAAGAGGCCCCTGTGCTAAGCTTTTCTGTTGAAGATTTTTAGTTCCAGGCTATGAGACATCGTAGCTGGATTTGGTCACCCAATCTGGCGTCACTCTGAGTTGACAGTTAATTGTCAGAAATGTACTATCTCGTGTGTCATTTACTTTTGCACTTTCTAATCTTCTGTGAATAAAGCTAAGCATCATTTCAAGAAAGACAATAATAAAATGTTAACTATATGGGAGTTTTTTATTCTACTTTGTTTAATAATCGAATAGTCCATTTATTAATGGAACCCTCACAGTGAGGATTATTTCAAAAATTCATCCAAAGTATTGTTATTAATACTCTTTATCATTAAGGCTCTTAGTACTATTTACATTTAAACACACACACACTCATACACACATACACACTCAGGCATGCAAAAACAGATTACTTCTTGGAGAGCTTAATCAGGATGAAGCACTTTTATATATGTGCTAATATAGTTGATCCTCACAATTCTATTAAGTAACCTCTATCACTCTCACCATTTTACAGAGGGAGATATGGAAGCACAGAGTTTAAGTAATTTGAACAAAGCTAGTAACTGTCAAGAGTCAGCATTAAAATAGATGTTTCCTTATATCACACACACGTGATTCATTAAAAGTGATTTTTGAATGTATGATTTGTACAATTTAGTTTAAAATTGGCTTATTTTTAACCATTAATGTATAAATAAGAAATGAATATCTGTGTCCACATAAGGGAAATTATTTTCTTGAAAATAATGAATGAGAAGGACTGTGTTAGCACTGTCCATGTGCTAGAATCTTTTACCATCGCTGAAAACCTTGGTTTTTCATAAGATGTCCAAAACATTTAATTCATTTCCAGTAAATTATGTTTCAATTGTTAAGGAGGTCCTTCAAAAATCTCTTAGCAATAATTATTTATTAAGCTGTATGAAATTCAGCTTATGTTAACATATACCAAGGATAAGATAATTAGACTTTATATCAGATTGAAACTCACTGTTGTCAAGTTGATTCGGACTTGCAGTCACCTACAGAACAGGGTAAACCTGCCCATGTGACTGCCCGAGGCTGTCTCTTGTTATGGAGCAGAAAGCCCAGGGAGCCGATGGTGGTTTCCCACTGCTGACCTTTCAGCTAGCAGCCCAACGAGAATCCTGGAAACTATGATCACAATAAATATGTTCCTAAATTATAAACTATTCCACATCAAATAATGTAAATCCCATTAAATGAAGTAAACAGCAATGCAATAGAAGATTTTGCAATTATTACAGGTGCAAAAATTTAGAAAAATATTAAAGAAAACATTGGCTATGAAATAATAGACACAAAGGATAAAGAAAACTTTTGCACGACTCTCTCCTCCTCTCACCTCCCACCTCCACATGGACCACCAAGAGGGGCTGAGAAGTAGAAAGCCTGCAGAACTTCAAGACCAGCGAACATCACAAACCCCACCACAGGGAAGCAGTTCCAGCCATTACACTAGGGAAACTCTTTTGAAATACATTCAACATCATGGAGATATGCAAGCTTCCACTGACATCGGGAATGTTGACTGCATAAGAGGTTCATGGGCCTGGAGTCAAACTGAGATCTTTTGTGTATAAGAGGTGAGACCCACACTCTCGGCTTCACATTCTTGTTGACAAACCACATGGAGACACAGGGATGGAGCCAGAGCCCTGGAGCTGGAGGAACTATGTGGAGACCCACGCCAGCTGTGAGATGCTTCCACTGCCACTGAGTCCGCAAGACCCCACACCCACTGGCAGGTGATCTCAATGTATTTGGTGTCATTTCATGTGTTAGATGAGTTTAAAGAGGAATTTATAGACTGGTATCAGACATATGGGCTAATATCGGACATATAGACTTGATCTGGACTGGGCTGGGATGTTTCTTAATATACAATTGCTCTTTGGTACTAGATTTTCTCATAGACATATATGTCAATGAATTTGTTTCTCTTGTTGACTCAGACTAATATATATGAATCCCAGTTGGGGAAAAAAAAGTTAAGAAGGCAGGATGAGGGAAAGAAGGGTGCATAGAAACTGCAGATCCAAAGAAGAGTGAAAAAAGTGCTATTAGGGTACTGCAACTCTTTTCATGAAAATATGTGCATAAATTGCTGAGTGATGTGATGATGATTTTATGTCAACTAGACACTGTTGGCTACGGGTGGAATCAAACCTGTCAACCAGGTTACCTCTTGATGCTGTCACATTGGCAGTGGGACCTTCCCTTTCTCCCTGCTCATCTTCCCACTCACTGGCCATCTTGAGAACTGCCAAAGCCCTGCCATGTGTCCCCCGGCCAGCCTTGGGCCACATAATTTTCCACCCACTGGTGGATCTACCTGCACTCTGCATCACTGCATGTGACTGCAGGAGTCTGATGAGGGACTTCCGGACTAGTACTGCACGTAGGAACTTGAGTTGGACTGAGTTAGGGTGCTTTCTTGATACATTATTACTTCTTCATATAAAGTTCTTGGTTATACGTGTGCGAGTGTCACTGGATTTGTTTCTCTAGTCAATCTGGTTTAACACCAATGAGAAACAAATATGCTCTGCAAACTTTCACCCAAACCACAATAAAATTAAAACAAACAACCTCCCCCCAAACATACTGTTTTCACTTCCCGTCAGCACCAGTAGCTCTATACCCTGCTTCTGTTGGGCTCTTTACCTCTGGCCCCCCAGACCTGGGGCAACAGGACTGCTCTGACTTGCCACACTCCCTCTCAACCTCAAACAGCCTCACATTTAGTAGCCGTCACCAGCCTCAAACAGACCAGCTCTCAGGCAAGAGGCACATGAAACTTGAAATCTCTCAGAACCTAACACTGTCACACACGCATGTCAGGAGGGGTGTCCTCACTCAGCTACAGAACGTTTCAGAAGGAAGGCTAGTTCTCACACTGACTGAGCCTTGCACTGCTGCTGGCCCTGGCCTGACTGCTGGCTGCTGCCGTGTCAGCAATGCTACAGGAGCTCTGATTTCCATCATTACACACTGACCTGCCCACAAGAAAGGAGTGGACAAAGGCCGAGCATCCAGATGGCTGGAAGCCAGATCCAGACTCCTTCCTGCAAAGTCTCAACCGTCATGTGAGGCCCACAGTCTCTGACTAGACATGGTCTAGTCTTTGTTTGCGCACCTGTACAACAGCGAGCTTTATGAGGGCCCGTGAAGAAACTGCTCTCATTACAGGAGGGTAGAGTTAGTAAGGCACAAATGAATTCCGGTTCCTAATATTTGAATGGAAGAGCTTTACTAACACAGTGGATCATGTGTTGAGCTTCTGACCATGAACTCAGCAGTTCTAAACGCCCACCACTCCTCTGGGGCAATGTTAGGCAGTCTGGTCCTACAGGATGTATAGTTCAGGAAGTCCACGGGTGCAGTTCTGCTCAGTCCTTTCAGGGAGTCAGGATCAAGGCGATGGTAATGGGTAAGGGTCGAGTCATGTTCTTCTCAAATTCCACTTTGAAAGCTCAGCCCTGTTTTCTGCTGGAGTGTCATATCCCATCTCCATCCCTTGTCATGCAGTTCTGGGAGCCTGACCTTCTTGGGGGTCCCCGTGCAGCTGCTGACACAGCTGGTAGACCAGGGAGGCCCTCGGAGCGACAAGGCAGCCTGAGCTCAGATTCACCTGTGACCTTCCCCTTCTGGGAAGACTTCAGGCTGGAAATCGTGGGAATGAGCTCCAGGCAGTGAGGAGTTTACAGTCCTCGCAAAGGCAAGCAGGAAAGAAGAATCTTTCTCTCTTTGCAGGACCAGAGTCAGGTCAGTTACCTGCCAGGAAAGGAAGGAGCTGAGCATGGAACAGGTGGTCCGGAACCACCCTCAGGCTCACTTCCAACGCCCCGAAGGTTGAATTCTCTACAGTTAGCACTCTGCTTGCTTAATCCTCAGACAACAATGTACACTCTGTCACAGAGGATGGTCCTTTTAGCCAGATGCGAAAGCTCTAATCATGCGTTTGGTCCTCCTGACAATGGGGCAGGTCCAGGGTCTCTGTGCCCCCCTAGGAGCATCCTTCAGATGAAGAGCTGATTGAAGGTCAGGTGTTTTTTTTTCTTTTCTGGGACCTCTGATGGCCCAGCAGCACTTGTCTCCCCAGCAACTTTACTGGCACTGGACCCGCTGAGAGACCCAGGTTCTAATCAGGAGCTCTCTAATGGGGAATCAGCTAGGAAGGCAGGCCCTCTTGTGAAGCCCTCACCAACACGGGTGGTTGTCACACAGGCCCCGCTCCAGCAGTAGGGCTCCGCAGAGCATGGGATCCTCAATCCCAGATGACGGAGAGCTGCTGCAAGGGTGGTGTTTCCCCCTGGGGCCCCTGCCAAAGGGACTGTGAATCCCTTTGTAAAATCCACCTTGCTCCTGAACCAGCACTGCAGCTCCCTCGAGCACCAGGTGGTCCATGGGGACCTGCATCCCTTTTAGAAGACTGGCAGCCTGCGGGAAGGCCAGGCCCTCTTCACGGACAGCCTCCAGAAGCAGCCCATGGAGCTCCGGCTCTGGCCGCCTGGGTCCTGCAGCAGCGGCAGAGGAGCCACGTCCAGCACCTGGTCTTCTCTCGCCAGCTGACTGGTCAACGCTAACTGGAGCCGCCTGGAAGCCTGCACAGGGTCCTGGGCTGACTGGGACTGTGCTCCAGCAGTGTCACTGGAGCGCCTGAGACCATCAGCTCCTAAACCACCAGCACCGTCACTGGGACCAGGTGCCAAACCTACTACAAGGCTGGAATGTGTGCCTGGAACATCAGGTCCTGGCAGGTAAGGAACACCCGTTTCTGTTCAGGCTGCCCCTGAAGCTTCAGGGACCCCCAGGTTCGCCCCGGGTCCTCCAGCTCCAGCTCTGCCCTGGCAGCTGAGACCCAGCCACAGACACAGCTCCTGGGGGAAGCTGCTCCTCCCCAACCAGGGAGCAGGGCTCCACAGCCCAACGCCTTCATATCGCTGACCTCAGTGAGTCTTTGGTCAGTATGTTTCCCACCCAATGTGTACCTTATAGATTTATCATTTAAAAAAATTGCACACAGGATTAGTGTTTCTTGGTGTGGTGGTCAAACTTGGATTTTTTTTCTGGTTCTCTTGGATGTTTTTTTTCTTCTCTGGCTTATTCTTTAAGCATTTTATAATGTCTGTATGAGACCCACACTATGAATATGAGCTGCTGCAGGGATGGGGTTTCCCTCTGGTGTCCCTGTCAAAGGAAGTGTGAATCCCTTTGTAAAATCCCTCTTACTCCTGAGTCCTTACTCCTTGCTCTGAACAGCATGGCCGGTTCTGAGACTCTGAGCCCCTCTGTGAGCAGCCTTCAGATGAGCTGAGGGGCAGATTTTGTTTTTTCTTTTCCTCTGATGACCCAGCAGCACATGTCTCTCCAGCAACTTTACTGGCACTAGACCTGTCTTTTCCATGAGGCAAAGTCTCTCACCCCTCATTTTGAAGGAACATTTTGACTGTACTTCTACCACAGATTGGCTCTTTTTCCAGGCAGTCCATATTACTCCTAATAAATTTCACCCAACCATCATTCCAATGCATTCATTCTTCTTTGGTCTTGAATCATTGTCAAACTTCCACATACTTGTGAAAATGTCATGCCTCAAATAAGATACATCTTAATCCCCAGAGGTTCATCGTTAGACTTTGATACTTTAAAGAGTAGCAATTGACCCAATGGAAATTTGTTTTTGTTTTTGTTTTTCACTTTGCTTACTAGATTATTTGGCTGTGGATTCAAGCAAGATAACTCGGCAACTTCAATATTTTCTTTCATTTATCATGGTGTTGTCTATTGGTCCAATGGTGAGGATAATTTGCTTTTTTTACATTGAATTGCCATCTATATGGATGGGTGTAGCTATTAGTTTTCATCAAGTTTTCCTTGCAAGCAAGGAGATGTAAACAAGATGGTGGAAATTGCACATCACTAGTTGTTCATAAGCTTTCCTCCAATCCTAATGCCCAATTCGTCTTCATATTGTTCAACTCCTTGTATTATTTGTTAAACATACAGATTGAAGAATTATAATGAAAGGACTCAACCTTGATACATGTCGCAGTGATGTGCTTATGTTAATTTTATGATTGAAATGTAGGGGTGGAGTCTAGCCTGTTAATCTGGAGATAGCCATTGAGTAGCCAGTGAGGCCTCTATGTGGGCATGGCTTTCTCCTGAGACTTCTGGGAAATCTCGCAATATTTCTCTCATGAAGATGAGAAGCTATCTTCCCCATTTGTTTGGAGTTAGTCAAAGAGGCGATGAGTCACAGAAAAGACAAGATGGCAGCGTCCAAGAAGCTGGAGGAGCTGGCAGAGAGACCACGCAGCTTTGCCCTGATGGAGCCAGACTTCTGAAGCTGGAGCGGCATGCTGTTGATGGACCCTGAGCCTTGGAAGCGAGGAGCCATGGGAAGAACCCTGCCAGCGCCAGAATTCTGCACCCACTGACCTGTGACTTCATGAGTCGGAAGGAGATTTTGTAGACTGATTTTGGGCATATGGGTTAATTTTGGACTTATGACTTTGACCTGGAGTGGATTGGGATGCCTTCTTAGTGTCAAATTCCTTTTGTATATAAACCCTTTCCTTATATCTACATGCATGTCTATGAAATTTGTTCCTCTAGTCTACCCGGACTAACATAATACACACTTTTCTTGATGTTAAACTACATTGTGCTCCTTTATTCTGTTCAAATGATTGCCCCTGGATTGAGTACAAGCACAATAAAACAATCAGAAATTTCGGTTCTTCTCAATGTTATCCACAATTTTCTATGAGATACATATTTGAATGTCTCTGAATAGTCAATAAAACACAAATACACATCTTTTTGCTCTTCACTGTTTTCATTCCAGGTGCCACATTCGCTTCTGAATCCAGCTTGAAGGTCTGGCTATTCCCTGTGGATGTTTTGCTACAACTGTTGCAGAATGACTTATGGAGGAAGATCAAAGAGAGTGCGAATTACACTTCAATATAAAGTAAGGCAACATTTTCACAACTGAGCTGGCATGCAGCATCAAGATAAATGGAGGAAATATCGAAGCTTCCACGAATTTTATTTTACTTAGATTCATGATCATTGCCCACGGAAGCAGCAAAAAATCAAATAATTCCTTACAATGGGCAATTCTGCTACAAAAGAAAAAAAATAAAGATGTCAGTTGAGCCCCATGGTTCACATGACCCAAAGGATGATTATAAATATATATATATAATCATATATATATATATATATTTAAGAAAGACAAGAGAAAATTGATTGTTTGGGAATTAAAGTGTTGACTATAATAATACTGACTATATCATGGGCTGCTGCAAGAATGCACCAAGCTCTCTTGGAAGAAGTTTACCCAGAATGTTCCTTAGAAAGGAGGATGGTGAGACTGTGTCTTCTTGAGTTTGGAATGGCCACAGAAGGCATCATCCTCTGGAGAAAGACATCATATTTGGGTCCACTACATCCAGGAGAGGGTCAGCTACCAAGTGGCAGTCACTCAGTGAGATCAATTGACACAGTGATGGCAGAACTAGTTGCAAACCTGGAGATGATTGCTAGGATAGTACAGGAAGAGGACGTGTCTGTTCTGCTTGGCATAAAGGCTATTGTGAACTGGAACTGGTTTGATGCTATCTCATTACAACTGAAGCACTAACTTGAGAAAATTGTGTTTTTCTCTAGGAAATTGAAGTTCTTTCCTTAAAATTGAATATCATTCAAATTTCTTCCCAGATCTAAGAGAGAAAAAAATTCTCAACTACCACATTCAGATATCAGTGATGTCCTTGTTTCTGCTTTTATGGAAAACAACCACCTTTAAAAGCCATAATTGCAATATTCAATGTTAGTTCTCTATCGTGAAATTTGAATGATCATTTGTTACCCTGAATGAGAACATGTACTTGGCAGTGTGTTTTGGTAATCCTCTCTCCTCATCAAAATTAGCCTGCATAACATTATTCTGTACTAATGTTCTCTGTATAACTTCATAAGTTGGCAAAACCTCTTGATATCTAAAGTTCAAAGCAAAAATATAAAGCATATTTATAAGCAGGATGAATTCTAAAATGCTTTTCTTCCATCCTTGATCATTTCTTAGAACACTAATGAATTTCAAAACAGATGATTCATTTCCTTTCAAATGGTTGTCTCCAATGAGCTGCAAATAAAGGGCAAAAGTGTTCAAAACACAGTGGAAGGCTTTGTCAATATCGTCGCCCAATTACATTTCAAATGCTAAGTATTTAGTCTCCAAATTGAAATGTGACTTATGGGAGAGTTTGTGATAACGCTCAATAAATAGATGTTTTGTTGCGGAAGTTGTGAAGAAATCCTTTTGATATTGAGCAGCACCCACTGCACGTATTCGAAGGGAGGGCAGCGATGAGGGGGAATCTGGGCCCAGCTTTTAATGTCTCAAAGTTGAAAGAACAGTGCGGTGTAATCTTTGCGCAGCCCATATTTCCCCCAAGTTCATCAATCTCCTTTTCATCTCTTCTTAAGAACCACTTCTCATTTTCTTTCTGTAGGCCACGACTCCTACTGAGAGAAGCTCCTTAGTATAAGGAAATGCTGAGATTATGAGGAAGCATTTCAGCTTTAATGATTAACTACAGAACTGTTGTACTCAAAGTGGGATTTTTTCATCGATGCATTTTCACCCATGTGTCTTTCTCATTCAATTGTATATCCAGAATCCAGAATCAATTTAATATGTTGCCTAATTATTATATTTATATCACAGTTTGCATGTGTCAGGGGTAGGTGGAGAAAAAAACTGAGATCTTCTTGTTTATTAAACATCTGATTTGTTTTGAATGAAAATCATTCTTCCAGTTCCAGTTATTAGTGATGCTAATGTTATATCTTAATTCTTGCTTAAGGACACAATATCCAAGAGCAAAAAAGAAGAAAGTTCAAAAATGACATGGACCAAGGGACAGCTCAGTGTGAATTGGGTAAGGCTCTACAATAGATTGTCAGGCTCTCCTCTCTAGTCTGTCTTAATGTGGAAGTGGAGTTTCAACCTGCATCAGCTACACTCAAGTTTCTACTGGAGGGCAAGTAGTGGAGCACTTGAATGGAATTGACCAGGATCAAATCTTTGTCTCTTGTATGGAGAGAATTTCACTACTGAACCATAGTTCCCCCACCCCCTCTCAGCCCTGAGAGTATTAGTACAATACAAAACTCACTGCCATTAAGTCAATGATGACTTAACCACTAGGTCCCTAGCTCAAAATCACCAAGCACTCTTCCGGTGAAAGACCAGGCTTTCTATTCCTCTAAAGAATTCTAGTGTGGGAAACCCACTTGGCATAGTTCTCCCATATCTTCTAGGGTTGGTATAAGTTGATAGTAATGGCAGTAACTTCTTAAAAGCTGTGATCGGTTACACTAACAAAAAAGAATTTGCACAACAGCAAGACAACAGTAGAGCAATGTCGTCAGTTTATGTTTCTGCCTTGGTAATTGGATCTGCATACTAATGCTCTTTGTATTTAGGAAAATACAGGTTTATCTTAGAAAACATACGGCTGTTTTGAAATTGCATTAGTGCTATCTGTGCAATTGAATAGCTGTGATATATTTATCCCGTGCAAGGATCCTACTTCGCTGTCGTGTCCTGCACCGTGGACAGCAGGGGTCAGAGAGATTCTGTAAGAAAGCAGCAGAACTGGCTCAGTTCTCCCTGCACAGCTCCAATTCTCAGTCATCTTTCCCACAGAGCATTGATCTGGTTCTTTAGCATATCCTTACAGACTGATCATTGGTCAATATTTCAAAAAGAAATAACAATGGTTTCCTAATGCCATCGACACAAACCATTTGGTTTGGGCTTCTAGCCTCAATGTTGTCTCTTAGAACTGACCCAACAAACCCACCGACAAGAGATTTGGCAAGTGGCTTATATGCAAATTTCAGCTGAGAAAATCCCATGAAGCAGTCCCACTCTATATCACATCTAGAGGATTCTGTTGGAACTGATTCACGGGAAAGAATGTGTGTGTGTGTGTGTGTGTGTGTGTGTGTGTGTGTGTGTGTGTGTAGGGAGAGAGAAAGACAGAGAGAGAGAGAGAGAGAGAGAGAGAGAGAGAGAGAGAGAGAGAGAGAATGAGAATGTTTGTTTTTAGTAAAAAGATGTTTCCAGGTCAAGTCCACCAAAGACACCTCAGAAGAAAGGGCTGGCAATCTACTTGTGAAAAATCAACATTGGCACCTGATGATACTGGTTGAGAGAAGACAGAGAGCAAGGAAGTCTCAGTTAGCGTGACAAAGGACTTTATCTCAGAAATGGAGAAGATTTAGAGTGAAGGTAATAGGATCATGGGTATTAAGTGTTGGGTTGTCAGCCACAAGGTTAGCAATTCAAAGTCACCAGCCCATCCTAGGGAGAAAGACAAGGTTCTCTGTTCCCATAAATAGCAAACTCACAGAGGCTACTCCATCCACTCCTCTAAGGCCACAGTATATTGATGTGGCAGTCATGTGCTTATGTTATTTTTATGATTGAAATGTAGTGGTGGAGTCTAGCCTGTTAATCTGGAGATAGCCATTGAGTAGCCAACGAGGCCTCTATTTGGGCATGGCTTTCTCCTGAGACTTCTGGGAAATCTTGTGATATTTCCCTCATGAAGGTGAGAAGCTATCTTCCCCAGTTGGGAGTTAAAGAAATGATTAATCTCAGACAAGACAAGCTGGCAGCATTCAAGAAGCTGGAGGAGCTGGCGGAGAGACCACACAGCTTTGCCCTGATGGAGCCAGACCTCTGAAGCTGGGGTGGCCAGATGGAGACCTCTGCCAGCAATAAGTTCCTTCTGCTGTTGATGGACCCTGAGCCCTGAAGGCGAGGTGCCCTGTCAGCACCGGGATTTTGCACCCACTGACCTGTGAATTTGTGAGTCAGAAGAAGACTTTATAGACTGATTTCGGGCATATGGTTTAATATCAGACTTATGACTTTGGACTGGACTGGGCTGGAATGCTTTCTCCATGTCCCATTCCTTTTGTATATAAACCCTTTCCTTATATCGATATGCGTGTCCTTGAATTTGTTCCTCTAGTCTACCTGGATTAACACAGTTGAGATAAACTCCATGGCAAAGAATTGGGTTTGGATTTTTAGAGTGAAGATAGATGCCTTTTCAACACTTCAGTCTGAAAGTATGTCATCCTTATGAAACCTAGGGAGCGCACTATAGCACAAGTACAGCTGCATTTTAACAAATTCTAAGAAAATAAACACATTTATGTAATTTGCACTGTGTAAAATGTGCAGTAAAGGTATTATACTTGGTATAAGTGTGAAAAAAGATTAGACTTTCATTGTTTCTTGAAATGTTTTGTTGTGGTACTGGTGTTCTTTTTATAATACAAGTCACTTATTTTTTTACACCTACATGATCTTAAATTATTCCCTTGCAAAATTTCTAAAAAAAAAATGTCTTAGCGATACAGTGCATACTTATTTTTCTAACAAGCTGTTTAATGATTTGCAATCCTGTCACAGAATTCTACAATGGCAACAACAGAGCAAGCAGATGGTTCTAATTATGTAAGTAAAATTCAGTAAGCATCTCAAAGAAATTTAGAATATTTCAAATACATAAGATATGTACATGCATACATGTGCATATGCAGAAGCTGGTATGTAGAAGGTATGATATGTAGCTAGTATATTAAAAAATAAAAATTAAACTCCATGCTACTGAGTTGTTTTTGACTTTGCAGTTCAGAGTCAAACTGTGTCTTTGGGGTTCCAAGACTATATTTTTACAGTAGCAGAACGCTGTATCTTTCTCCCATGAGATGGTGGGGGTGGGAATCTTGACTTTGCAGTTAGCCGTTCTGTGCATGACCTAGTTCTCCACTATGGCTCACAGATGGTAGAGAGATAGACACACAGATGGAAATACACACGGCTCGCCCACACAGGTTTACCTGCACTATCAGATTCTTCAGTATGACAAATCCTTTAGGCTAAAACTACATTGAACAAAAACCAGTATGCTTTGTAATATCAGGTGAGATTATGAAAATAATCTATTAACCTTAGAGTTCCCTCAGTTGAATGATGTGAGGATGCCTCAAAGTGTCACATAATAAGACTGAGAACTGCTCTTTGCATTCATTCTATAGCTAACTATTTGCCATTTTAGGAGCTGGCAAAATGTCACACATGTAATATACATTTCCATTTCCCATTTTTGTGAAATGACAGTATCACCTTTCAAAATTAACTTTGACCTAATGATCATTTTCTTGACAAAGCTATTGCCAATACTGATTAAAATGATCATATTACATTTATAATCTCCCCAGCTTTAAAAATAAAATCATTCAGATGTTCCCCCTACATTGTTATATTTTGCCCTCCCCCCAAATATTAAATATTGACATTTTAAAATTACAGTAAATGAACAGGCCAAACACTATAGAATGGCACCAGGATTATGCACTGAAATTTGGACTTCAAGTTCTCTTTTATAAACCTTTTTTTAAGTGGCATCTCACAATCTTCAGTATAATGAAATTATTCACATTCACAGAAGATGAATCAGGCACTAGAAAAGCTATGTAAAGTAATATTAAAATTATAATGTGTACACATTTAAAATAGTTTAAGGTATACTAAGATTTAAGGTATAAACTAAAACAAATGTTAATAAATTATTAATGATGCATTCTGCCAAGAATTAAAGATGGCTTGATTCAAATGGAATCCCTGCAGGGGAAAACATGCACATTCATTTTATGATTTAAATTCTGTAGAGAGCACAGTTTGATATGCAACACTTCAGAGAATTACAAGCTCTAGAAACAATCAACTTTCATTCCACATGATCAAAATTAATACAGATGTTATTTTAAATTAAATTCAAAACATTTTATAAGAAGAAAAATTATTATGAAAATTATGAAGCATAAAATACTTGTAATCCACCAAAGATGATGCTTTAAATTGCAATCAATCTGCCATAGTGATTTTCCTCCTTAACATTATATGTTAAGGAAATAATTTTGGTTCAGAAAGTCAGTTTTCAACTCTTTGCAAAGTAAAGCTTGTAAGGTTAATGATTTATAGGTCAAAATGTGAGAGCGCATAAAACACCAAGACTCTTTGGGGGAAAATGAAAGTAGTATGACTGTATATAAAATTAAAGAAAAATATTTACAGCTTTAGAAAGCAAGAGGTGGAGGCCGGGTGCTGACAGGTAAGCCTGGCCCTGCTGTAATGAAGTTTAACAGCTCAGAATGGTTCTTGAGTACATATGCTTTGTAACCTCTGCCCAGTACTTAGGGATGAGCACTGTAACTCTGAGATTGGTCATTTGTTTTCACCTTGCTGGCTATAAGAGAAAACCATCTTGGTATCAGGAAGAAAGAGCCCATGACCATCAAGAAAAATATAGCCAGCAGCAGGCATGCGTGAGATCCCTTCCTGATGTGGCAGGAACAGCTAAAGCATCAGATGTTGCAGCCCTGAGATCATTAGAAAGCAGAGGCAAAGCATGGAGAAAATGAGGAAGAAGCAGAGATCCAGGGAACATATCCTTGAGGTCTAGGACCAGAATAGGTGGTAAGAGGGGCTGTGCCTAAAAGAACTGTGCCCTTACTCTTTTGTAAGCTGTTAGCTACCGCTATAGACCTCTTTTGTCATCAGTGTTGTCTATGAGTTCTATGTGGCCACTGTAATGAATTACCAATTGCAACAGAGAGGTAGAGTGCCATGAGTGGACTGGTTGCTGTAGAATTAGAGTAAAGAAAGATGGTGGCTGGAGGCATGTCAGACATCTGTCTTGTGACAATCTGCCTTGGGTTGGTGTGGGGTTGTGGTCTCCCTTTCTTGACTGAATGCCCCACCCCATCTTCTCAACTGTTGACTGTAAAGTCTGTGGTTCAGATCCACAGACATTACAAAGAGGAGGCTTATATAAAGACTTAGAACCTTGGGAACACTCTTTGGGGTCACTGAGACAGTTTGATGGTCATGGATTTGGCTTGGTTGATTATAAACAAGTAGTTGGAGAAGAGAGATAAATTAACCTATCGCCATATAACAACAATCATAATCAAAGGCTAACTATGACATTTTCATAGATGGCTATCTTAGTTGATATGAAAAAGTACTCATTTCCCCCCGAAATATTTTATATAACTTACATACGAGAGTTTTATATAACAAATGCACTGGCTGTTGTTGAGTACAGGGTCATCTAGTTGGTTCCAACTGATAGTGCCTCTATGCACACAGAACAAAACACTACCTGTTCTTGTGCCAACCTTACAATTGTTCCTATGGCTGAGCCCTGGACTGTGGTAGCCACTCTGTTAATCAAGGGCCTTCCTCTTTTTTGATGTCTTTTTACTTTACTAAGCACGATGATCTACTCCAAGGAGGGGTTTCTTCTGGTAACATGTTTGACGTGCATGATAAGAAGTCTCAACATCCATGATCCTAAGGAAGAGGCTGGCTGTGATTCTTCCAAAATAAAATACTCCCAAAACACTAAGATTAGTTAGTAGGTAGCTATGACCTTAAAATATTCTGAGCATTGGCGTGAACTGTCCTAAATCACAGGGGGGAAGCCATGCTCACCACAAAGTGCATTTGGGCCCCAGGGAAAGCCTGTGTCCTCAGTGTGAGGCAAATTTCCCAAGGTCACAACGAGGCATCCAGGGGCCTTTGTTCTCCAATGCAAGTGAATAAGAGATCTCATCTTCCTGATGAACTCTAAACAGCTGAACCTCAGTCAGGGGGAGTAGGCAACTTTGCACGAAGAAAATTGAACATTGATGTTTGGTGATATGTTCATTGAGTATGTATTTTGTTTTGTTTTTAATGGTATGTTGAATGTACAGCAGACAAAGATACGTATAGACAGAATGTCAGCTTCAGAGGAAAGGATGCTATTGCATCCTTACCAAACCTTATTGTTTTAGATTTAGATTTTAAATTTATTGCATGTTATCCTCAAATAGCAAAATATATACCATGCGGGTGTTTAATAACTGAGCCAAGCATACTAGGGTTCCTTAAGTGAGTGCAATAAAATGCTGCAGATTTTGGGATGGCCTAACAGGTAAATATGAGTGGTCCAGTGGATGTCACTGAAATCCTTGAAATATGGAGTAAAATACTCGTTTTCTTGATTACCTTGCTATGCATAATTAATTATGATGAAATAGGTACTGTTAGAGGCTCAACCAAATTTTCCTGGTTGTGTTGTCCTTGATCACTTTGGATGTTTGCTGGAAAATCTAATGGATTTTGTTGAATTATTTAGTTGAATCAGTTCTGACTCATGGGGATTCCTCAGGATACGGAAGAAATGCCCCTGTGAGTTTCTGAGACCAAGTCTTTATGGGAGTAGAAAGTCTCATCTCTCTCCTGTGGAGGGGCTGGTGGTTTTGAACTGCTGACCTCGTGGTTTGTAGTATAAAGTGTAACCAGTAGGCCTCATCAATTCAAAGCATTGTGAAGCATTTTTAAGGACCCATTCTTCTTCTGGAGTCTCAGAGTAGTGTATTGGTTAAGAGCTCATCTACTAGCCAAACGGTTGACAGTTCAAAATTATCCAGAAGAAACCAAGGAAGTTGGGCGTAAAGAAGGAGGCAGACAGGACACAACCATGAAACACCTTTGGAGAAGTTTGACTCTGCAGACATGAACACACATACACACACACAAACACAGACACACGCAGATGCACACACAGATACATTTACACACAGCTACCTCGAATCAATATGTGGGCTACTACGAATAACAAAGTGCTCTATTTTTTGTCTCTATAAAATCATCAAAAAAATCTCGGGATATAGATAATTCACTATAATAGGTATTTCTTCTGTTTCATACTGTTTGCAGATAACAATACAGAAATTGATACAGAGATCATAATAATACAAGATTTTGATCATTCTTATTTGTTCATAACTGCACAATATGGACTCACTAGCCCATTGTCATTTAGAAGTATCATCATGCAATATTGAGCCGAGTAGAACTGCCCGTATGGGTTTTGAGTCTAGACATCTCTATGAGGGCAGACAGTCTCTATGAGGGCAGACATGCACTCTATGAAGTGCAAATTTGCCTTAGTCTCATTTTGGTGCCTTGGAAACATATAAACTAAAAAACCCACGAAACCAAACCCACTGTCATCATGTTGATTTTGATCTTACAGTCCTGGGGCAGGGTTGAATTGCACCTGTGAGCCTATGGCTGAGTGTAAGTCTTTACCCAGATAGAAATCCTTGTTATTTTCTCACTAATAGGCTGTTGCTCTCTAACTGCTAATTTTGAGATGAGCAGCCCAAGGCATAGCCCAATTCAGGCAAAACAAAAGTTTCCACAGGGATCCGCTGGGCCAGTTGGATTCAAGGTGGAGAGGTCAATTGAGAAGATTATGGTGACGTCAGGGGGGTTGGGAACTCAAATAATTCTGATATATTTCCTGAAAGGGCACAGATGAACAAGGGGCTCGTTATGATGAAATGTTCAGAAAACATAAAAGATTGTATTGCTGAAGAAGAGGACAGGGAAGGTGTGCTGATCACATTTTTCTATCATGACAGTGTGGCTGCTCAGATTTTGAGAATATCCAATGTTGTCTGAAAATAATTTTGGGGGAAAACTTCTTCATCCACCCCACAGGCCTATGCTAGTCCCTTAAGATTTGGTGTTGTTCCCCACACTCAAAGAACGTTGAAAAGGAACTTGATTCGAAGCTTCCCAGGATGCCCAGCTTGGTCTTTCGATGTAGATATTGAAAAGCACAACATGCTTCGGGGAAGACTTAGAGAGAGAGAAATATAGACTTCAGATGTGTCCAGAACTCCAGGCAAACGAAACAGCTGCCACCTAGCCAATGACAGCTCCCAGAGTCCCTATGAGAAAGACTAGAGCTGTCCCAGCGAGGTTCCAGAAGTGTCACTCTACTGGACAGTAGAAAGCCTTGACTTTCTCCTGGGCCTGGTGATTCTGAACTGCTGATCTCGAGGGTCAGAGCCCAATGCAGAACCACACATGTAGCACAAAGTGGGGTTACCCTGAGAAACAAGAGCTTTGTATTTCAACATGTTTCTTCAGTGAAGGTATCTATGACTCTGGAGCAATATTTTAGATTTACTCTCATATCAGTGTTTGCTTCCACTGAGCCTGTCATTAAGCTAAGTCAAATTGATGTCCATGTAAAATTTTAGTTTTACATAAGCAATCTAATTTTACTATTTAGTTGGCATTCCAAATTGTACAGTGCTTGTGGTAATACACATGCTTTCAATGTCTTTTAGTTGTGAAGGAAGTTTCATTTCAGGAGAACAAGACCTTTTATTGGTCACTAATACTGACACAGCAAACTATCTGAATGTCTCGGGTTCTAGACCCTCAGCCTGTGGGTGATGCTGACTGAGACTTGATCTCTTAAATTAGATTAAATCATAAAGTATCTTACAGGCAGGAGAATCTATCATTCCAATATTCCAGATTCCATTCCATGCACACACCCTACAAAGGGAAGGCATTAGGGGAACTCAGGTATTTATGATGAGCCTTTGTGGCTTTAAGATAGAAAATAAAAGTATATTGTGTACATTTGGTCTACATGTATTCTTATATATATTTACCACATAAAATGAACCATTGATTCTTTAAAAGAAATTATTATTATTATACAATGAAATCAAAGGAGCCCTGGTGGCACTATGGTATATAATAAAGTCATGTAAGTTAGTAATGTGGCCGGGAGGTGTTGTTTATCCCTGGTTTCAATCACAAAGTGGATTTGACTGAATTCTATAATATACTCATCAGTCAGACCTAAGGAGGAAGTCTACTCTGGTACAGAAACTTTCTAGTTTCATAACCAATAGTGACATAAACATGCACAATATAAATAAAGTCACAGTTACTCTGGGGAAGTAGATGAACCTCTTCTTGGTACGTTCAAGTCATTGGATGTACAGCCGTTTCTAGGGGGCGTTCATCTCTATCATTTCAAAATATCTCAGTCTCTGCAGTAGCACTTTAAAATACATTTGTAATGAAGTCTGGAGAAGGTAATTTATCAAATTGCCGTGTGAATTGGAACAGGTTTTATTGCAGTTTTATTGTGAAAGAAGTTCAAAAAGGCAAAATGAGTAGCAATTACAAAAAACAAGGAACTGGGTAATACAAAATCACCTTCCCAGCAAACGGAATCTCCCAGCTCTCTCGAAACAACGAGTGGAGTGCGGGCAGGCCCTGGCTAAGCAAATGAGAAGGACGTTGTCTGATGAGCTGCGCCTCACCTCGGGCTCCAATCAGCAAAACAGCTCAGCTGTGGGAACAGCAGGTCCCTGGTTTGGGCACCAGGCTATCCATAAAACACAAAGATTTCTGAAATGGTTTGGTTTCTTTCTGATGTTTCATTATTTATTTAACAATTGCTGAAATGCAGACTACACATCCCTTGGCCACAATTTTCCATAGATTAGCTTTTAATTTTCAGCCAGTGGTTTTACCTACTGCTGGTCTTAATACAGAAAGTAAACAGTCATTCTGATTGGAATGAAATGTTATGGAAATAGTTCATCCTGGGATCGCTTTCTGCAGATGTTTTCATTTTATTTTCTGTTTACTCAACCTTCCAGGGAAGCCAAGATTAGTAACATATACGATATAATTCAAATTTTTTTTTTTACTGCTGAAATCATTTGAAAAGGTATCAAATGGCACTAGAGGTTCTGTTTATATAGCAAAATTGCATAGCCAATTTGCACAGAATGAAGGGAAATCATTAGCTTCTATGCTTTATGAGTTGCTTTTATAACAACTGTCATCATTTTTGTGTGTGCGAAAATAACAGTATGAATGCATTTATGTAGGTGGTGGCAAGGGAATTCAAGGTAAGAACTAAATCTGGACATTTTTAAAATCTGGAGATAACCCAAATTCCACCCTTTGTAAAAATAATCTCATCTAGAATGATGCATGTTGATTTGTTAATGTTTAGAATTGTCATGGTGTTATCTATTCACTTGTAATATTTCCTCAAATTCTAAAAGTATAATTTCCTTAATCAGGGATGGATCCCACATATACTACATCGATGAGTTCAAATAACATAAGGAAGGAAAAGGCAATGACTCAGTAAGGAAGGAGAGCTTGATTTAGTTTAAATATCTGATTTGAAGGAGTGACTTTTTGTGACTTTATAGATCTAAGATCTAAAAAGCCTCATGCCACTGAGAATCTGTAAAATTAACGTATTTCTGTCATCTATATGAAATACCTCTGCCAATAAATTTTACAATCAGAAGAAACTGTGTGTGAGTATATTTGTATGTGTGTGTTGTATGTATGTGATATAAAACAAAAAGGAAGAGAGAGGATATACAATCTCTGTCTTAAAACACAGAAAAATATTTTTAACTTACAAGTGATACTTTAAACATATCCCTCTTCAGATATCATTGTTTCAGATTTAAACAAAAAATATGAAACCTGTGATATGTTACTCTGGGCTCTATTAATATGCTATTGCATTCACCCCAAGAATTCAGAAGGTCCATATTCCTTATCTATGTGTTATACACACAGTGATAATCAGCATAGAATAAGGAACACTTACAGGTAAAATCCTCTTACAGTCTATTTGATAAATGAGAATGTTTGGACACTGGGTTCAAATCTATCAAAGTTTGATAAGAAATATGAGTAAAATATATTGTTTTGGTGAAACCATGAGCATTGGCATTCACGTAAATATTTCTTTTGTCAAGATGCATAAACAAGAAAGTGATTATCAAAACTTATATTAAATTTTATTGCTTAATTATCATTAACACCACTATTCAAATCAATTTATAAAGACATTTTTTATCAATGTCTTTTCAAAACAACTACAATAAAAAAGACTTTTAGGGTCATGTTAGAGAGTAGATGAGATATATTTTTCTTTCATACTGCAGCTATAACAGAAAGTCCCTTCACACAGTTTTATTTAAAAAGCGTTAGTAAGGTGTATCTTTGCACTTTAGATGACTTCCTCCTTCTAAATATCTAAGGTAAAATTCAGAACATGAATGGAATACAGGCAAATAAAAAATGTGGCTGTACACACTTCTAAGATGACTCTTTATGGATTTAGATTACCTTTGTAAAACTTCAAACCTCATTTAACCCACTTCTCAGTAGACATCCATCATTGTTTTCAAAGCATGCTCTGATTAACTGTCTCATTGAAACAATGTTATTTTCACACTCATTCAGCATGAACATTCAACAGTCTATAGAGGAAGCTGAGAAATTGATCAATAGCCTAGAACTATGAAATAGTGATAATTTCAACTCTTATACCCCCCCACCCACCTTTTTCCCCCTAGTCAATATCTTCCTATAGCCCTCATTCCAGCTTCATCGTGGGGGGGGGGGGGGAGGGATGAGCAGACCATGTCTTTTTCCACTCGCAAACACTGCACAAAAAAGGGTTACAGTTTATCTTTGTGAAGATTTCTCTTAGGAGCCTTTCAAAAAGTGTGAGCATAGGCAGAAATGCATATAGCTATGATGTCTGCTTTCATATTTGTAGCAAGATTCTTTTTAATGTACCTATTAGTGGGAGCTAAACAGTTTGAATGTTGAAAGGAAGGGGCATGCAATTGATGTATAGCACAACAGCCAATGGAATATGGAGCTCATTAAATAGAACACATTTTATATAGCATCTCGAATTGCCGACGGTTCTGAAACCTTGGTGCTTACATATTCCAATGTTACGATGCTAGTTAAAAATAATTAAATCTAAATGCACAACATCTTATTCTCCTTCACATAACTCATTAGAATGTAGGCAAACTGAAAGTTTGGATTTAGTTTCCACACAATATGATGATTTTATTTAAGGGAGAAAATTTGATTTAAAATAGCTATCAATTGTAGTCAATTTTTATTTTATTTTTTAATAAGTGCAGATTATCTCCCTGGAGATATGTTGTTACCCAGGATTCTGTGGTGACAACAACCCTGCTACCCAAACAGAGAGGAACAACTTGTTCAAAGCTGGCCCTAGGGGGAGCAGATGGGGTTCTTGCCTAGGGCGCTCATATTTCGGAGAAGGGATGGAATTCTGAGCACTTACTATATAAGCTTTGCTGTCCATTTCTTGTAATCACCTGCGGCTGTCTTTGCCCAGCTTCCAGGAGGCTGCAAGACTTCCTGCTTAGAAGCTGCTTCAAGACATCCTGACAGAAGCTTGATATAAGGTGCCTCAGGGCAGCCTTGAAGCTGTGTGAAGGTTATCTTGGCTAAATGAATGAAACTAGACAGAAAAACTGTCTGTGGCTTAGCAAGAGCAGGTGATTCTTGGTGCTTTCTGGCTGGCTTTAGAGGTCCCCAAATTGCAGTATTTCTTTCCACAGTGAACATTGCCAAGCTTTCTAAATTAGTGTATCATTGAACTCTTTGTGGATCCTGTCATTTTCCCTCCATGAAATTCAGTCCAGAACCCATTTTGTCTAGAACACTCCTGAAATGACTAGTTATCTGAAACCAAAAGGCAAACAGTGAACAGGTGCTATTTTCAAACAATCATTTAAATGGCCACCTAAACTGAACAGGTGTTATTAGGTAAGCATAATTTTAGTTTTAGAATAGATAAAAAAATGAAATACTGAAAACAAAGGGAGAAAAACAAACATGCCATGACACGGTTCATGGTGAGCTCTATCGTTCTGGGGAAATAACTCAAGATCAAATAAAGAAAGTGTCAAGAAACTGTTTGATAATTAATTTATTCTTTGGTAGATGTCTGAAATTTAGTTGAATGGTGCCAACTTAAAAAGTTCTAGGGGAAGAGAAACAAACCCAAACAAACAAGTTTTAGACTGAGATTTCCAATCCCAGAGACCAGACTTTGTAAACTGGAGAAGGAATCCCACTGAGGGCTTATGCAGACTGGAGGGGCTTGTAAAAACTATCTTGAAAGGAATGCTGAAACTACCCATTCACATATCCAAGAAAGGCAGAGCATTTTCTCTCTAAAATAGTGTAGAAATGTATTGGAGCCGACAGCTGTGCAGGCTGCCAGTTTGAGGAAAGCAATTCTCCCCTGGAGCTAAGCACACATTTTTGCTGCTTCCGGAAGAAAATAAGAGGCAGGGATAAAAGAAGCGCTATTGTACCTGATGTGTAAGGAGTGAGCTCTCTCAGGGCTCAAGAGAGAATTGCACTGACTGTGTTGTTTTCTGTCTCTTCTTTAACCCCATATTCTAGGTAAATTTACAGAGTGGAATCAACTGATTTTCTATCTATACCACGTAATCCTGTTCGGCATAATTCTAATAATGACTAGAGTTAAATGACAGGAAAAGGTAGTGCTGTTAACAAATAGCTCATGTAAAACAACCAATTTGGGAAGGAATCTTTTTTTTGACATGGAAATGGAGCTTGGCAGTGTGCTGAAAATATGAATAATCAGCACTACGGTTTACTGAAATAGCAAACCACACGTCTGACATCATTCAAGAAATTTCCAGAAAGAAATACCCAGTCATTTGTCCATCAAGCTGAATAACCTAGATTTTGACAAATACCAAGGGTCATGAGTGTTGGACTATGAATTTTTAGTGAAAAAAAAACCAAACTTGTATCTTTTGGAAAAATGACAGGTACTGCCAACCTTACAGAAAAATCGTAAGGCCTAGTACTGGTTAGCCACAGAGTAGGCACTCTATGAGTTGTTCTGCAACATTACTAAATGTTCCTAGCAATTCATTGCAGTCACTATTTCGCAAATTAAAAAAAAAGAGAGACAGAGAAGCAACTTGTAAGTGGCTTCACTGCACCTCTATGATGCTAATTTCTAAGGTATTTCAAAAAATACAAAACTACTACCAGATCAGGTTACAATAAACCAATAAAAAGACATTCTCTGAAATTACTATTGTTATCTGATTTCAGTTTGAAAGCAAAATCCAATCAGGGAATAGATGCTAATTTTAAGTCAACATTTTAATGACCACCTAACTGGAGTTGAGGCTTATTATATACATGTAATGTTTTTAGAGTATACAAAACTTGTAATGTTTTTAGAGTATACAAAAATAAAGAACAGGAAACAAAGGAGAGAAAAATCCATGTGCTACACTGAAATTCACGGTGAGATATATTCTTATGGGAAAATAATATTATGGGAGGGAGATAGACTTTCCTTTCTAAAAACCAAGCAGAGACTAAAAAAAAAATGGATTACAAAATAAATGCAATTAGTGCAAGAGTTCTCAGTAACATTAGATCAAATTGGCAAGAGCCATCAAAAACCGTATTTATTGGCATGCTAAATAATGAGGCAGAATCCAATAAAAGATTGTGAAAGATTTGTAAATATATAGAAAGGTCTAAAACATCCTTATGTATATGACAAACATCAACCAATAGCAGTGGAGAAACTACAGACAGTGATGATACTTTTTAAATTAGCAAAATATCCCAGGGAGAAATGAAAAATGCAATCAACATCTGATAATGAGCAAGACAGAATATGAAGGTGTTGTGTATGGGTGTGCACACATGCACATGCGCCATGTGACCAGGATGCTTTCAGTGACAGAAGAAAATCAGAACTCTCAATTAAAGGCAGAGGAACTCTGCCAGAATTAATGGGTAATAATAAAAAAAATCTGTAGAAAGGCAGCTGCATAATGTAAATTAATGGAATAAAGTGTTCTTTAGTGGTTACATGCAAGTACTTGGGAGACATTAGATATAGATAGCAAAACTGGGAAATAATACTTTCACTTATTAGAACAATAAAGGACTCTATGTAGTCTTTTAATTGTACACATTTATTGTACAGTTTTACCTGATATTCTTAATTTTAGTAAGCTAGCAGTAGCACAAGCAACTACAGAATGATTTTTAAAATATGAATATACTTTGTGTGACAACTACTGAACTTAAAAGATTTTTTAATTAGAAGGAAAATACAATAAATACAGAAGATAGCTTTATTAAAAAAAACAGTCCATTTCTGATGCATGTTCAAAATAAAAAAAGCCATAAATCATTGTGGTGACTTTTGTCTGTCTCAATATAAAGACCTGTGGTTTTCATGAAATGAAGATCCATTTCATAAAAATGGTTACTACCCATCAGGAGTTTGGTATAGTAAAATGATTATATATAGATATATCTGAGCATCCACTCTGTGATTATTCAGAGAATTTATAACTTAACAGAATTAAGGAGTTAGTGATAAGTCCACAGAAATTATGCTTGTTCTAAAGCATCCAAGAGAAGCCAGCCAACTGTTTTATTTAAATCTTGGCACTACTCATGAAAAAAAAATCTTTAATAAAATGACCACCAAAAACCCCACCCAAGGTGAGCATATTATTCATATCTCCACAGGGAAAGAAGGACCAAACTTAAACCCAGTGATTCAGGATGTGAATGCAACATGATGGCATGGAGTGGGAAACCAGTGGAGGGCTTCTGCGCACACAACCCCAATCCCAACCACAGGGGCAGCTGCTTCTCCACCAGGGGAGTTTTCCTTGGAGGTTAGCACTGAAGCAGCAGCTGAGGGATATAGAATGCCTGACCAGAGCACATAAGAACAAACGAAGGGGGAGGAAGAGAGAATGGAGTGCATCCTGGCCCAACGAGCCTTCAGGACGATATTCCCACTCAGAACAACTGATGCATAAAGAAAATCATACGGTGGGCCCCACTATGAAATATGGCTTCCCTCACTGACCCAAGGTCTTTCAGGGTCAACAATGGGGAAACAGGGTCAGGATTATACCCTGTCTGACACAACCACACAAGGGTGTGCAACAGAGCATGGAATTCCAGATGGAGTTCCAAGGATATACTTTGAGGCCAGGGTGTAGCACCCCATCTGACTCAACCAGGGGATACTCCTGGAGGTCAATGAACACACCTTGAATTACTTACAGATTTTTATACTGCTTTTATTTTTATTTTTTACATACATCTATATATAAACATTTTACATTGGGTTTTCTGTTGTTATTATTGTTTTATTTTCTTTGGTTGCTTCATTTTAGGATGCTTTTTTGTACATGTTGTTTTCTCTGCAGGTCTATCTAGATAGCATAGGCTGCATAAACAGTCTGGAGGCAAAAACAACAGGACTGATGGTTCTGGGGGGGACATGGGAGATGAGGAGGAGGGGGAAAGGAGGTGGAGTTGACCAGCACAGGGATAAGGGAATAATGACTGATTCAAAATCAGTGACAAGGGGGGTGAGAGAAGTCCCATAGGGATTGATCAAGAGTAGTGCAACAGAGAGAATATGCTGAAACCCAAAAGGAGGCTTAGCATGATAGTGGGATAAGAGGACAGTAAAAGGAAATAGAGGAAAGAACTGGGGGATAAAGGGCATTTATAGAGGTTTAAATACAGGCATGTACATAGGTGCATATATTTATATGTGATGATGGGGAAATAGATAAATAAGCATATACTTATAGGGTTAGTAGTAGGACAGCAGAAGAGTATTGGGCCTCCACTCAAGTACTTCCTCAGCAAAGACATTTTGTTTCATTAAATTGGCATTCTATGATGCTCACCTTCCCGACACAATCACTGAAGATAAATGTGTACATAAGCAAAGGTGGTAAAGAAAGCTGATGATACCTGACTTTCAAAAGATGTAGCATCTGGGTTTTGTTTTGGTTTTGCTTATTTTGGGGGGGGGGCATCACTGCCCTCTGGTGGTCGTGGGAGCTACCCAGCGCTGCTCCTGAGAGCCACCGCTGGATTTGAACTGCCAAGCCCACGGGCGACAGTCCCACATTCAACTACTTACACCACCGGGGCAAAGCCCGCATCTGGGTTTTTAAAGACTTGAAGGTAAACAAGCAGCCATCTAGCTCAGAAGCAACAAAGCCCACATGGAAGAAGCACATTGACTACGAGGTGTCAAAGGGATCAGTCATCAGGCTTCAAGAACTAAAAAGCATAACATTGCATGCTGATATGATCGCTGGTGACAAATATCTACATAAGCAAATGGGGTAAAAAAAAACTGATGGTGCCTGGTTATCAAAAGATATAGCATCTGGGGTCTTAAAGGGTTGAGTAAACAAGTGGCCATCCAGCTCAGAGGTAACAAAGCCCACATGGAAGAAGCACACAAGCCTGTGTGACCATGAGGTGTTGAAAGGATCCGATTTCTGGTATCAAAGAACTAAAATTATATCATTACAAATGAGGGAGAGTACAGATTGGGGACCCAAAGGTGAAATGACATCCTCTTACAGAGGGGTTGCAGGGAGGAGATGAGCCAGTTAAGGTACAGTGTAGCAAAAATGAAATATGCAACTTTCCTCTAGTTCTCAAATGCTTCCTTCCACCCACTATCATGATCCCAATTCTACCAGACATATCCAGCTAGGGGATGTACACTGGAGTCGGAAACCTGGGGAATTTAGGATAGATGTTCCCTCAGGACAAGTGA
>PVJH01001482.1:0-207388 GCA_004026705.1 Nesogale talazaci
TCTCATCTCCACCAGGGAAATATTGAGAGATTTCCCAGAAGTCTCAGGAAAAAGCCATGCCCACACAGAGGCCTCATTGGCTACTCAATGGTTATCTCTAGATTAACAGGATAGACTCCACCCCTACATCTCAATCATGAAATTAACATAAGCACATGACCACCACATGGGCTTGGACTGGACTGTGTTGGGATGCTTTCTCAATGATCCATTCCTCTTTATATAAACCTCTTCTTTATATACATATGTGTGTTTATGTATTTGTTTCTCTAGAGTACCCAGACTAACACAAGGGGCCTTCAAAAAGTCCATGGAATTTAAATATTGTGTAATTTTTCCATGGAATGCTTAAAGCCCTCTCATACAATGTTCTAGGGGAGGTACATATTATTTAAGACCTAGCTCCTACGAAGCTTAAAGGAATACTGCATCAGAACAGGACAGAGTAAACCCAATAGGCAAATAGGAAAAGTATTTCCTATCCACTTGTATTCCTCATGGGATTTTGTGCTTAGCTAAAGGCCAGCCCAGATGTTGGCATATTGGCTCTCAGTTTTCCTTGAGCTCTAGCATGCTGAGGAATTACTATGTAAGGTTTTTGTGCACAAAGTCATTTATAATGAACTTCATGGTTGATCGCTTTGAGTGTGTGCCACGTTTCCTTTCTAAATTAAAACTGTTTCCTGGTCAGGACCCATTTGTATAGACTTCCTTTCCAGCAGGCCATTTCAAACACAAATAGCAACGCCTTTAAGAATATGTTATTTGTGCCTTATCTGGGCAGATAATTCTCCTAGGAGCCCTGGTGGTGGCATAATGGGTGACATGTTTTACTGTCAAACCCAGTGTCAGCCATTCCAAACGACCAGGCACTCCTAGGGAGGAAAATGAGGCTTTCTACTCCAGCAAGGATTTCACTCTTTGGAAACTCACAGGGGGAGTTTCCTGTAGGGTTGATGAGTTGGAATTGAATTGGCTTCCCCCTGCCCTCCTTAGCTCAGGCTTCTGCATTGCTTTTGGACTAATCTTTGGTAGAAGTGAACATTTTAAGCTCATGGCTGGCTCATGCCTGTTTGTGGATGTGTGTGGCATGCTAAATCAAAATTGGAAACATGTCTTACATACAGTTTTACATATATACATATTTACATACACATATGCTGTATTTTCCCTTAGCTATTTTAGCTTCTGGGGTGGGTGGGGAAATCTGGCAGCATAACACACTTTGCCCATAGCTTTATTGTTTCATAAGAATTTCTTGAAATGATACTTCTGAGTCAAAGGTTTGGGGAAAAAAATGTTCTGTCTTTGAGAGGTACTGGCAAACGGCTTCCTAGATAAACTGTACCCATTAGATCTCCTGCCATCTCATGAATGATTCCCTGGGCAGCCATTAAATATTAACATATTTGTAGGGCTTTCCAGTTTGACGAGTGTAAAACTAATGACTTCCAGTCATTGGTGTTTTGGTTAGTTGGAAATCTCTCCATAGGTTTTTTGAACTATTTGTGTTTCATGAATAAACTTGTTCCTTTCCATCATCCATCGTTTTAGTTTGACTGTTGGTCTTGTTTTTATATATTGACTTGTCAGCAGTCAGTATAAAGAATCAGCTCAGTATCGTCAGCATTCGTTCCAAATGGGATATCCCAATTCTTCACATGCCTTTTCATGTTCTCGATCATGAATCTCATGTTCTTGATCATGAATCACAATACAAAGAGGCTTGACATTTCCATGCAGACAAATGTACCATTCTATTTTCCTTTATTAGCTTCTTGGCCTTCTATCCTGAGCTTTTGCCCTTGAACACATATCTCTACTGCAGTGCTTTACAATAATGGGGTTTCATTTATCCTTAAGTGCAAGGCAGAGTGTCTTGATTTTGTGACTCTTGACATTTGGATGGGGTTAGTCTTTGGTGTGGGGAGCTGTCCTAGGCATTGAAGAATGTTCAGCAACATCCCTGGCCTCCACCCTGTAGAGACCAAAGTAGTAGCCTTCCCCGCAAATTCATGGCAGTCCAAAAAAATATCTTCAGACACTGACAGAATTGCCCCACTCTGCTTGAAAGGTAGGGGGAAAGCGTGGAATAAAGTGGAGGTAGAAAGGGTTTTTCATTAGTATAAGCCAAGGGAGATATACATGATTTCTATTTCAGGTTCCAATGTATGATTTCTATCTAAAAAGACCCTTTTCTTTTTTCTTTTTGTCTTTTGGAATAAGAGGCTTGTGCTTACTTCTTTTGTTCCCCTACGAAAACCGGAAAATTTCAATTGAAAGTACAACCAAGCTCATTTGAAGACAGGATTTTGAGAGCTCCTAAATTAAGTTTTAAAATGTCACTTAAGATCATCCCCTCACACCCTGGCTTGTTTGGTGGCTGTTGTACCCTTTGTGAATAAGTAGGATTTTAAAATGTCTCCAGCACTGCCTTGATTTAACCCCTAAGCGCTATTCACTACCATTGCATAGAGAGCAAATGAACTCGATGTTTGTGCCAGGCCATGGGAAGCATGTCCAGACAACTGGAATGGACACATCATATTTCAAAAGGGGGAGGGATTTCAAGGTGAATCACTGAGAGATGAATATACTCGGGCCTTTTGAGGAGTTCTTTCAAGTTTGGAGTTAACTTTTGAGGTATGGCAGTTGTCAGTATTCAACCCAAGGAGCAGAGGAGCAGGAGCTTCTGCTGCCAGGAGCAGAGAAGGGCCTTATTATGTTAGAGCTTGTTTTTGTAAAAAAGAAGTCACGGGCAGACCAGAACAGAGCGGCACAAAAATCAATCTTTTTCTGCTGACATGAAAGGAGATGAGTAGGATTAAGCTATAAATACAGCCTGGAGATTGTCATTCGCGTTCCTTCCATGGACACAGCAGGGCCCTGGGCCACAAATGATTTCCAAGGATCTGACTACCTGAAGATTGAATTGGCCTCTTGGAGCTCAGGAGCTATTACTCTCCCGGAGATTGGTCACTCTTTCCCACACCATCCTCTGAGTTAGTTAATCAAAGGAGAGCGTGCAGGTTGCACAATGGGGAGGCAAGTGAATGATGACTGGGAGAGAACAATCTGAATAATCCATAGATGGTTCAATTCATAATATTTCCTGGAAGCTTCCCATGTCCAAAGTATCATGGAAGGCATCTCATAAAGGTCTATTTGGAAAGAAGTCATAGCTCTGTAAATGAAGGCTCAGTGGAATATCTCAGGCACAGCATAAGAACCACCACCTGGAAGTCCATCTTCAATGGTCAAAGTAATGAGTCTGGCATTGGTGGAGGGGGAGTCTGGATCAAGCAAAGAGGACAGCAGAGAGAGAGTGGTAAAGAGGACTAGATGGTAGCTGGACTTTCAAGATGAACATAACTTTAGACATGACCAGAAGATGGAGTAGGGGCCTTCCCAGACTGAGAAAATGCAATCTGTCCGAGGGTGATGCTTCAGCTGTGAAATCAAGAAAGAATGTAAGATAGAAATGAAAGGGCATCTATGGAAGCTATGAAGTTCAGGTGGACCTCGACTCCTCTGCTTTTCACTATACTAGCGCCATTTCTTTTGCTCAGGGGCACCCACACATCGGGTTCTCCATGAATCAGAATGAAGTTTTTTTTTACTTGAGGTATGTGCCTATTGTTGTGTTTTGTTTTGTTAACTTGGGTAATTTCTATGTAGAACAACTGTGCAGTGAGTATTTACTTAATTCTTATGGTATCTCTGAGGGAAAGGAATCATTACAGATTTCTTACCTTGTTATAAAAAGTCTGAGAGTTGGCTTCACCTAGTGTTTTCCAGGGAGGGGTCTCACTTGGTTCTCTTCTCAAGGTAGAATTTGCCTTCCTACTCATAATAAGATGACATCACGGTCATGACAAAAAACATCCCAGAGAATACTCCACTACTTATGGCTCACTTGATGAGATACCCCTTCTAGAAGCTCCCAGGAAGCTTCTCGTTCTGTCTTCATGGCATGAATTAGGTCATATGTCCCTTCCTAACCAGAGTCAAGGGATAAAACATCACAGGGCACAGGACCATGTGGTGCTGCAGTGTTTCTTTTTGTTGTATCTGGCGTCACTCAATGGCACCTAACAACTACCAGCCTCGGAAGCCTTGGAGTATCATGCCTGATTGGCTCAAGTCTGCTTCATGAAACCAGGTACTGGGAGGAGTGATGTAGTGGACATAGCTGGTTTGTACCATTTTGAGCCATTCCTGGTTCTGGGGTGAGACACCATAGTACATGGTAGACGTATAGATACTGAAGCAAAACCCACAAAGTCAGGGTACTCATAATTTTTATGTGAACACAAAATTTCATATATGAGGTTTGTTTACTTAAAATCACCCCCATATTGATGCTAAGATTTTCAGCCACGTGTCAGCAAAATTTTTGGAGATTTTGTAATTAATTTTTATTGTGATTTGGGCCCAAGTGTACAGAGCAGATTCAGTTTGTCATTTTATGATCTCTGGGACAATGATTTTTTTGATCTTGGTTGTTCTAAGGTTCTGGTGTTTATCTGATAGGCCTATTGTTTGAAAGTTGAGCCATGTGGGGGTGAGCTCAGTTCTGGGCTTGAATGAAATCTAAGAGTCATCACCTTAGGGGTTCCACCAGACTCAGTCAGACCAGAAAATGTAATCTTTTTAATTAATTTGAGTTTTGTGCTGCATTTCCTTTCCCACCCCATCTTGGACCTTTGACTATGAACCCTTTCAGAACAGAAGGCAGCAATAAGTGGGCACCATCTAGTTTCTCTGGCTTTTAGATGAATTTGGATGAATTGTTTTCTTGCATCACTGTTTTTCTTCACACATCTTTGTTTTCCTTCATACTTCATTTCTCCAGACAGAGAAAGAACAATAGTTGCACCATAGATAACAGAGCACAAATTTTTAAGTCCGTAACTGTTACTCAACAAAGCAGGTTGTAAAACGTTGTCTTTGTGAACTAGTTTAAGCCAATTGAACTTGATGTATGCCAAGACTATCTTCTTGAGTCCTGAGGTCCAGTTACTCAATGAAAGTGTGTGTCTATGGCTTAGAAGTTTTCATAATTGTACCATTAGCATGCTCTACTGCATTTATGGATGTATGTACAGCACACACCAATATATTGATAGAAATATCTTCTGTGAGACCTATGTATTCATGTTGTAGTCCCATTCAGCCTTCTCACCCCCTGTGCAGCTTGCGTGTCTATGTATGTATCCACTCCTACGTTATTGTGATCACCGTTACTGCAGAATGGGGGGATGAAATCGAATTGGGTATTTACCTTTGATAGCTTTATCTCTTGCACTCCTCTCAATGTCTTCCTTTACCTGCATGATTTTGTGCTCACCTCTACCTTACTGTACATTGCCTTCTCTTTAACCAAAGACAATATATTTCTGTTCTCTAAATATTTCTTGATTTACACACACCCCTTCACATTCTGGTAACTATTGTTTTGTTCAATTTTACTGTTGAATAAATCTTTTCATGATGCTTTGTAATAGTGGTTTCAGATGATATTTGTGATTAACAAATTTCACTCAACATGATGCCCTTCTGCTTTAGCCATATTATGAGATATTTCACAGATACCCTGTCAGTTACTCTTTGACTTTTGTCTAGTATTACAGTGTATGTTCCAAGGTTTGTTTATCCAGGTACCTGTTGATGGGTTAGAAGGTGTTTTCTATCATGTTCCTATTGTGAATAATGCTGTGATGAATATGGATGTGCTCTTGCTAAAATTTTGAGTGGGGTTATTTATTAAAGGACCTTTGAGAGGAAATAACCCCTTTGAAGTGTTGATCTTTCTCATCCTTGATCATAGTATGCTGCTATATGTATTCAGGTAGTTTATTTTTGTTATTTTCATTAATAAGATGTTATCCCTTTTCCCATGTCTTATGCTCCATATATTATTCTCATAACATTCACTCTTTTCAAATGCATACCCTGACAATTTTCATTACTATTGAATTGGGTTCTTATAAGGTGAAGTATAAAAATCTTGGTACTAGCTAAGATAAATCCTAATTGTGCAATAGTTATCTCAACTACTAATTAGCACATTATCTACAAATAATGACAATTGCATCTCTTTCTCTACAACCTTAAACACTACATTATAGTCATTGTTGTTGTTTTGAATTGTGAGATTAACTAGACTCTCTAGTACTATGTTGAATATGTGCTTACAGCAGATATTTTTCGCTCTTTCTGAATGTTCACTGAGATGTAGTCTATGTAACTACTGTGTTATTGCTGCCAAGTTGATTCCAGCTCATGGTGATCCCACATGTGCAGAGTGGGCTGCTTCACAGTCCTTTCTAGACTGAGACCTTTTGAAGCAGATTGCCTTTTGAGGCACCTCTGTGTGAGTTCAAAAGGCTCACCTTTTAGCTGGCAGTTCAGCACTTACCATTTTGTGTCACTCAGAGACTGTATTTTGCTCCAAGTGGATTATTTTATGTCAATTTGCATTATTGTCTATCAATAATAGTTTTTAATGTTTTAATTTGAAAGTAGTTTAAAATGCTTTTAATATTGTCTGCACATTTTCACTGGTTTAGAAAGTCTTTTTTGCCCTCATTTATTCTCATTTTTAGGAAGAATAAGTGTTCAGTTATACAAAATGCTTTCTCTGCCTTCATTAGGGCTATTTTAGCATTTGCATTCATCAGTAAGTTTGGCCTTTTTTTCTCACCTGCCTTGGAAATACTGTGTGTTATAGCAGTCTGTCTCGAAGTGGGCAAGACTACCTCTGAGAGGAGACTGGAACGATTCAGGGGGCCTGGAATGATTTGGGGGGGGATTGCAAAACCATATACCTATACTTTATCCTGGATTATAGGCAGTAGAACAAATGTTTTTACTTACCAGGATGGTTGGTTTTTTTTAGGGGGCGTTGTTTGCTTATTTGTTTGTCTGAAAATGGGGCAGTGAGCCAAATAAGTTTGGTGACCTATAGCCCCTAGTGCAATGATTCTCAATCTTCCTAATGCCATGACCCTTTAATACAGTTCCTCATGTTGTGGCGATTCCCCAAGCATAAAATTATTTTTGTTGCTACTTCATCACTGTCATTCTACTACTGTTATGAACTGGGTGATGCCTGTGAAAGAGTCATTTGACCCCCCCCCCCAAAGGGCTTGTGACCCACAGGTTGAGAACCACTGCTTCTAGGGTCAGTAGCCAGGATTGACCTAATGGCAATGGATTTGAGGATTTTTTTATGTTCTTTGTCTTTGGTTTGCATTTCATGACAATGTAAGTTTCTTGATGCAAGTTGGCGGACGGTCCATCTTTTGCCAGACAGTATTCAACAGTTATTGTGAAGATGGGAATCATTCGAGCAGAAGTTTGATGTAAGTAGGATCATTGAGACTTAGAGGAGATTGGAGGTAAATGTCGAAAATACCTAGTTCAATTTCTTTGATGTCCATTGATCTATTCAACCTTTCAGTGGTTTATTTCTTTGTAGAAATAGATTTCCCAGAGTTTAAATGTATTGGCTTCGAATGGTGCTTATTAGGGTCTGATGGTTTCAAAAACCGCTCCAGCATCTCTCTTTTTGCTCTTTGTTGTTAATGTTACTTATTTTGCCTTCCCCCCACTTTTTCCTTTTCTTATAACTTGTTTGTTTATTAGGCTTCAATAGAACTGACATTAGCTTTATTGAGCAGTGCTATGAGTAGGGGGGTGGTGTATATGTTTTCCTTTTTAACTCTTCTTATCTTTTCTTTTCTTCACTTGCTTCATTTGGTATTTTCTAGCTTTTTGAGTTGACCATTCAGACCTTTTCTTTTTAAAAAATTCTCAATTTGAAAACCCATTTAAAACGTCTCTCTCCTGTCCAACAAATTTCAGTTGTAAATATTTTTATTGCTGAATTTGAATGTTGATCTGTTTTGGGTGGGCAGCAGATCACTTTACCCTTGACACCATCAGGACTTCCCACTCTTCGTCACTCACTCACTGCCATCAAATTGATTCCAGCCCATAGTGACCTTAGAGGGCAGGGTAGAACCACCCTCGTGGGATTCTGAGGCTGTAAATCTTTATGGAAGCAGATAGCCTCATCTTTCTCCTGCAGATTGGCTGGTGGATTCAAACTGGAGGCTTCGTGGTTAGCAGCCATCGCATAATCTACTAAGCCATCAGGGCCCCTCACTATCTTCTGCAGGTGGATAACATGTATTAGAGCCCTGATGATCTGTAGCTTGGTGTACAAATGGTTTATTAAGAGAGTGTTCCTGGAAGAAGAGTGGCGCGAGCCCAGCAGGGACTCCGGAGCAGGTACAGTGGGGAGGAAGGCAACTTCAGTCTGATGTGCCAAGCTCTCGGCGACGTGGTCTCTACCACAGGTTGGTTCTACACAAAGAGAGGGTGGCTGAGCTTGGCTGCTCCCTGCACCTCCTTCTCAGTTGTGGGTCAATGGGACACTTTGGACTTGGCTGGAAATGACTAGGCAGGCAGATCCGCTGGCCCTGGAATAGGTCTCCAAAGAGCTGCCACTGCAAATCATAGAAATGGCAAGTACAGAGGCCAGGGAATACTGTAGAAAGCATCGGCAGTGTTGGCCGACTACTCTGTCAACTGAAGTATCCTAGGGAGAGACAGAGGAAAATGGAATTTGGGTGAAGTGGGTTAATGTTCTCCTCTGCTCAACCAAATGTGTGGAGACCTGAGTCCGCCAAGCAGGCGTTTCAGAAGATCTGTTTTCCCACACCAGTAATAGAAATCTCCATGCAGCACAACACTGCAGGAACAAATATGCGGTGTCCAGGAGTCATCATCAAATTCATGACAGTGTACTAACTCTCCTAACAGTTCTGGATTCCATTCTGAGACTGATTCCGGAGGTTAGGTGGTATCCTCCCCCTTTATTTGCATGTATCTGTGCATAAAATGAGCTGTCCTTGGATCAAGGAACAAAGCTGTTCCTCCAAAATTGTGCTGCCAGGGCACAGCTGGAGGCCACTGCCAACCTTCACTGTCAACACCCACTGCCAACACCCCCTCCACTCGCCAGCCCTGGCTGGCCATCCTGGGCTGCATGGCTTTCTCTAGAAAATCAATGGAGAGATGTTGAATGGCCTTAAACTCGTGCCCAAACTGCACATTAATACACCCTGTAATTTACAGACAGTCTCCCTGGGAGACTGGATGTGCTGTTTGGCCAATAGAACTCTAAATATTAAAATTTAAAAAGGCAAAGTATGCAACTGGAAAAGAACAAGCTGATGGGACTAATCAGATTCTTGTTTGGTTGGTCGGTTTGATTTTTGGTGTGTGTGTGTGTGTGTGTGTGTGTGTGTGTGTGTGTGTGTGTGTTTTGAGAGAAAGAGAGCTCATCCCTTCTTTCTTCTTCAAAGCATCCACCCAGGAGAGTATCACACTGGCTCGCTCTCCCTGATGTGTGTGTGTGCATGTGTGTGTGAGCCTGCCTGCCTGCCTGCGTCCATTAGACTCCCAGATGCAAATTGATAGGCTGTTGGGGCAGGGCATTTTGCCACTGCGTTATGCATTATTTAGAGGAGAAAAAGAGCAAACTGAGAAGCTGGAAGAAGACGGAAAGAGTCTTTGGCAGGACATGTGAGGATTTGTTTTTGAGAACGGAACCTTTGAGGAGTAGGGTGTTATGTGAAAACAAAGTCCCAAGACTCAGTGAAGAATGACGTCTGTCAACAACCATGTGCTAAGGCTTATACCACCATGATGGCATGCCTTGAATGTTAGAGACCCTGCCTTCCAGTCATCTTATCTAAGAGGATGTTTATCTGAATGAAGTCATCTTTTTTGAGACTGACCAATAGGCAGTATTACAGATAAACCCACCCAAGCTGGAGCCATTCTAAGGTATAAAGCCTATCAGATAAAGAAGTCAAACATATCCCACAAAATACGAGAATGGAAGTAGAGTGACTGCATGCTATCAAGAGCACAAATCTTGGAAGGCCCAGACCAGCAAGGCAGCCTCATTGTGATTCTGCTCCCATGGCTTTCACTGCATTTCTTGTCAAAATCATTTGCACCACAACAAGTTGAGCACTTAGGATGTCCCCAAGCACAGTGAAATGAGCTCCTTCCAAAGAGGTAGAGCCTTTTAGGACAGAATGTCCCAATCACCGTGACCATAGGTCACAGTTTGCTGGGATATTCCTATTTATGCCCAGAGTACCAACATAATTATTAATGCCACCTCCTCTCCCAAGAACCACTGTCCTAGCTTGGATGATAAATACCAGTGATAAAATGTGTGATTATGTGTGTGCCCAAATTTCTAGCTCCATAGTCTTCTGGGTGAATAAAGTCATGGGCTATTTGTCTCTGGTGGTGAACAACTTTGTCTGTTTCCCCCAGTCTGCTATCCAAACATTAATCATTTTTTTCTATTTTCCATGTGGTGTGGCCTATCGTGGTAAGACACCTCTTTTCACTAGGCACAGCATGCCAATAAGTATGAGCAGGGAGGTCTGCAGGCCTCTAGGTGGGAAGGGAACCCAAGCAGGAAAAAAACCAACATCCCAAAATGCAAATAATGTATCAAAGTGTTTCCTGTGGATTTGGCAAACAGTAGAACTGATGGCTCCTTTATAAAGAAGAAAAATATTGCGAAAGACCCTACAGTGCTTGATATTATTTATTGGAAATGTCTGTATTAAGAGAAGATGAATAAAGTAGGTCTGAGTCTAGTAATACATTGCATTACAACTAATACGTCACAAAAATCTAAAGAGACAGAAAGTAGATTAGTGGTCGACAAAGGCTTGAAGAGGGGAAGAGTGACTGCTAAAAATAGTGATTTTGGTAGCAGAATTCTATTACTATACAAAAAAGCACATTAGAGGTGTGAATCGTACCGCATGTGAGTTATGTCTTACTATATCTGTTATTTATTATACATGCCACATATGTAATTTTGTAGCCCTATTCAGAAAGGTGAATAGAAGTAGGTGCAAGTAATTGTAATGACATACTTTATTTAAATGAATATACCACAATTTGTAATCAGTGTTTCAAAACTGTTGAGATATTTTAGATTCTTTCTGTTGTACTCAAATAAAACAAAACATTCGTGGTCATTGAGTCAATGGCAACTCATTGTGGACCCATAGGACAGGTCAGTTCTCCCCTGTGAGTTTCCGAGACTGTAATTTGTTATGGGAGTAGAAAGCCCCATCTTTCTTCTGCTGAGCGACTGGTGTTCTCAAGCTGCTGCAAGAGCACTTAGTAGCCCAATGTGCAATCTGCTGTGCCACTGGTCTTGTACTGTCTTCAAACACTGAGTGTGCATATTCACTCAGGGAACAGCACACTGTGAACTGAACACATTTCAAGAGCTCAAATGCCACATGGGGATAGTAGATGCTAGAGATTGCACCAAAGAAAATCCAAACGCATTGCCATCGAGTCAGTTCGAATTCAGTGACCGTCTAATGTCTATTGACAGCTAAAGGCTTCGGGGCTTCACATGTTTCTTATAATAAGGTTACATCGAAAGGCTTAACGAGCCTAAGTTTGATTGAGTTTGGTATAAGTAGAAGCAAAGGAATGCATGGTTCCGTTGGGGGTTGTTGATTCTTCGAATCGCCTTGTTTGCACTTTCTATAGTTGTTCAGTGCCATCTAGCTGGTCCTGCCCAGTCATACACTCTCCTCCCAAATGTTCCTGTGCTTGAGCCCATTGTTGCGGCCACGGAGGCAGTCTATTCCACTGGGGGTCTTCCTCTTTCCCACTGACCCTCTACCAAGGATGATGTCCAACCCCGTGGACTGGGCGAACCTGATAACAGGCCCCAGGCACATGAGGTGAAGACTCATCATCATGGTCCGTAAGCAGCATCCTCGTCAGACTTCCTCCAACAAAAATTGATTCATTCTTCTGGAAGTCCACAATCTATTCAATATTCTTTGCCAGCACTTTGATTCAAAGGCATCAGTGCGTCAGTCTTCTTTATTAATTGCCCAGTTTGTGCATGCATGTGAGGTGACTGAACACACAGTGGCATCTTTCCTCTCAATGATCCTTGGTACCGGTTGGTTTGCACTTTCTAGCCAAAATAAATACAGGATGCAGATGTGTTTGATTTTTGCATGGAAAAAGTCTCCCAACTATCTGTAGATCTCATTCACAATTCATCTTTTAACTTCCCAGTACCAAAAATCACAAGGTGAGTTAGCTTCTTTTCAATAATCTCAACTTATTTATCAGGTTCTCCGTTTTTTTATAAAAGAAAAAAAAAGTCCCAGTGATCATCTTGGCAATTTTTTGTTATTGAAATTATTGCCCTGACATTTATTAAAATGTCAACTGAAAGTATCCCCTGAAGTCATCTTTAAATAAGAAATACATATCAGGAGAAAGCTTTCAAAGTGCTTTTGATGGATAATCAGAGTTGGTAACTCAGGTAAAAATTTAGTGCACCATTCAAAGCCATTGTCATCCACTTAATTCCTACTTGTTGCCACACAAAGAGGACGAAATAAAGCTGCCCTTTAGGGTTTCAAAGGATGTCATATTTTTTCAATTAAAAGATCACTTTGGGCTGAGCCCTGGTGGCGTAGTGGTTGTGCGCGGGACTGCGGCCCACTGGGACGGAGGTTCAATTCCAGCAGTGGGGCTGGGCCTCCTACTCCCACCGCCAGAGAGTAGTGATGCCCCCCCCCAAAAAAATCACTTTACTGGGAGGTTCTTACAGCTCTTAGAACAATCCATACATCATTTGTATGGCTTGTGTATATGTTGCCATCATTATTTTTACACATTTATTCTATTGAACTTTAGGTGCTAGGGTTGCATAGTAATGAGTTACAGCATGACTACCCTCATGGGACTACCTTGTACCGATCTTGTAAACTCTTCTGTCTAGCATATTTTCCTTCTCTAATCAGGATTCCATTCCTGCTTCCATCATCTCTCCTGCAATTGTGATGTGTTGATTTGCTGCCAATAATGCTTTTGCGGGTTTTCTGTAAACCCTCTGATGCTATTATGATAAATGTTCTCCATAAATGACATTTAAAATGTGGGGTATCATTGTCCTCCACAATAGTATGGGAAGCATGCTATCATGCTGATGATTTTTTGATACCAGAAGGGTAGGGAGAAGTGGGGGGAACGGGGAATCGATCACAATAATTGACACACAACCCCAAATACACCCTGTAGGGGGAACAGTGGTCAGTGTTAGATATTAAAATAATAACATAAAATCTATCAAGGGGTCATGGGTGAGAAGGGGGAGAGGATCTGATACCAAGGGCTCAAGAGAAGGTAATTGTCTAGAAAAGAATCATGGCAACAACATATGTACAAATATGCCTGATATAATGGATGTATGGATTATAACAAGAATTGTAAGAGCCCTCAATAAAATGATTTTAAAAACCCTTCTTGGCACTTTTAACATTATGAAAACCCCTGATGTGTTGAATTCTAATTTCTTGTCAAACCTGGTGGTGGTTTGTTTTTGCCCCTATTTCTATGGCACAGTCTAGAATCGACCTGAAATCCCTCTATATTTTTGGTTAGTCTCTTGATTTCTGAGACACACATGTCATTACTGTGGTGAACTCGGGGTGGTTCGTGGAGGGAAACCCATGGGGAACTGGACTCATCTCTTTCCTAAAGCTGAGGTTATCTGAGGAGCCAGGAAAGGAAAAGTGCAGATAGGCAATTTCTTGCCCAACTAAAGGCGAAATTATGTCCCTCATTAATTTTGTTTTGTCTGTATTTGTGATGACAACTGGGAATAAAGAAAGTCGTAAGCTCTGCGTAAAATGGATCATAAAACAACCACTCTTAGGATGAGTTCTTATGAGGGTGAAAAGAGAAGAATCTTGCTACTTAGCCGACAAATGGAGACACAGATTTTTTTTTTAACATTTGCTTTTTTCTCCTGTGTTGGACTCTTGGGCCCTGAGAGCAAGCATATTCTCTTTTCCATAATCTATTTCATCCATTCTAGGAACAACTATCCACACATCCTGGTTTCCTGTCCTTCACTAACTCTCCGTTGGAGCAACTCGTGTCAAGGCTTTTGTGATGCATGAGATGTCCTTGGTGGCGAAGGTAGACCAGCCGCTGCATAAACTATTGGAAAAGCCCATGCCAAACCAGTGGTTCGCCAAGTATGGTCTCCAGACAGGCATTGTCAGCATCCTCTGAGAACATGGCAGAAGTGAAAATTCTAGGGAACCAGCTTAGACCTCGTCTCCCTGTCAGTTTGTCCTATTGTGGTGGCTTGTGGCTTGCTATAATCTGGTCTTTATGTCTAATATTTCATATATCTGACAGGTCGCCCATCATGGACAAGTTTCAACCATGTTCTGAGACAAAGACATGCTGGCAGGAAAGACCTAGTTATCTACTTAAGAAAGTCAGACAAGTAGAAAGTTCCAGATCAATATGGAATCTTGTCTGTCTGGATTGAACCATGCCAATGATCATGATGATAGTCCAGGCTTAGGCAGCATTTGTTTATTTATAAATAGGGTCTTCATGAGTCAGGCCCAACTCTGTGGCTCTTACCAAGAGCCCACTTGAGTCTCCCTGGTAAATCATTCTTAGACTGCCCACCCCAGGCATATGGATGTTGTGGTCATCCATTCACATCTATTCTGAGCAGTGTCTGCAGATTGATGTAGATTTCCTGCACTCTTTAAAAATGACTCCTGCTAAAACTGATAGCGCATGTCTGACAGACTGTGTAGAGTTTGCTTAAAGCTGCAGTTCTCAATATGTGGGCCATGACCCCTTTGGGGGTCGAATAACCCTTTCCAAGGGGTTGCCCAATTCTTAACAGTGGGAAAATGACAGTTATGAAGTAGCAAAGAAAATAATGTTATGGTTGTGGGAGTCACCACAAAACGAGGAACCAAATTAAGGGTCATAGCATGGGGAAGGTAGAGAAGCATTGACTTAAAGGGGGTCAAATTGCAACGCAGAAAGCAAGCATGTGCATTTTTGTGTGGTGGCATCTCTTGTGGGCAGAAAGAGAAGGGGAAATGTTTAACCACAGGAGTTCGTCAATGGCCTGCTTTTTACTGCTGGTGTGACTTCAGACTGAGAGAGAAACAGACCGCACGAGAAGGCAGTGCTATCTCTGTTACTCTTCGGAGCTGGATGGGGAATGAATATGGCTGTCTAGGTCCAGGCCTTTGAGTCTTTTGTCAAGAAAGTCTCACAGAAATAGATTTCAGAATATAAATACACATGTGTGTGTGTCAAAATGAAACCCAATGGTATTTTCAGTTATTATTTGTGATGGCATTGGTAACAGGTGCTGGGTCAGCTCCTAAATAGAGCCAAAGGCTTCTTGCACCTGCATTACTCCCATCCCATGAGAGTCGTGTGGTTATTGGAAATAGATTTCTGGGCTTTTCCCCCTAGCCCATCTTAGTCTGGAAGCTCTGCCCAAATCTGATCAGCATCATAGCAACATATAAGCCGCCACTGATGTCTAGGTGTACTTGCTTTTGCCTTCTCTTTGTAATGTTTGTCCCCACCCACACGACTTCTTTTCCATGCCAGGCAGTGATCAAAGCTTATAGTGCTGAGTAATACTGTGAGCCGCAGACAGAGGGGGAGAAGCTGAGGTGCATTAAGTGTCTGGCACAGGGACTCAATGTTCCCAGTAATGGGAATATGGTAATCAAAGAGGCCGAGTGAGATAGGACAAGAGTGAACTTGGGCTTCCGATGTTCTTGGCTGGATTGCTTAACCTCACTTATGGGAGTGCGACTGTCCAGTTCTGAAACTTTTGGAAAAGGCCCGTGTATGGTATGTGACTGTCACAAAGTGAGGCATATTACTGCCATCAGGAGTGGAGGAACATGAATCCTGACTAGTGAGTGAAATATCGTACTGTTCAGAGTTTCCATTGCGTGCCAACAAAGCAACTCAAGTAGTCACTCTTTGCCTCCAAGCCAGCTGGATCCCTTGGGGCTCAGGACACCAGGGAGGCAGCCGAATGCCTAGTCCAAAGGGGCCTCTGGACTAAACTTCTCTGATTGAAAATGACTTAATTAACTCTCTGGCCTCAATCGATGATGGAAATGAAGCCAGTCAGGGAGCAGTTTGGATGTCTGAGGCAGGTTTCTGAACTTCTACATGGCTGACATACTGAGGCTAACTCATTCTTTGTTGTGGCGCTGGCTGTGCACATTGCAGGATGTTTCACAGTTTTCTGGCCTCTCGCCATTAGATACCACCATGACCACCTTTCTCCCACTTGTGACCAAGAGCACCCACAAAGAATGCCAAGTGTGCCTGGGGAGGAGGACAGAATGCTCCAAGGTTGAGTATGGGTCAATGAGGAGAGGTCAAAGGACTCTAGAAATGAATAGCAACTAAGAGCAGGCATCTGACAAGCAGTACGCCCAGAACAAACCTGTCCCATCCTGTAACTGTCCTGAAAGATTCAAAAACCTCTGAAGTCAGGAACACATTGCGCGGAGTGCCTTTTACTCTCTCACCCAAATTTCCATAATGTACTTGGCTTTCATTGACAAAATTTGAAGTGAGCCAAAGTGGAAAAAATAAGTCAAAATCATGTCTGATGTAAAAGAGCATTCAAGTTCAGGCACAACCCATGAAGGGCTTGAGTGTTGTATGACATAATTGTAAGGCATAATTGGGCATGCACATTGTTATTGCTTAGAGTTGAGGCCACTGGCTGGCCGATGAACTCACAAGTGTAAGTAGTGTGCTACATGAGGGGCAAGGTTTTTGCTAACACCACAAGGATCTCTAACCCAACGAGTGGAGTTTGATAGCAATCCTCGCTACAAGTATATCTTACAAAGGGACACGGATGGTCAATGTTTCATGGGCTTACATTTCTCTGGGTTCTGAGTGGTTACATCATCCTCCATACACAGTCCAGCTCCCTAATCCATGTAAGGTCTGACTCTGGAAGAAAATACGCCAATTACAATCCACGCAGGTTCCTGGGGACATCCTGTTAGGAGGCACATGGACCACGCCCGATGCTCATGGTGTCATCGTTATCTAATTCTGCCATTCCAGAGATACCACAAGCGGGTGACTCTAAGAAGCTTTCCTTCTCTGATAGCTCTGGGAAGGGTACTGGTTCCCAGGTACTTTGAGAATGGTCCCGTGACTTGGCCCCTATTTTCCCCCACCTCTGCATCCTTAATCTGCTCTTTGCTGTTGCAACTCGGATGATGTAAACTCAACTCATCTTGCTTCAGGAACATAAAAAGGCAACCCATTCCCCAATGGGATTATAACCACAGATACAGAGGGTGCAGATTTACAAGACATATTTTGAGGGAGACACAATTCAATCTATAACATTTCAAACCCTTTGGTCCTCCTCAAATTTTTATGTCCTCCTTATAAAAAAAAACACATTCACCTTATCACACCTGGATATGGCAAATTTGCATAGATACCATCAAAGCAGCATGAGAAGGGAAAGAAACAGTATAAGAAAATAGTCCTAAAACACAGAGAGAAATTTTAAAAAAGAAAAACAGATCTCACCTCTTAGCCAAGTTCTCTTCATTTTCATTGTCCTGTGTCCCTTTTCTTTGCTCAAACCAGATGTGACAGTGTTTTAAGTACTTATTTTCAGAGCATAAAGCTCTTTTCTCTACTGAACCCCGACTTTTAACTTTTCTGGGCAACATGGTTTGAGTTTAGGCAACATGGACCACCAGTAGCCTTGCTTTCCAAAGGCGGTATTTATAGAATTAATTTCATGCAGCAAGCACTGCTCAAGCTTCCATAGAACCCAGACTGTATGTTTAGTGGAGGGGGAAGGGAGGAGACTGGAGAGGCAATATCTGCATACTGCAGGTATTTTGGGTTTTACCAAACCAAACAAAGCTCCCTCCAAAATTTATTAATTGAAAATGACTTCTTCTAACCATTGCAATATTGTATGCATTTGTTAGAACTGGGTGCTGTCTTATGAGGGTCACCCCAATTAGCATTGAGGAGAGTAGAATTTCATGCTTTGGGCCAATACACTCACTGAATTTAAACTTGACAAACAACGACAGCAACAATTCTTGGGATAGAAGCACTCCAGTAAATAAAATAAGCCTCTCTTCTAGAAATAAAAGTTGGTAAAATGTGCAATGAGGATAATGCAAATTTGAGACCAAGAATTACAGGTTTGGTCCTTGTCAATTTGATGAATGCCAGATATTGATAGAGTTAAAAAATTGGGGGCTGGAAATAAAGCCATATTCCCAGCTTGTGCCTAGGTAACAAGAAATTAAACAGGTGAATGGACTTGCTGGTTTCTCATGCAGGCATAAGGATCAAGTCTAGAGATAAATGGGGCTGCTATTTCATGCAGTCAACATTTATAGATTTGATGTCAAGTTCAGTGATAGGTTGGAAGATTAAATGAATCCTGTACAATGAGCATGAGAAGCTAGATCTGATCTTCTGTCAGTCTTTTGTCTCGCTACCGCCAGTACATTTTGCCAGTTCTGCTACCTTGAACAGGGATGGAGTCAGAGTCCCCCATAGTTGAATGATTCAGAACATCCCACCTTAGCTTAGAAAACTGTCCCTGCCAGTTAGATGCCCTGACTATTCTATTTAAAAGACATGAATTCTGTGACCATTTCTTATAAAGTTGATCTGTTCACACACAAACAAATCCATAGGTAGACCATGGTATTAGAAAATCGTAGTTCAGGGGGCTTCTCTCTTAGTCATAGATGATTGTGGCCACTCATCTGATCTGGGAGTAATTCCTTGAAGATAAACCAGGGGCTAAAACAAACCCAGGATTTATCAATCAGAAGAGTCTCTTCTACAATGCCCTGGTCTTACTTCAAAGCTGGGTAACTTTGTATAAGTGGCTCAGACTTTTTGGTCCTCAGCATCTCCACGTAGTAGGTGAGAGTAGTAACCATCAGACTTAACTCTCAGGCTTGTTGTGGCTATTTCAGACAGTGGTGCATCTCAAATGACTTTAAAAGCTATTGAAGGACCCTTTCAAAGGAAGATAATGTCATTCCTTAGTCATTGAAATTCTATTATCAGAGTGGCTGGACTTGGAGAATGAGTCAAAATTAATTGTCAGAAAATGATAAATTAACGCAATAAAATGGAATGCTGATCTAAATCATGCAACTATGAATAACGAGGTGTTCTGTTCAGTCCCCAAACTTTCAGGTCTCGTATTTGATCTCATTTTTCCAGCCCCGTGGCAAGATAGCATTTGATCTATTTTGACACTTGAGAGATGCAGATAGCACAGACATTGAGACTGTCATGGGGAACCCATAAATCTCTGTTTATTGAGTATCTACTGTGGGCCTTGTTTAAACTGCAGATGTGGCTCGTGTCGATTCTACTAGATGTCATCCTTGTCAGTATAAGAGGGGCTGCCTTGCATCACACTCCATAGGCCTGACATTTGAATCCATTTGAAGGTACTGGTGTTTGAAATGGGAGGAGGTGAGAAGATTCTTACAGTGAGTAAGTCTTTTCTAACTTGATGAAATAGCTAGTATTACCTCCATCCATTAGAATCCTCTAATTCTGCCCAGTGCATTAATTGGAGCCACTAAGTTTTACAGCCAGTCATCCTTTTTAACCCAAAGATCGTCACTCTATATATGATCACATCAGCCGTCCAGGTTGTGCTCTCAGTCCGGAATTCTGCCTCCACGCTCACGACTCCACACACCTTCCTGAAGAGCAGTGGTGTTTATATGATCTGCATCCATTTTCTTCCTGGAAAGAAACTTTAGCAATTCGTGAAGCCATGGAGTTGATTTTGGCTCATTGTGACCCGTTTAGGCAGCATAGAACCTCTCATTAGGGTTTCTGAGACTGTCAGTCTTTTCAGGGCCAGTTTTCTTTTTCTCCCATGACCCAGTTAGTGGGTGCCCACTGCCAACTTTCTCGTAAGCAGCCCAACACTTCATTGTCAAGGATCTTAGGGGCATCGATGATCTACTGCTCTGTGCTAGTGGGTCTGATAGGATTTCCATCTATACCGACACACCATTTAGGAATATCAGTGATGCTAGGTGTTAAGGGCGGGGCTGCTCATTAAAAAAAGGTTGGTGATTTCACCCCACCTGTCATGGTACTCCCCTGGAGAATGAGAAGGCGGTCCACTCCCATGAAGATGACAGCTAGGAGAACTCGGGCGTGGGGGAGGGGGGCAGAGCTTTCTTGTCCTGCAGGATCAGTGTACGTCTGGATCGACACGACAGCGTGGGCTTCGTGGAATTTCACAGGCATTATTACGTCGGGCAAGAGCAGCAACCCAAGCTGCAGAAGTCAACACAGGCAAGGGCAGCTGTCCTTGAGAGGATAGCGCTAACCACAGAAGGGCTTTATCTTGGCAGAATGAATCCAGATTGATTCTTTATGCCCTCTATTTCCCATTTCGATAGTTGTTTCTCCACGAGCGGCAAGTTTTTAAACGTTTTCCAAAAAATAATTTTATATAGCTCGTAGTCAAAATGTTAGCTACAGATGGAGGGGCTCTCACCCTACTTGGGTGTATATAGCAGTATGTTTTATGGAGTCATTTCCATTTAATATCAGCAACAGATTCTGGGCTGTAAGTGCTTTTTGAGCTCTCCTTGAAACCCAGCAATGAGAAAAGGGGAGTGAGGAGCTATTAAGAAGTTGTGCTGTGAGAAACCTCGACAATGTCCCAGGTCCGCGGGTTCCTCTCCACGTGGACCTCCAGGGGCCATGCTTGTCTGGTGAGCGACCCAGACCCTGTCTCTCTCTCTCGTAAACCATTCTTCTCTTCTTCACCCAAGGGCCACACTTTTAGGAAGAATGAGGCCCGGACAATGGAATTTCATTCATCCAGTCAATATTCCTTGCACACCTACTATGTGCAAGTCACTGTTGCAGGTGGCCATGGTAAACAAGCCTCAAAACCTTTTCATTCCTGCAGGAAAGCAGAAACTGGAGGGCTGCCCTGCACCTTCACAATGAGTTCCTTATGGCTGAGACAAATATACATCCCTGGGTGGACCCCACCCCAAAAGGAACCCTGAGAACAACGGATTGACTCGCAAATGGAAGATCACCCAAGTCTACTTTTGATATTAATATTCATCTTGTGCTATGAAATTGTCATAACTTTTCATGTCCACTCATAAATGGGGTGCTTTCAGCACCATTAAATCACTTGGAAATGACCCCTGATGAGCCTACAATTGCTCACTGCTGTGAGGTTTCCTGTAGTCCGGCAAATTTCTACCTAAAAAAATGCCTTCAAATGCACCCCAACTTTCAGGTCACACAGGATGAATGTGGCATGACGATAACACTGAAACTCAAAATGACACAGCCAGCCTTCCCCCTCGTTGGGCTATAATCATGGCTCCTTTTGATTTTGGACTACAATGAGAACTGTGTCCCCAAAGCACAATTAGATAATGTGGCTCTGATTACTTTGAAATACTATTGAATTCCTTAGAAGAGGACAATGCTTAAGGTAGACAGACTGAGATTAACTTCATTTTGAGATTAAGAATTTTACAGCTAGGGAGACACAGCCCATGAAAATTCAGCAGGAGTTTGATTTCTGATATAGAACAAGACTTGTAATGATACATGTGGGGTCCGATTTGTCCCCCAGTGGGCCTCCAACTTTTGTTGGCATCTTCCACAGCTGCTCAAGCTGCCACATTAATATACAACACCAATAGATTGCCATTCTCATTTAATTCCAAGGTGCTACCACAATGCTTAATTGGTGCACACGCTATGCTTTGCAAATACAGAGAAAATAAATGTAACATAGGTATGATCTGGCCTCGAGCAGATTTGCTCCTTGTCCAGGGAAGTTTAATTTGTGTTTTGCTATATTAGAATTTTAAATATATACATATATATAATTATGATTGGCTTAGCTAAAAACCTTATCTTTAGCTGGCTATGTTTCTTGAGAATATCATTCTAAATAAGTCATACATCAAAACATTGGATGAGTTTCTTCTTTTCCTGTATTTTCTTTGAGCAATCTGTATATAGGTTTTGCTTTGGGGGAAGCCAGTAAGCTCAGGGAAATTTGAGAAGATGAAATACTTGTAAAAGAAGCTACTCAGGGCACATTGGCATGACAAATTCCTGTCTTCTGAGCTATAAAGACTTCCCTTGCAGCTCGTTCTGCTAAGAGGCAGGTGTTCTTCAGAGCCCGTGAGCTTTCTGGAAGAACTCCACCATACTGGAGGATCCCAGGGCACAATTAAGAATAATCACATGATCATGAACTGCAGCACACATATGTGGAAAAATTGCTGGAGGGAGGTTTTAGCAAAGGAATATGACCTTTCTTTGATCTGGAGCCAGTTCTATCAATGTAGATTTACAACCAAAAAGTGACACAGGGACATGTGAGGGATTATTTTCTGGATATATTTGTGAGGAGTTCTTGCAGAAGAACTTTTTAGGCCTTATACTTTGTTGCAGAGTACTGGGGATGCAGTTTGATCCATCACATGGAGTTGATCTCTCCATCCTTTTTTTTTTCAGTGACAGATTGAGTAGTAAAGACAATTAACACATTTGGCTGCTAACAGGAAAGCTTGGGTTCGAGTCCACCCAGAGTGCCTCAGAAGAAAAGCCTGTTGATCTACTTCTGACTGTTCACCATTGAGAATCTTAGCCTCGGATAATAAGTGGAGCTGCCAGCAGTGGGGAATAACTGGCAAGCACTTGGTTTTTATGCATGAATGGGATGGAAGAGACCAGACGTTTGGAATTAGAAAGCCCAAATCTTGTGCCTATTAGACGTAACACACAGGCGCTCCAGCTTCCTCATGTGGTCAGTGAGACATCACCCACCTACCTGTCTCCTAGGTTTGGTGCCAGGTCATAGTGGGTGGATGATGGAGTGGACCCAGCCTATGAAATCTGAAACCTCACCCATGTTGTCTTCTTATTGCATGAACAAGCATCACAAATTACTGAAATTGCAATAAAGTCCAGAGTTTATTTGATAGCCACATACCAATGACCATGGCTTCATTTTGAAGATTGCCCTAAAGGAAGTTGAGTGAATGCTATACAGGAACTTTTGGTGCTATCCTTGCCATTTTTCTATAATCTGAAATCTTTAAAAAAATTCAAAGTTAATGTTTTTAAAAAATTTTCAAGTAACCACCATTCCTAAAAGGAGCCTTAGGAGCACAGTGGGTTAAGCAGTAGTGTCCTAACCAGAAGGTCAGTGGTTCAAACCAACAGCTCCAAAGAAGAGAGATGAGGCAGCTTGTTTCCATAAAGATTTACAGCCTTCCAAACCCTAGGGGGCAGTTTCTGTGCTGGAGGGTCTTCATGGGCTGAGATTTCTTTGGGGGTTTCCATCCCTGAGCAACACAGGAAAAAGGATCCCAGTGACTCAGTTTGGGATGAATAGCTAGGCCTCTCACCTCTGCATATGAGCAGAGATTTCCCTTCCTGTAGTTCAGACAAAAGGTTCGGATCACTAAGAGGAGGACTTGCCAACCCAGTGAAATAGCTGTAGCCTTTTTACAATCATGTACAGCCCTGGATGTCCCTGTCATTCATCGCATTGCATTCCTGCTGCCTGACTAGCCTCCACGAAGGAGCCCACACTGCCTAGGCAAGCCTTGTGAATGGCTCTTACTTGGAAGACAGAGGCCAGCTTTGAGCAGCAGCCCCAAGACACCACTGACTACATAGGGTTCAGGGTGTGTGTGTGTGTATGTGTCTGTGTGTGTGTGTGTGATGTGAGCTTTCAACAAGGCCCTGGGATTCCATGAAGTCTGATCACCTGAGAGAGAGGGTCTCCTGGAGAGGGAAGGACTGGAGTCAGGTTTCCTTCCACCACAAAGTGACCAGTGCTTTCAAACATGGTCCATTTGCCTGCATTTCCTCCTTTTCAAATGGACTTGCAGATAACAGACTTTGAGAACCCAAGTAGAGGAAGAATACATGGAAATAGTCTATGTAGGACTAAGTAGATAGTAAGACCTCAACAAATACTGGCTGGTATAACTACTCCAGTCTTCTGCCTCCTTCCCATTCTTTTCTTTTTCTGTCTTTGTACAGCATATTTTAGGATCCTAAGTAGCACAGTGGATTAAGCATTAGACTGCTACGTGGAAGGTCAGAGGTTCAAAGCCAACAGCCATTCTATATGATAAAAATGAGGCAGTTTGTGTCCTTAAGGGTTTAGAGGTTCTGTCATCCTGTGAGATATTTCCACTCTGTTTTATGAATTGACATCCACAGGGCAGCAGTGAGATCTGGTTGAAGTGTATATACCATTTTTAGTGAGGGGGGTACCAGCTACTACCAGTCTGTGAAAGCCAATCGTTCAATATTCCTCCATTTTGCAATCTGCTCACTAAATCATTGGTAGCTATAAACTGGCCCTCACCAGAATATGAACATCAGCAAACATTGACACTCCCTCCTTTTTTGGGAGACCCCCCTTAATTTCTATGTTTTTGTCTCTGTTGGAGAGCTGCTGAGTCAATTCTGACTCCCAGTGACCCCATGTGACAGAACAGAGCTGCCCTGTGGGGTTCCCGTAGCTGTCATCTTTATGAGACCAGATGACCAGGTCTTTGTGCCATGAAGCCACTGTTTTATCAGTGACAAATTGAAACCAAACTCACTGTCTTCTTGTCAATTCTGACTTGTGCTGATCTTATAGTGCAGGATAGAACTGATCCTTAGAGTTTCTGATACTTTAATCATTACAGAAGTAAACAACCTCACGTTTCTCCCAAAGAGAAGTCAGTGGGTTCGAACCACCAACCTTTTAGTTAGCACCTGGGCACCTCATCACTACACCGCCCAGACTCCAGTCTTCCACTGCCTCATTCTCTTTCCTTTTCCCTTTTCTTCTCTCTTCCATCTTCCCTTAGCCTCTTCTTTCCTCCCTCTCACTAAGGGGAGTCCACACACAGAATCTACTGCAGAGTCCTTCTTGATCTGAATTCGAAGAAGGGATTTCTCTTGTACATAAGGATTACTCGTTATGTACAAAATCACCAGAGGGAAATCAAGAGCTAGGCGGTGCTGAAAATACTTTTGTTGTGAGATTCTTAAATAATTGTGGATGTTTTCTCTAATGTTGGCATCCTGCAAACTGGGTAAGATTACAGCAGATGCTACACAAATATCTCATCACCTGCTTGTGAAATGCCTCCTATTTAGGCTTTAGCGTTTGAAGAAAGTCTTGCTCATCTTTTGATGATTCTTCAAACACAACGAATTTGGACAGTTCTGAAGCTGCATCTCTGCCCGTGTGTGAAGATGAGGAATTGACATTCACCAGACCCCCCCTCAGTCAGCTGGGCACTGTGTGATTTGGGCCCCATTTGTTATTTTTAAGACTATGAGCTTCGCCTAAGAAACCTTGGTGTTGGACTTCTTCTAAGAGCCCCACAAAGAAAACCCACAGCTGCTCTGAGAGAATCAGCTTAACCTAGGGACTGTCCATTGGCCATTTCTCCCACTGTTGGAAATCACAGCCGAGTCAGTCTCACCACTGGCTGTTGACAAAATAGGCAAGTCCTATTTGTTCCCAAGCCAGTTTGAGATGCTTCCCCAATTCTGAAGGGCATTAATCTTCCCATTGGAATCTACAGGGGTGAGGGACAGAGAGGGCGGGTGAGTGGCACAGCACCAAGAAAAACAAACTGTGGTCATGAGTGTCAAGTGGCAGGCCTCGTGTTTCTCCCTGAGGGGAGCCCTAAAGAAAGCACCGCACTGCGAAGAGAAATCTGGGTACTGATAGCTCCCATTGAAGACAAGCCAGACCAAGCAAATGAAATGCTGCCCGCTTCTGTGCCATCCTTAGAATTGTTAGAATACTTCAGGATCACTGCTTTAGCCATTGCATTTCTCAAGTGCTTTCTGATCCAGGGGCTCATCTTCCATAAGACATAGCATTCTGTTCTGATTCCCGAGGCTCACTTTTAAAATACTTTTACTGGGGGCTCTTACATCACTTATCATGTGGACTCCTCCATGTGCACATATGCCATCTTCATTGTTTGCAAAGCATTCTCTTCCCAGTTAAGCACTTGATATCGGCTCCCCATTTCTTCCACTACCCTCCCCTGCCTACCCTCCCTTACCAAGCCTAGATAAGTTATAGATTATCTTTTCCATATCGTTCCTCACCCTACATTGCCCCTCCCCCACTTTTCTGTTTCTGTCCCCCTTGAAGAGGGTTCTAGATTGATCCTTATGATTGATCATCCCTCCCTTCCTCCCCTAATACTCCTGCTGTCTGTACTCTCATTGTTGGTCCTGAGGGGTTTATCTGTCCTGGATTTCCTGTGTTGGAGGCTCTTATCTGTAGCAGTGTGCATGCTCTGGTCTAATCCAATTTGTAAGGTAGAATTGAGGACACTTTAGTAGGGTGAAGGCAACACCAAAGAACTAGATGAAAATTGTGTGTTTCGTTGATGTTATACTGCCCCCTGTAACCCATCTGTGAGGGGATGTACAATTGTCTACAGATGGGCATTGGGTCTCCATTCCATGCCCCCCACCCCCATTCACCTTGGGTATGATTTTGGTCTGGGTCTTAGATGCGGAGACTCGTTTTAGGAAAACAAATCACCAGGCCTTTCTTCCTAGTCTGTCTTAGAGTGGAAGTTTTGCTAAAACCTCTGTATCATGTATTGTTGACCTATCTGATATTTGAAATAGCAGTGCTATAGCTTTCAGCACAACAGCAAGCCACCATGGTTAGACCAAATGACAGAGGGATGGTGACTGTGATCCTATTACATCCTCCATGCCAGAGAGAAGGGACTTGAGAGCTTAAAGAACTGAATGGAGAGAGTGGCAGAGAAGTGACAGGGCCAGGATTTCATTTCTGGGTTCATATTTTGGATCACTGCACCAAGTCCTCTATCACCATTAGTACATTCTGTAGTATTTGATATCATAGGGACCCTCTAAAAAGCAAAACCCAACTTGCTGCTATCAAGTCGGTGCCCATTCATAATGACCCTATAGGACAGAGTAGAACTGTCCCTGTGAGCTTCCAAGACTGTAACTCTTTCGGGGAGTAAAAAAGCCTGTCTTTCTCCACTGGAGTAGCCCGTGGTTTCAAACTACTGACCCTCATCAGTTGCTCAGTGCATAACCCATTATGGTAGCAGGGTTTTGGAATGAATGGCAGAATGGATTTTGTTTGATTCTTCACCCCCAGCCCCAATATTTTATAAGAATCAATACTTGTGTTGCCTTCTCATCTGCAAAGTATTTTATCATCAGAAGCACTTAGAATCCTCCTTTATAGACCTGTAACCTGTGAACACAGCTCTTTGAAGAATGAGCCCCGATGGTGAGAAAAATTCTCACATAGAGAGAGGTCATGTGTATACGGTTCCTGCCCACCCCATCCCCCATGCCTTTTAGAAATTGTACCTGTTTCATGAATAAGGTTTTTAATACTGTGCAAGTGAAAAACTCGAGCATGAGAATTAGAAAGAAATGTAAAGCCATCTAATTCAGCAGCCATCAAGTTTGGACCAGATGATTGTTGATAAGGAAAAGGGTTACTGCAGAAAGAGAAGAGCGGATGCTAGGGAGGCACAGGAAAGTTTGATAAGAAGTTTAAGTTGCTGAAGGCAACATGGATGGGCTGAAACCTAGACCCTGCATCTTATTCTAAATAAACAGTTTTTTAAGAGGGAAGGGAAATCTGGGGAGCTGGTATTGGGGGCCTCAGTGGAGGGAGGATGTTTTGAGAGTGATGATCACAACAAGTGTGCAAATGTGGCCTGCACACAATTAAAGCATGTATGAATCAGATAGTGATGGGAGTTGTATAAACCCCCAATAAAATGATTCATTATATAAAGAAAGCAAATGTTTTGAAAATGATGATGGCATCAAATGTACAAATGTGCTTGGCATGATGGATGGATGGATGGATGGATTATGATGAGAACCATAAGAGTCTCTAACAAAATGTGTTGTCTTTTTTTTAAAAAAAGAAAAGAAACATTTTTTAAAAGAAAAGAGATGGATAACATACTTTGTTTTAATTGTGATGCAGGAACAGAAACACTGCACCTTGAGGGAATGTATGGGCTCGGCGCTGCTTGAGATCCTTGTATTTGAACTAGGATTAGGAAGTCCTCATTACCAAGGCTATCCAGTTAAAGATCCATTTGTGCCCTTAGGGAGAATGGTCAAATATTTGCCCACTTCCCATCTTTGCAACAAACTGAAACAGACAAAAGCACTATTTGAAAATGGAGTGTTTCCAGTGCAGGGTGGATTCTACTTTCTTTCTTTTTAAAGTCATTTCATTAGGGGCTCATGCAACTCTTACCACAGTCAATACATATATCTATTGTATGCAAAGCACATTTGTCCATTTGTTTCCATCATCATTCTCAAAGCATTATCTTTCTACGTAAGCGCTTGCAATCATTTCCTCCGAGTTACATCTTTCATTTAAGTATTCACCTATTACTGAATCAAGGTGTCATGATCACAGATAACAATCATCTAGGGGAAATCACTAGATTTTTTCCCTACTGTATTGCTATCCGAGAAGCCCTGGTGGCATAATGGGTTACTGATAGGGCTGTTAGCTGCAAGGTCAGCAGTTCAAACCCACAAGTTGCTCGGAAGGAGAAAGAGGAGGCTTTCCACTCCCATAAAGAATTATTACCTCGGAAATGTGCAGGGGCATTTCTACCTTGTCCTATGGAGTCACTGTGAGTTGGACAAACTCAATGTCAATGAGAGGTGCTGCTATCTATTGCTGTGCAAAGGTGTGTCGAGGCTCAGATCGCTGTTGCCCGTTATAGATGAGCTAGAAGAATGAGATGAAGGAAAGATGGAAGAAACCATTCAGAGGTCTTCTCCAGAGACTGCTCTCTCATGAGTTCAGTGTTTTGCTCAAGGCTGCCGCCCCACCTCAGCTGGTCACTGAATGCCTGCTGAGGGTGTGTGTAGGTCGGCTCTTGGCAGAGTCATCTAGAAGGACCACTCGGCAAGCCCATGGCTTGCAATCAGCTTAGGGACCCTTCATCAGCACTGATTTGCCTGCCAGCGCTCTGCTTAGCATCCTCAAGCCCTTAATGATTCTATGGTGTTTGTATGCAAGATTTTTCTTCCTTTAAAGCCTGGTGGTGACCAGCAGCAGAAAATAAAGTTTAGATAATGGATTCTACTTCAAGCGTCAGCTTTGGTCCTGGAGTTGTGCCTTTACCTTCATGATCGCCATCTAGTCAGCACCCTTGTTTTTCTACAGAACACCCAAACCAATATACAACCCACCGCCGTTTATCCCACCAGCTTTTCTTCGATCCCTCTTTCACCAATGGGCACTGAGAGGACTGTGCCCACTGTAGGCTGTGGTGCATTGAAGGGAGGAAGGGGCTGACCAAGATATGAGACGGGTCTGTGTGTCCCAGCAAGCTGATTGTGGAGCTTGGTCAGCGAGAGCTACATGCAAGGGAGAAGGTGGTTCTTAACAAAAGGGGATCTGCAAGAAGCAAGTGGCACAGGAAGCCACCACCACAGGGAAAGTTGCATGAAAACCCCCAGCGAGGTGTGGCAGAGGTGCTTAGGGGATCTTGATGCTTCGTCTTTGGAGCCCATTGTGGCATCTCAAACATCAGAACCATCGTGAGGATGGCGTAGGATTGGGGGCTTTCATTCTGCTATATGTGGGCTCGCTCTGCATCTGAACTGACTTGATAGCACCTCATGAAAACGGCAGCACTATGCTATGTCTTCCTGCCACAATTTGGGTATCTCAGGGTTCAACTCAGAAGGTATCTTAACTCAGTGCTGTCGAGTTGATTCTGATTCACCATGTTCCTATAGGATAAGGCAGAACTGCCCCATGGGTTTCTGGGCCTGTAACTATTTATGCATGTAGAAAACCTTCTCTTCCTCTGGAGTGGCAGTTAACAGTTTTGAACAGCTGACTTTGCAGTTAGCGCCCAATTCCTGGCAATGAGTTTATTCTATGTGGGGCTACTCGGTGTTGGCTACGGTGTTGCAGAATATGCCAAACAGTCAGGCTTCCAAAGCACCAAACTCATCGCCATCAAGTCAATCCCAACTCATAAAGGAGCCACCCAATTAGGCTCCCAAGGTTATTACCTGCGTGGAAGCACACTGCCACTTCTTTCACCTTTGGTGCTGCCAGTGAATCACTGCCTCTCTGATGTGCAGCCAAGCACTTTGGCTCCTGTGCCACCCAAGCTCCGTAGGCAGGCTCAAAGTGGTTAAAAATATGCTGGTTGGGGCTCTGTTGAAAGCAGTTGGGTGAGTTTGGTGATGCTCTTTGCACTTAGCAGGTCTCAGTTCACGATGAAAATGTGCAATTGATTCATTCACTGATACAACAGAAACGTGGGTGAAGGGAGATAGCAGATGGTATACAATATAAAAATGAAAATAATTTATAAATTAGCAAAAGTTCATGAGGGTGAGAGAGTGGGAGAAGGAGGTAAGAAGTGTTGCTGATGCCAAGGACTCAAGTAAAAAGAAAATGTTTTGGAAATGATGATGGCAACATATGGACAAATGTGCTCAATAAAATTGATGTATAATAAGAGGTGCAAGTGCCCCCAGTACAATGATTTACTAAAAAAGAGAGACAATTTGCCCTAAGTGAATATATGTGTAGATTTGTGAAGTGTATAGAAGTGAACTGTCTCGTTCAATAACAACTCACCATCTGATGTTGCTTTAGATGCTCAGAGATTTAGCTATTCCCATAATCCAATTACAAAATACTTTGGAATTTGATTCTTTTTGTTTGTCACTGCCCTCTGGTGGTGGGAGTAGGAGGCCCAGCCTTTTGCTCCTGTGAAGCCGCTGCTGGAATTAAACCTCCATCCCAGTGGGTCGCAGTCCCACGCACAACCACTACACCACTGGGGCTCAGCCCGGATTTTGACTCTTGACATAGGATTAGTAGGTCCAGAGGTAGGTTTCACTGAAATAGGGTAAAGGTAGAGATGGCCATTTAGAAGAAGCCAGATGATGGAACCAACATGCAATTTAGGAAACACCACTTTTGTGAACGCAACCAGAGTGAGAGTTTAGGGTCAATGTGAGTATTATAGATTGAATTATGTACCTCATTCAAAAGCAATGTTATATTCCTAATTTCTGAAACTCATGAATGTGACCTGATTTGAAAATAGGGTCATTGAAGATGCTGCCAGTTAAGTTCATTAGCATGGGCCCATACTAATGTGGGTCTGTCCTAACCTCATATGAGTGGTGCTCTTTGAGTAGAGAAGAGATGCGAGCACCAGACAGAAGAGGAAAGCCTGTGCTGCTATAGCCACAAGGATTGCCTCAAGCTGCCAGTTGCTCGGGGAGAACCATGAAACAGATTCCCTCAAAGCCTCAGAAAGATCCAACATGGGACACCCAAATCTCATGCAGACAGATATGAGAATTGTGAACCCCTCCATTTCTGTGGTTTCAAGACACCCGCTCTGTGGTATTTTGTAATGACACCCTGACAAAACGAATAGAGTGGTTAGTTGCCACGAGTTTCTTTAAGCATACTCTCTAATTCCCTGTAATTCAGGGGCATTTTCAGCGTATATGAAAAGCATTTCTTTCAAGTGATTGACTCACAAAAAGAACCTGAAGGATCTTGAGTGAGGAAGATTCTCTCACGGATGGACTCCAAGCTCCAGTCTGTGGCAGGCACATCGTCTACACTCTCTTTCTCCCATGGACTATGTCCGTGGGGGATCCAGCATGCTTTCCTTGTCAGCACCCCCATGACTTGATTGTTGATGCAATAGGACTCATCAACTGTCATTGCTTTAGCAAAAAAAACCCAAACTATATAAACCCCACCTTGGAAGTTCCCAGGCTTGAGTCTCTGAGGGAAGGGAAAGAAGGATTGTGTGGGATGGTCCATCATGAATTTTAATTCATGGATATAGAGTTAGACACCTCCCTGTTCATTGCATCCAGGGCTCGACGTCTTGGTGACGCATAGTGTAAAAGAGGCTGGGACTTCTAAATTGATCTGGAAGGGAGACCTCCCTGAACCCTAATGTGAGTGTGTTGCACCAGGCCTTTCACTGTCCTCCGGGTCTAGAGACAAATGCTTTGTTGGATTTGAAGTTAGGTTTTATGAGTTCAATCTAATTATCTTTGATGTTGTACTTGTAATATCGGGCGATCCCTCTTTTAATACACATTTGCTTGGGAGAATTGGGCACTTTACGATTCAGTGATGGAGCAATAAATTCAGTGCCTACAAAGCGTGGCTTCGTGCAGGCTTTTGTCATTAGTGAGTACCAGCCAAAAGAAAGGAAGACATATTTAATGTAAAAAAAAAACAGCTTCTGCCAACAAAAACATTCCTCCTTGTGCAACTGTCATGTCAATTTTAAAGTGCATCTATTTGGCAGTATAGGGGGGACATGGTGTGGACAGCTTTTGTTACAAGAACAGAACCTTCAATTCTGTGCCTGCGAGTGTGCCATTAACTTCCCTGCCCCATGCCTGCATTTCTTCTCTGAAGAAAGACTGGCAGAGAGTTGGATTTGTCTCCCCAAGAGGTTTGGGGCCTCTATAAGACACCTTGAAGTTTGATTCTGCATTGAACTGTGTTTTGACTTTTAATTTCCAAAAGACATGGTGGCACCAGTGGGATGCGCTGGCGAGGGAGGGAGGACAGCACACTAGAGAAAACATCTTTCCAGTCTGAGTCCTTTTGCATGTACCAATAGAAATCTCATTAATACAAATGGAGCATTAGAAGGGGGAGTCTAACCCTGTTTCTGAGAAGCAGCCTTTTCGCATTGCATTTTGGGAAATAATTGTGAGACTAGGTAGGCAAACCAAATGGTATATAAGGAAAACAGTAATAGAGTTGATATGTTGCTCAGCGTGGCTTGTGGTCCCCTTAGGTGACTAAAAGGTGAATTCGTGATGGATAGCGGAAAATGAAAAGAATTGTGTGATTCTCCTATCTGGTTAAGAGAGCCCTTAGCCTCCCCGTTTGCCTTCGTGGTCAGCACTCTGTGAGCCTAAGTGAGATTTTTCCCATTTGTCCTTTTGATTTTCATCTCTTTGCAAACTTCGTTTCCTGTGATCTCATCCCTTCTCCTCTTCTGTGATCTCTGAAAGCCCATCAGAGTCTTTAGAACTTTACAAAATTCAAAAGAACTTCCAGTTTTGATGGTCTGCCATCTTCAAATCACAGAGGAAGAAATCAAGAAGAGAGCAAACACCTCCCTGCCAGCAAGGAGCATGGAAGCAGCAGCAGGCTGCAGTTGCCTGCAGAGAGGGCTGAACGGAATGTCCAATGACGGTGAGCACAGAGCTGCGGCCCGCTTCACAAAGGATAGGGCCGGCTAGCGAGGCGCAAGAGGAAGCTCACCTGGCCGATTGGGAAAACTAAGCTCCATTTCAAACCAGTGGCTGTGAGTTGACTTTAACTCGTGGTGACCCCTTGTCTGTCCAGGTCAAACTGTGCTCCACAGGATTTTCAGTGACTCGTCTTTCAGATGTGGATCTGCAGGCCTTTCTTCAGAAACAACTTCCAATGTACCAGGACCTCTAACCTTTTGAGGCACAGCCAAGGGCATGAATTTTTTTGTAACACCCAGGAAGTCCAAGAATTTGGTTGTTGTTGTTGTTGTTGTTGTTAATCAGTATTGCTATGCCTTGTTGAACCAACTCATTACACTGACCTGGCACTTCTGATTCTGTTAGTCATCCAGATTTGGAAAAGGTGTGTGTATTATGATAGAAACTTCATGATGTACCGACTCTACAGAAAGATGTTTGCTCACTTGCTGGAAAAAGAAACATTCATTTTTCAGCCGTCAGGCACCAGTGGGAAGATTAAAAAAAAACCCGGTTCGTTCAAGCAGCTACAAAATCACCTTATCCCTGGTTCACGCTTTGTACTAGCAGACCACCAAGGTAAACTGTCAAAACCCCAACAACCCAGAGGTGCACTGTGGCACAAATCAATGAAAAGCATTTTGCACCCGGGACTTTGCTGGAGTCTTCCCTAGCTGATGAAGACACATGCCCCTCTTTGGACTTGGCCTGCTTTGGGTACCTACCCGAGCCCCTGACCCTGGGTCATGCTTTGCAGTAGCAGGCGAACTTGTGCTCTATAGCGTAGCTTGTTCATCATGTGTACAACAGCCCTTTCTCGGGGCAAAATCTGAGATAGTAGCCAATAAAAATACACGTGGTTTTTGGATGATTGTTTGTGGGCATTCAAGTAGCAAAAGACCATGCTGATTGACATCCTAAAGCGCCATTCCCACTGGACAAGCCCCAGTGTGTGGTAGTTGTCAAAATATTATGGCTTCTTTCTTGACAGGATGATGAGCGGGTTCGCAGCACAGCCATGCCAGTCTTGACCTATCCAAAGAAGCGCAGATAAAAAATGCAGATGAAGAACAATTAGGAAAAATTCTCTGATTTCTTTTAAAGAGATGGAAAGGACTGACTGAGACACAACCTAAGGATATAGTGGCACCATCTTTTAATTAAGATGATGCTCCACTTATGTTCATGCAACTTGAAGTTAATCTGCTCCAACTCAATGCAGTCGGGAGTGAAAAGAAACGTGCATGCTGTTAGACACTGCATCCATCTCATGCTGATGCTGCTGGAAGGAAGTTGGTTTCATAGTGAAGGAAGGGATGATGTGGATAGGAAGGACACCTCCAAATCCAATTCGAAGGTTGACCCAAGAAACCCATTGCTTTCTTCACGGTCCCAAGATACTGGGTTTTATTTACTGGTGGGTTTCCCATGTCTATATGAGAATGTCTACTTCTTACCGGGTTTAGAGTAACAAAGAACAATCCGATCAGAAAAATGGCATGCTTCAAATGAACTGAATGGGCATATGAGTGAGTCAATTCACAAGAATTAGTGAAGTGGTGAGATTTTGTGAGTTCTTCAGGAATCCCATTTGCTAAACCCTGCTGTTGTACTGTTGGTTATTTCCCAGTTAGGCCCTGACTCAATGGCGCAAAACACTGCCCAGCCCTGTCCATCTCTGAGATTGGTTGGAACTCCATTGAGATCAGAATGTCAACAGTGGAGGATTTGTATAAGGAGATCAACAGGCCTTTCTCCCAAGAGTTAATCTACAGCAGTTTTTTTCCCCTAATGTATTTTGCCAACTGCTTCATTTTCAGAAAGAAAATTCCTCAACACCGACCCCTGGCAATTACTAACTCTTGTGCTATCGCCCATAATCCAGGATACAGTTTAGGCGTCTGCCTTTGCTGCCCCTCTGGATTGTTCCAGCGCCTCACAAGAAGCAGTATCACACACTTAGGAAAACATTGAGCTAGCAGGGGTCCTCAAACTTTTTAAACAGGAAGCCAGTTCACTGTCCCTCAGACTGTTAAAAACAAACAAACAAACAAACAAACTATGAGCAAATTGACTGCGGCCCAAGACAGTAGAGTGGCAAAAGCCACCAGCGGGCCAGATAAATGCCCTCCCGGGGCCATCTGTGACCTGCGAGCCATAGTTTGAGGTCCTTTAATACAGTTTCCACTGCAACCTGTTCAACACCGTAGCAAGACGCTATCTTCCATTACCAGAGAGGTGGTGGCTGTGTGGGGGTGCATTGGCTGTCAGGCAAGCCTAGGTGTTTCCTATGGAAGGTGAAAATTCTCCCATTGAACTACCAAACCCTGATCACTAATGCTACCATACACATTATAATACTCTTTGGGAATGTATGTAATTTTATCACCACCCTTTGAATGAATTGAAGGAGCTTTACTTTGCTTGATTTTCTGCAAATGTGTGTAAATTTTTTGACAGGAAGAAATAAATGGCTTGGATCCAGCTGTACCTACTTGAGAAGCTATTAAATCGCTAGAATGAATTATGTTTTTCCAAGGGAAGTATTTTCAAACAGGACACAGAACACTATTATGTAAAGACAGCCAAATCTCTCCCCAAAGTAGCACAAAATGGAGCCTTAACAAAGCACTTAGAGGGAGGTGTCCCATTCCCAGTCTAGGATGTTTTCACTTCATTATGGCTGCCAAGGAGAAAGAGGGTGAAGCCATTCAACCCTCAAAGCTCATTGTCTGCTTTGAGACTGCATGGGGGACCAGGACAATGGAAACTCTTCCAGGGAGGTAGCAATGGTTCATTTCAGAGAAGGTACTGTGCTCTTTGAAATACCTGGTCTGTTGGGGTTCATGATTTAAGGTGTGCGATCGATAGAGGTGTCCACATGAGACCCAAAGAAGACAGTGTTCAAGCCACATCATCACCCTCTTACCGTGGGATCCCGAGTGTGAGAGACCAGGATACCCTGCACCAGCGAGAGTATCTGCTCTGTCAATCCTCTGACAGCTATGCAAAAATTTCTGCAGAGTTATTCACAGAGGGTGAAATATCCTACAGGCCCCTATGTAAGCATGTTTCTTCTGACACACATCCTGTCCTCTTCCAGCTTCTTACTACCTGTAGAGGACATGCTGAGCATAAGCATAATCAAATTGAAGTGATTGCACCTTTGATACATCAGGATGGAGAAAAGTAACCCAAATTTGGAGGAGAGAGATAGAATGCCTTAGTTCTTTAAGAAACCACCACATTTTGAAAGGGATTTTTAAAAGCATGATTCTTTTCTATCTTAATATATTAAATTGAGTGATTCCATTTGCGTAGAATGATCTGTTTATTGACCACAATGACCCTGGCCTAAATTTTTGTACATCTCTGAAATGCCACAAAGTATAGCTTAATAGTTTGCTTATTTAAACTAGTACATATTCAGTTTCACTCTGTTCCTTCCTCCATTTCTTTCTTTCTTTAATTATCTTGGAAGACCCTATCTACAGGAGGGAAAAAATCATATCCCCCAGAGCTCATGATTTCTCAGGTTGAGGTAGACTTGCTTTTATAATTACCTTCTTGGTGATAAGCACTGGCAAATATTCAAGACAAAGCTGGGTTCTGAGTATTTCAAAGACAACCCTAAAATAAGGCTAATGAGGAAAAGAAGAAAATCTTTGAAGTTATTTCAAATGAATTATCCATAGTTGGCTTATAATTGGATGGTCTGTGTGGAAAAATAGGAAGTCGTCTGTTAGGTAAAAATCTCCCCATGAGTCTCATCTGTGATCAGGGAACTAGTCCCTTAGATCACTGCTGTGACATGGAAAAACGGGAAGTCTGCTGCCTTTGAGAAAGGTTAAAGATCGAAGAACCATTTTGTCTGGAACCAGTCAGTTTAGTATCACTGAAATGCACATACAACTTACCTTTCAAGATCTGGTGATTAGGATAAGATCAAATGAGAAGTGTGAAAACACCATTGAAAGGTATAAGGTATGATATAAACTTTCAACCTCAGGAGATACCAACACTAGGATACTCAGAAATCTGTCACAATGGAACCACCCTAATGTGTCAGCATATCCATGAAGATAATGTCATCCCTTCTAAGTCCTCAAAATGCATTGTCATCAAGTCCAATCTGACTCATCATGTGATGCTGGAGGACAGAGGAGAACTCTTCCTTTGACTTTCTGAGATTTTAAATCTTTAATGAAGTAGACAGCCTCATCTTATCCTTAGCCAAATAAGGTAGGAGTGTTAGGTTATCTGTTTAAATACAACCATAATCTCGGTGATATCTATATATCTTCATATATCACCACCACCCATGTAATAACCATCCACACAATGATCAAAATGTCATTCTGTTCTAAGTTCAAGGAAGCTATAGTCAATAGTGGGCTGTGTTCAGGAGTATTTAAGATCTAGTTCTTATTTCTGTAGCACACCATTCACTCCATTACAGTTGCACAGGATCAAATGCATTATTCATTAACAGTACTGATTGACTGTGATAATAATGCTTTTCTTTCAATAAAAAATGAAAACATATATAAAATCTCCTGAAGTCTTTGTAGCTAGGCGGATGTGTATTAAACATGTCTTAATTGTATTTGTGGATGACCATAAACATGCCATGTTTTAATTCTAGTATTATTATAATCATTTGTGTTCATTTCAGATATAATAAAACCAGTGGGATAGAAAATTGTCTCTAAAATTCCTTTGGGAGACTGTAATTATATTTTCCTAAGACCCAGCATGAGAAGATCAAGCTGAGTTAATAAGGTCTTCCATTCAGTTGTCCATTCCTGAAGCCAGAAAATTGATCTTCTACAGCTGTCACATTAAGTAGATCTTCCTCATCAACTCTTTTGGGAGGGCTCCTTGTTCTCCTGAAGACAAATTCAGAATGGTGAGTGTTGTGTTTCTAGGCTATTGATTGATTGCTCATATCGTACTGGTGTCCATTTGTCCATCCATGTAGCAGTCCTCACTAGTGACATCGTTCTTACACATTGGGCTGCAAACTGCAACATCAACAGTTCAAAACCACCAGCCACTCCTCAGGAAAATAATGGGCTTTCCCACTCCCTTAAAAATGAGTCTCATAAGTCCACGGGGGCAGTTATACTCTGTCCTATCTTGTAATGTGAGTCAGCCTCAAATGGATGGATGAGAGTTTGGTTTTATTGATTGGTATCCATCTGTACATCTGTGCATGCATTTATCCATGTGTCCAATAAGCCAATAAATATTTATATCTATCGAATGTCTTCAGAAGGATCTCTAGTGGTGGCAGTGGTGTAAATGAAAACTTGGTGGTTCGAGTCCAACTAGCTGCTCTGGGGGGAAAAGATGTGACCATCTGCTTCCATGAAGATTTATGGGTTTTGAATTCCTATGGAGGCAGTTTTACTCTTTCTTAGAGCATCTCTAAGAGGTGGAATCAAACTCAAGGGGTTACAACATCAACAGCAGTGTCTTCTGCTGGATACTTTCAAAGACACTTCAGAAATTCAAGGCCATCTCCTCTTGTTCACACTTTCTTCATGAACACTTTTCATCTGTGCTTCATGGAAACTTGACATTTGTGCTTCCCATTAAAGACACCGCCACTGTCACAATTTAGCAAATCTCCAAAACCAGAACATGGATTTCACCAACCCTTCCCCTAACATTTTTTCACATGCTAGTAGGCAGTTAGCCTTTAAGAACTGAGTCTCAACCTCACCATTCCAGTTCTGAGACAAGGAGGCAGGGAGAAGGGACCATGGTGACATCCATGAAACCACTCTCCAGAACACACTACATTCCACCCAAAGGGATGATGCTCACCGAATAAGAAACACCAAAGCCATTTCTAGGACACTTGTAATGAATGGCGCAAGCAGATAGCCAATGAAAAGTACCTAAAGCATCCTTACCAAGCACATGAACAGTTTGAAAGCATTTCAGAAGAGGCTGTGGAGGACAGTGAAAGCCACTTGTAGAGTCCTCACTTGAAGTAAGCCTCCAGTGAATGAATGCACTTTGACCATTGACTAGGGATACAAATGCCCTTGCTGTCTGACGGAGAGCATTGGGAAGTGGATTGATGCTGATGCCATTAGGTTTAAATATGACACCTTATTGTTTTCTCTCCCTTTTGACCTATTTTTAATTTGTTTTGGTTTTTAATATATTCTGCTTTCATTTTGTTTCAATTCCCTCTATTTAATTTTGTTATTCTTATTTTTGTTTTTGCTTTTGCCTTTGTCTTGTATGTTTTTCTGTATATGAAATCTAGGACAGTTAAACCTATAGAGAGAGTAACTGAATCAATAGTTTCTCGGTGTTATGTCATTCAGGGGAAGCAGGGTGGGAGGCAATAGGGAGCTTACCATGATGAGTACAAGAGAGAAGAATGTGTGCACAACTCTTTAAACATTGACTTGTATGATGTGGGAATTATATGCCAATAAAATTGTCTTTCAAAAAGGCAAGTATCCCTGGGGTAGTCGTATCATGCAAGATTCCCCAAAAGGCAAGCCTTCAGGGGAGGTGGCTTCTATTATGGAGCTGGGTGACTGGATACAGGGAACTAAGCAGGAAAGAGTTGGGCAGTGAGGGCAGAATGTGGAATGAGAGGGCAAAAGGCAGATTTTTTTGAACAGTTCCAGCTTTACTGATGATAATAGAATGAAAGTCAAACTCACAACTGGGAGTTGTTTGCTTGGCTAAATAGTTAAGCTAGGGAGCAAGAAGAAGGTGGGCTTTCACCAAGAACTTGGCACGTGCTCAGCAATGAGGTGTCATTGCCTCAAGCTTGGGAGGTCAGAGGTAGAATGCGCACATAGCTGAGGGCGCACTGCTGTGGTTTCTCTTACTACCTGCCACTGAGCTGAAGGATGCTGACCCCTGCACAGAGCATTCATTATCTCATTTTATTCACTCACACCCGAGAGAGAGATTGTTTTCCAATTTGCACGAGAAGACTGAAGCTTAATCGCATGCCAAAGACAGTTCTTCTGACTGGAACTTCTCCACTTCTTCCATTTTTCATGTCTCTTTCTGGAAAAGTTTCTCAGATGTGGCACTATTGATCACTGGGGTCAGAAAGTTCTTTACTTCAGGGACCATCCAATACATCATAGAAGGGTTAGCAGCATTCCTAGCCCCCAGACATCAGGAACCACTGTCCCATCCATTATAACAGCCAAATTGTCTTCAGATATTGTCAAATACCAAAATCACCCCTGGTGTCAAAATGATGTTCTAGAGGACAAGAAGGTAGATGAAATAGCATCCCTTAATTTCCACTTGGAATACTTTCCCTCTACATGTTAAAATAAAGATGCACTGCTCTCTTGGGGGATAAATTTCAGAAGACCCTCAGCTGATGAGACTCGATTTTGAAACACATCTTCCTTTTTATTGGTGATGAATTATTCTTGGAGACCCTTTTTACCCTCATATCATCTTATATTGTTGCTATGTGCTGTTGGGTTGATTTCCTTTTTGACCTGTGGTGTGCCCATGTGACAGAGTAGAACTGCCCCATAGGGGTTCCAAGACTTTCTTTTTATTGGATTAGATGGCCAGACTGTCTCCCATAGAACCACAGGGTGGATTTGAACCACTAACCTTTCAATTAGCAGCTGAGTGTTTATCATTTGCATCATGGTGTGTCTTATATTTATGGAATGTGTTAATTTCGCTCATCATGAGAGCACACTATTTAAATGTATTGTCTGCATGAGTTAGAATGGAGTGACACATTTTCCACATAAAAAACACCTATGGAAATAGCAGACAAATGTACAGAATCCACATAGAATTTGCCCACCCCACCCCACTTAAAATACCATAACCCATGTGTTATTTTTATAAAAACACAGTAGCTGCTGCTCAGTCTTTTGAATTAGAAAGTAGCATCATTTAGAAGGGCCCACTCACAGAAACTCAGCTTCTGAACTTGGATGATACCTGCAGGGCATGTAGGTGACCCTGGCTGATAGAATGGTTAAGCACTCAACCTCCAGACAAAGACTGTCCTGGTGTTCAGCTTCTAAAGCAGCCAATCTCAACCTGTGGATCGCGACCCATTTGGGAGTTGAACAACCCTTTCACAGGGGTTGCCTGCATTATCACAGTAGCAAAATGACATTGATGAAGTAGCAACAGCAATCATTTTTTGATTGGGGGGGGTCACCACCACATGAGCAACTGTCTGAAAAGGACCTCGCGTTAGGAAAGTTGAGAACTACTCGTCTAAAGGTCACGGCATGGAACAGCTCTGGTCTGCACACATGGGGTCACCATCATTTTGGATCATCTCGATGATGACTAGCAATTGCCAAACCAGTACAATATGCAGATTATCCTGGGAGAAGGGGCACTAGCCATTGGGACATAACTGGTAACTAGTACCTGTATTGGCATTTAGCATGTGTATGTATTCATGGGCTGCCCCCAACAGCATAAGCAGATAGGTGTTTTTTATCCCGTTAAAATAATTTTAATGGGGTTCATGCAGTTCTTAAAACATTCCCTACATCAATTATAAAAAGCATATTTGCCATCATAATTTCCAAAACATTTTCTGCTTCAGCCCTTGGTATAGGCTCCTCTTTTTCCCCCTGCCCACCCCACCCTCCCAATCTTGTGACTCCCTAGCCAATGATATAGTGATGTCATTGTTTCATATCTTACAATATTACCTTCCTTCAAACACATTTCTGTAATTTGTCCCTTTCAAGTGGGGGGGGATATATATCCAACTTTGTGATGGGTTTCCTCTTACCCCTCGCCATTGCTCCTCCCCAACCATCTCCTACCCTCATGATATGACACCCACTGCTGTTCTTGAGGGGGTTATCTGTCCTGAATTTCATGTTCAAGAGCTCTGACCTAGCCAGATTTGAAAGGTAGAACTGAATCATGGTAGTGGGGGGAAGAAACATTCAGGAACTACAGTAATGATGTGTGTTTCATTAGGGCTACACTGCATCTTGGTCGAATCATCCCTTCTTATAACCCTTCTGTGGAGGGATGTCCAATTGTCTACAGATGGGCTTTGGGTTTCCACTTCAAAATCCCTCATTCTTCCATGCTCTAGAAGCACCACTGAATGAGACCTGACCACTCTGGGTGACCCTACTGGCATGTGGAATACCAGTGGCCTTGTTTCCAAAATCTTAGCGACATGTAAAGCACCACAGGACAGCAAACTAACAAGTGAGTAACAGATGGGAGGCAACCAACATAATTTGCATGGTCCCAAATTCTTAAAACCATCTCTTCCCCCACCCCACCCCCTCACTCCACCCCAGGAACTAAGGGTAATAATTGGAAGTGCTCTGAAAGGAAGATGGGTTGATAATGAACTAGCCAGGCACAGGATCATGTAGCAACACTATGCAAAGGCTTATTCTCAGGCTTCCTTCCTTGAACCCCGGAAACTGCAGCTTCAGCCATAAATTATTTGAAAGCCTTTCCATGCTGGGCATGTGAGAGGAACTGCTGGGCAGACATCCATCTTTTCAGTTGGGCTGGTGCCAGCTGCCAAGTTGAACACAAAGGCAAATTATGAATATTGAAAGCTCCTTGAGATTAGGGACCATGTGTTAGGCACAGCAGGGTTATTAAGAAGCATAACACATAATTAGCAGCAAATGAGTTGGCATTGTGGTCATTGGTTGACCAATATCGATTGCACACTTGTTATATGTGGTTGTGTGCAGTGGAGTCTGTTCCTAGTCCTTGCAACCCTCTAGGGTAGTGTGGAACCTGCCTCATAGGGTGCCCATGACCAGAGTCGTGATTGCCACGACATTGCCCCATGGAGCAGCTGGCCAATTCAAACCACAGGCTGACCTTTTGCTCTCTAGCCACTCTAAACCAGTGCATCCCCAGGGATCCCTCATGTTATAGAAATACAGTTACCACCATGAAATCATGAGTCTTTGTTTTTGTTTACCTAGCTGCACATATGTTTTTTATATTGTACTTTTAGGAACAATAGGTTAAGTTGGGTTGGCCAAGTATTTAAGTATAACAAAAAAGGATTAGAAAAGTAGCCATCTCAACTCTAGAATGCCACCCGAGTTGGCCAGCATTTGCTACACTGTTTGCCATGCATTGTAAGAAAAATTGGTCCCAAACTCGTATAACTAGTATGCTGGCACAGTCATTCGGATCTCACTCAGAAAATGTACAGCAAAAGAATTATGGCATCTTCTGAGCTGCAGTAATGGGTGCCATGTGTGGCTTGAACTCTACGACCCATAAGTGATGAGAAATCTGGTTTTAGTATTGGAATACCTCGTTAAACTTGTCAATTAAATGTATTTTTGGGATGAGCCCCAGTGGCATAGTGGTTGTGCGTGAGACTACAGTCCACTGGGCTGGTGGTTCAAATCCAGCAGCAGCTCTCCAGGAGTAAGGCTGGATCGTCTACTCCCACCAGAGGGCAGTGATGCCCCCCCCCCAATGTATCTCCACCCATCATCGAGTGCTAATTAGAAAAGAATGGCTCTGCTCTCAGACAGTAGACCTGGACAATGTGCTTCTTCGGTGTGTGGGTACTTTTGATCACATTTCAGTGGACCCTTTTGGAAACTCCAAAAGCATCCTAGTTGCGGTTTAGGACTGATATCTTCCACTGGGTTGTGACAAAATTCAATGGTGTTTTGGGCCTGCTTGTCCTTTGGCAACATCATAAACACACAGGCTTAGAACACTGACTGAGTTGAGAAGGACCTTCATTTTATCTGGTTCTTTCTTCCAGGTAAGCTGCCTTTATCCAATTATTGAGCTATTACATCTTTCAGAAAATACCATGCTTTCAGATAATTCCAGGTCAGGCGGAAAGAAGAGATAATCAGCTCAGGAGAGAAGCAAGACAATAGTTCTCCTTTCTCATTTCCCCTTAAAAATGTTATAAAAACACACACACATCCCTTGTTTAATGTATTATAAGTATTCACCCCTGTCTCTTAGTTCTAGCAAAATAGCATGTCAGTTTCCTCATATGAAATAATGGGTGTGTATAAGGGGGCACTTGTTTGTAGATTAAAGGACTAGGCATGATCTTGAGGGACATGTAGTGCTTCATTTGTTTTGTTTTGTTTTTCCTATTGCCAAGCAAAATGTAAAGAACTACTCATGTGCTCCCCAGCAGAATCTGAAAATAATTTTAGGGTTACTGCCCTAGGGAGCCCCTGAAAGACTCAAGCACTCCCCTCTCTGTGACCAGGTAGGAGCAGGTGGCACGGGAAATGTCCCCAGGTCCCTGGCCTGCCCTGCAATCTTGGCAACACCTGGTCCAGAGGGAATGTACAAGCATCACCACTGAACCTTTTATGTTGAATGCAAACTTATGCCCATGATGCATCCCTAGGTGATCTCTTCCTGTTTGCCAGGAAGAAATAAGTCTCTGGAGTAGGCCAAGCTCTTGGTTCCCACAGAGGGATCATTCCAAGGTCAGATGTTCACAGGCACAGACTCAAACCCAAACTCCTGCCATCGGATCGATTCTGACTCACAGCAAACCACCCACTATGACAGAGTAGAATGATCCTTGTGGGTTTCCAAGAATGTCGATCTTTATAGGTGCAGACTTATAAAGTCTCATCTTTCTTGCTCTGAGTCCCTGGTGGGTTTGAACAGCTCACCTTGTGGTAAGCAGACCAACTCATTGTGTGGTGGGCAGTAATGATGGTGGTGGCCATGGTAATGCTTCCCTTTAGTGTGTGAAGAGAAAAGGAGTCAAAGTGTGGAAGCAAGAGAATTTGAATAGACACAGACTGAAATGCAGAGCCATTTGCTTGCTAATTAGCTGACTGAGCAAAGGATCCAATATTATCCTTCTCTGTGAACTGAGTATCAAAGAGATGACCAGTCATTGTTCTTAGCTGTCTTGGACTCAGCCTCTTTGCATGGGGACCCCATCCATAACTGCACAAGATGCCGCTTCGGTTCTGTCCTATCTCCTTGATTGGTAGTGGATTAGACTCTTGTGACCCAGAGGGTTTGCAATGACTGATTTGTCAGAATTGGATCTTCACACTCTACTTCCTAGTCTGTCTTCTTCTAGACATTCTGCTGAAGCCTGTAAGCATCATAGCAGCATGTAAGTGTCCAGTGACATATGGGTATGGGCTACACAGGAGGTGCATGGGCTGGAAGCAGACACCAGCCTACAGCATGGAAGTTAAGGCTGCTATGAATCGAGTACCATTCCTTAAACCAAACCAAACCAAACCAACATTAAGCTATTGAGTTGTATGTGTGAATTTCATGTCAGTTAAAACATTTTCTTTAACTCTCCTCTAATACATTATGACCCATCACAACCCTACAGCTTTAGTGGAACTTTTCCATAAGGTTTTCAAAGCTGAAATGCTTAACTCCTGCCACACCAGGGCTTCTGTAATAACCTTCTCAAGTGCAAACTGACTCCAGACAATTTGATGGGATTGAAGTGAAGGACCCTAAGTATAGGGTGATATCAAGATCTCTTAGCACTGTATATAATTCATATACATCATGTTTTACCTACTAGGTTGGTAAGTAGTGTCCAGGACCTTAAAACATTGTGGTTGGCCATCTAGGATATAGCTGTTGGTCTTTTACTAACTGGTACAAAGGCGAGTGTTAAAAATCAAAGACTTCAAGGAAGCAATTAGTCTATAAGACTAACAGTCCACATGAACCACAGCCTCCTCTAGCCTGAAGTCAGATGAACTAGATGGTGCCTGGCTACTGCTATTCACTGCTTTAGTCAGGAATACCATAGAAGGTATCAGTAAAAAACCAAGTTTGTAGAACAATTTGTGATGAAATTTTTGATAGAACATTAATTTGCTATGTAAACTTCCATCTAAAGCACAATCAAATTCAAAAGCTAACCAATAAAAGCTGTGGACTGAAAAATCAGAAGACCTGGTTTATGAAGCACATTTGGAGACTTACCTGGCGTGGTCAAATCTTGAAATGTTTTAACGTAAGTTGCATCCTGTGTAACAAAGGAGTCAGGGAAGAAGACCTGAATCTCTTTCCATTATAAAGTTATCAAATGCCATCAAAGAAATCTAGTAAGACCATGAATAATAAAGGAATGGAAAAAGTGAAACTGTTGCAGAGTTCTCCAACGCTTCCAGGGAAGTATATGACACAGCGTCAAATGGAAAACTATGCATAAATTAAGTCAAGTTCTTCCCCCCTTTATATCCCTCCAATTGGGGCAGCCACAGACATTAAGCCATATAAGAAGAAATTTGTTCCAAGAAATCAGTGTGTCTCTTGTGTGTTGGGGTAGATATGAAGATGATGCCCAGAGGAAGGAATAAGAAAAGTCAAAAGAAGAGCTTGAGCCTCTTGTGTTGTAAATATTCCTGGTTTGCGATGTGACTGCCTGCACCCTCTGGATTCCCGCCTGGGGAGTGGGCAGGAATTACAGGGAAAATAGATGTGATGCTGACTGCAGAGCAGCTTAGCCTCTGTGAACAAGGATCTCTGATCGTGCTCATTTTGATCATTATTGTGCACATGAGAATAAGAGGAGCCTTCCAGAAAGAGAAATTTCCTAAGGCAGGAGATGAAAAGAGAATTGGAACAAAAGGTGACATTTTTTTCTAAAAAAGAGAGATAGAAAAGTAATTGCAAGGAGGAAATTAGAACAATTATATAAACAGAAATGATTTCAAGGACACATGGCCAAACTCCAGGAATTCCAGAAAGGCAGGTGGTGGGTAAAAAGTGTAACACAACAACAGAAAAAAAAAACCTTTGAGAGTTAGAACGTCCAATTCTCCAGGGATGATCAGAGAGGTGCCAGAATAGAAGTTTTGAGACAGGTTGCATTAAAAAGAAATGAAAGGGGAAAAGTGAAATTTCCAATAATCCTTTATCTTTTTTACTCCTCTTTGCCCTCAGAAAAGACTTTGCAGTCACAAGATGCTGGCTATCACTGGGAGAAATATACCTGGTATAGAAATAAGAATTATGGATTGTGAAGCCTTCCCAAAAAGAGTTTATTGTACTTCCTGTGCCCAACACCCTTTCCTTTTCAGCTCATTCACCTGTGCTGCAGGCAAAGCTCACTGTAACCGGCACCTTCCTCTCACTGACCTGAGGTTAGCCTGTCTCACATTGTCATGTGCCTCCTGACAGATGGCCAACATCCTTTCTGTGAATAGCACCGATGACCTCACAGGCTTTCGCAGGCCCTCTGAGGAATACTTCCCATAGTGGTGGAGCTAAGGACGCCAGTGGCCCTGCAAAATGGTGAGAGGTTGGACAACTGTGTTCTAGTTGTTCAGAGATGCAAAGAATGTTGTGCTGTTTCTGGTCATGTTTAAGTTAAGAATAAGCTGACAAAAAGCCACATGTTCTGGTGTGTTGGTCTAAGCTAAAAAAAATGCAGCAGTTGGTCACATGGCTTGTGGTTGCTATAAATGATTAATTGCCTTTGAAGCAATTCCAACTCCACGTGTCTCAGTGTCTCAGATTCGAACTGTGCTCCAGAAGTTTTCACTGGCAGATTTGAGGGAAATAGATCTTTTGGCATTTCTTTCAAGACACTGCTAGGGGAACGTGACCCTCCCACCGTTTAGTTAGCTGCCCAGCATGCAAACTGTTTGTACTACTAAAACCTCCATGCCATCTAGTTGGTTCTGTGTAATGGCAACCCTGCAAGACAGAGGAGAATTAACTACCCTTTGGGGTTTCGGGGACTTTAGGAATTTATAGGAGCAGAACGTCTCTTCTTTCTTTCTCTTGTGGAGGTGACTAAGGGGTTGAACTTCTGACTTTGTAGTAAGCATCTTAGTGCATAGTCCACTACACCACCAGAACTCGTGTCCCTAAGAGCCCTGGACCTCCAGGTATACAATACGATAGGCATTTTTCATGAGGTATATAAGCAAATCCACAGCTTTAGGGTTTCAGGACTTTGATCTGGGTGTACAGAGAGGATCCATCTCTAGCAACAACTACTTCTTCAAACTGCTATCCTTGGCAGCTTCTTAGTGACCTGTGGGGGAATTCCTAGACTCTTTCAGGAATCTTGTCAGCTGGGTTCAAGGCAGGTCTTCTGCCAGAATTCTTGAGAGCCTTACCCTCTACTGCCTCCACCCAGGCCTCCCTCCTCTCTGCATTTCCACTCTCTCCTTTGAGGAAGACATTTCCACATTGGTATTTGGTTGAAAAGTCTAAGTCAAATACTTATCATTCCAAATGCAAATAACCTTTAGAATGCATAGGAGGTCACTGAAAACACTAGTCCTCAAAGTAACATTGTTGTTTTTCTATTCATTAAAGAGGTCTTGTGCAGCAGACTTGCCCAATGCAGCTCTTCCTTGGCTTTCTTCACTGCTGCTTTCATGAGAATTGATCTTGGAGTAGAAGGTTGTTTTTTGTAGCAGCAGTAACACTGGGGAGAGGAGTAAGTTTGCATGAAATGAACCTTCTTTCAACTTGAGACATGCTGAATTTGAGTTGCCTGTGGTGTATGAAACAGAGCATGGATGTGTGCAAACTAGAGGAATTCATCGACCTTAGTGCACTAGGTCCCTAGGTTGCTCAAATGGTTAGGACCTTGACTACTAGACAAAATGTTGACAATCTGAAGCCACCCAAAGCTGTCTCAGGCGATAGACTTGGCAATCTGCTTGCCAAAGGTCACAGCCCGAAATCCCGAGGGAGTTGTTCTTACCGTGCACATATAGGGTTGCTCTGAATTGTAATCTAGTGAACAGCATTAAGCAGGAACAATGCCAACAGTGTACATTGGACAAGACAGCAGAACTTTCATGAGCAAGATGAGAATTTAAAAAGCCTTTTAAAGGCTGGATGCCAATTGCCTTTTGTCTTATTTGGTGGAGGTGTGTTGTTACTGTAAGTTAGAGATTTCATATTTTCCCACTTAGCAGAGAGGCATCGGCACAAAGCAGAGTTAATTATGGGAACCATCAAAAGTTTATGAACCCCAATTTCACCTGTATGTATCATTCACAGCTCATTATCCTCTGCAAACAAAATAAGACTCCTTGTTATGCTCAGGTGGAGTTTAGATGCTGGGGGCCATGGCCTTGATTGAAGTAGTTATATTCTAATCCTTCGTGAAATCAAGGATCATTCTATGTTCTTGAGAGGAAAGTTATCAATTTTAGATTGTTAGGAGGAGTGCTCAGTCACTGAAATGTGCAACTTTCCCCATGTATTTTTGGGGCCCATGCCTAAATGGAAGCATCACAAATTATTAACATCGTTTTGGAATGTCTCTAACTTTAGATATAATGGTCTGATCAGGAATCTGCACAAAATTAGAAAGCTGAGCTCTTATAATGAGGGAAAGTAAAGGAACATGCTGTATTCATAAGAATTAATATTTAGCAGATTTATGTAAAAGCTCGAATGCTCCCTAACTACTTGGAAACTTTCTTGTCTTTTCTTTTCTTTCTTACTCTTTATTTTCAATTAAAAAAATAGTTTTAGGCTGAGCCCTGGTGGCGTACTGGTTGTGTGTGGGACTGCGACCCACAGGCTTGGTGGTTCGAATCCAGCAGCAGCTCTCTGGGCTTCCTACTCCCACGAGGGCAGTGATGCCACTCAGAAAAACAAAAAATAACAATTTTATTTGGGACTCATGCAACTCTTATCACAATCCATCCATCCATCCAATATGTCAAGCATATTTGTACCGCTTGTTTATTTGACATTTATTGTCATCATCATTCTCAAAACATTTGCCTTATACTTGAACCCTTGGTATCAACTCCTCATTTTTCCCCATGCCTCCTGGCACCCCTTCCTCATGAACCCTTGATAATTTATAAATTATTTAATTTTGTTAAATCTTTCACTGTCCACTGTCTTCCTTCACCCACTTTCCTGTTGTCCACCCCCCAGGGAGGGGGTTATATTTAGATCCTTATAATCATTTCCCTCTTTGTACCCCACCTTTCCTCCACCAGCCCAGTATCATCACTCTCCCCACTGGTTTTGAAGGGATCATCTGTCCTGGATTCTCCATGTTTCCAGTTCCTATCTGTACCAGTGTACATCCTCTGATCTAGCCAGATTTGTAAAATAGAAATGGGATCCTTATAGTGGGAGGAAGGAAGCATTGAGGAACTAGTGGGAAGTTGTATGTTTTATCGTTGCTACACTGCACTCTGACTGACTTATCTCCCCATGACCCTTCTGTAAGGGGCAGTCCAGTTGCCTAGAGATAGGCTTTGGATCCCTACTCCCCCTCATTCACAATGGTATGATTTTTGTTCTTTGATGCCTGATACCTGATCCCATTGACACCTATGCTCACCCAGACAGGTGTGCTTCTTCAATGTGAACTTTGTTGCTTCTGAACTAGATGACTGCCTGTTTATCTTCAAGTCTTTAAGACCCGAGATATATATCTTTGGTCTTCAGCAATCGTGTCAGGAAGGTGAGCATCATGGAACGCCAGCTTAATGGAACAAAGTGTTCTCGCATTGAGGGAGTAATTGAGTGGACTCAATGGCCATCTATTACTTCAATACTAGACCTATAAATAAATGGACTTGGATCTATTTCCCCATCATCATTTATAACTATATCTACATATGTCCATGCCTATAATGTGACCTCTATAAACATACTTTGCCTCCTAGTTCTTTCCTCTATGGGACCATTTTTCACCTTTAATCTTAACACATATGAGGCTCTGTGAGATTTGCGATTAGGTGAGGATGGAATGAGTGAATGAGAGCCAAAGTAGGAAACATTGAGTCTGGTAACATAAAGTGGATGGCTGTAACAATTAGGACAGAATCCAACTTCATCTCCTTTCCAGAATCAATCGCAGAAGGTGTATATTTTTATTCCATTCTTAAAATTTGATGAACAGAAAGGGGGCATTTTTCAAAGAAAGAAAAAAGTTCATTGCTTACAGAATGAAATTCCTGCCTCTTATTGCAACTGAACCCCTTAATTCCAGTTAAGACTGTAAAGTTCCAAATGAAGTAATGGATTTGCTGGTGCTGAAGGAGAGACATGCAGTCCTAACCCAGCCTGAGCCTTGAATTGCGTGTATGGGAAAGGGTAAAGTGTGTCTGTGCTCTTTATCTTTGCTCTGATCTAGAAGGAATGATCCACCAAGTAGTACTAATATCCAGAGATTTATGCTTAGGATGCCTCTTGTTAAAAATTCTTATCAGACAAAATGACTAAAGGTACTGCTTTGCTTCTGTTGCCCAAAGGGCCATTTCTTCTCCTTTGCCTTCCAAATATCATCACTTCAATTGTGTCCTCTAAAAGTCCTAGATCAAGGTTCACGTCAATTCAACACTGTTCTTTGACCTCCAGCTGTGAAAACCTGTGCTAGTGGTCCATGGCCTACTCTGAGGAATGAGGAGGCTCAAAATCTAGTACGAGAACTAGGACAGATCACTTCTATTATGCCACTTGAACTTGTATACAATCAGTTCGCTTCAAAAAATTTGTGTGAAAATTCCACCATAGTTTTGTTCAATTTGTCTGTGCATCAGTGAAGCCCCCTCCATATGTTCATGTATGCAGAACAAAATATTGTCCCATCCTATGCCCCGTTCATAATGATTGGTACGTTTGTGTCCATTATTACCTCGGTTTTTAATACAGTTCATTGAGGGTCTCCCTCATTATGCTTATCTTCACTCAGAGCCACTATGATCACATTTACAAAGCATAATATCTCCATATGTGCACATGCACATGCCAACCAACCTGCTACATGGAATGATTCTGACTCATAGCAATCCTATATAGGGCTGGCTTGTCAGACTAAACCTTTCCAGGAACAGACAGTCTCATCTTTCTTCCTCAGAGTCGCTGGTGGGTTTAAACAACTATTGACCTTGTGGTCTGCTGCCTAATTCCTTACCCATAGTATCCCAAGACTTCATACATACACACACAGTTGACTATTATATGAAGTACAATGGAAACTCTGACAGAGAGGCGACAGCAGGGGACCCAATTCAAAGTCTATTTATTTAGTAAGTGATCACTAAAAACCTATTGCCAGCTAGTGAATTCAGACTCACAGAAACCACATTGTAATCAGAGAGGATCATGGCTCTGAAGGGCCAGCACTGTTTAAAAGATTTACCTTGATTTCTTGTGTGCTCCCTGAGCAGATCATTTCTCATGTACTCCTTGGCCTTGACCTGGTCTTCGGATGTTGTCAGCTCACGAGTGGGCAGCACTGACTTCCATCCTCATAAGTTTCTGCTAGGCCAACCTGCGCTGTGCATGCACAAGTTGAAAAGTCTGGGAGCAGTGTTTTACATCACATTTTAGAAATGCACGAAGGACTTTCAGTGTGCTCTGGACCCGTAGCATATGCACCATCCAGAAACTCGTTGGAAATGAAGCACCTCTGCCCCAAACCCGCTGACTCAGAACCTTCTTTTTAAGAAGCTGCTTAGCTGATTTGTCAGGACATACAAGGTAGAGCAGGGACTTTTCTGTGTTTGTCTAATAAATGCATTACCTACCTGATGAACAGCATTCCTTGGAAGTATTCATCATCACAGCTTGATTATCATGGTAAGTTAGAGGGGCACATCTTTAGAATTCATTTAATTGAAACACAGTGTGTCATACATGGTCACAATATAGTACTTTCTCACAATTTGTTATGTCTGCACATGTCCTTTTAAAAGTAGAAATGGTTACCCATGGTTGTCATCACATCTATGTGACACATTTTTTTTGGGGGGAAAACACAATGCTGTTTAACCAGACTTAAAGAATAATCATAAAACCCCACTGGTGTCTAGTATGCTCCCCCTCATGGAAACCCCGCGACCACAGAGTTGACTCCATAGAGTTTTTTTTTTACTCCATAGACTTTTTAAAGTGTTGACTTTTCAGAAGCAAATCTCCAGGCTGATCATCCCAATCATGTATATGACAGGAGCTTCCTCAAGGCAACTGTATGAACTAGGGTGAGGAGTTTGGAATTTCTGGGTTTTTCTCTGGGCCTCAGAGATAGCATGATATCTTTGTAGCAGATAGAATGAAAACTAGCAATGAAGGTAAAAGAAACGATTAATTAGACACGATTAAGTCAACTCCAACTCGTGGTGACCCCATGCATTCTGGGGTAGAACTGCTTCATGAGGGTTTTGTGGTTGTAATTTGTGCCGAAGCGACTGATCTGGCCTTGCTTGCAATGGGACTTTGAACCATCAACCTTTGAACTATTTTCCCAGCACTTAACTGTGTACATCACTAGTGCCTTAAAAAAAAGAAATGAAGGAAACCTGCTAGTGTTAGTAATAGTGCCGTTTACCTTTTATTATCATGATCATGCTAAATACAGTTGTTAGCTAAAAGGCTATGAAAACAAAAGGCCAGAATGGAAACTGGATTTCCACCCTCCCAAAAAAATGCATTCTACTTTTGCACTTCTAGAGTTGAGGAGGACTTTAAGTCTATCTCTATTTTTTCCATACAAAGGAAGGAGGCCTGATGTTCATATTGTCAGCACACACTCAGCAGTACTTCTGTAATATATATATATATATATATATATATAATAGAACAAGAGACTATTGTATTTGCTCATCTGACAAATTTCCAGGTTTCACCACATGACGATGCTCAATAAAAAGTGGTATCCTTTTTGTTTTCTTTCATTGTTAATGAAAAGGAAGGAAGGATGATGTCTTTGTTACCTGCTGCTGCTCTAGCAGAAATGCTATAAGGACATAGTTTTAGGGAACAGAGATGGATTGTCTCATAGTTTAGGGGTTCAGAAGTCTGAATTCAGGGCATGGCTTTAGGTCTCTCTCTCTAGAGGTCTCTCTCTGTCTCTCTCTTCACTGGTGGGTGGTGGTAGGTCTTCTAGCTTGGTTCCTTGACAATTTACTTGTGATATCTGTCTCTCCCCTGCTTCTGTAGGCTCATCTCTACCTCATATGCTTTTTTGAAGTCTCTGAAGTGATTAGGTTTGGGACACATCCTATACTAATAAGGGTCTCATGGGCTCTGTATAGACAGAGATAGCCTTATTCCCAATGGGATCATCCAACAATTATTTTAGAAGATCTGAGGAGAAAGTCTTTCAGGAGAAAGACTGGGTGTGCTTCTTCCATAAACAGCATGGCCTCAATGGCAGTGAATTTTAGTTAGATGCTGGGTCAGACACATTTACAAATTTCCTTTCATTACTCCCAGAAAGCTCCCAGTGCAACTTGAGATATTCGAATATTCACAGTTATTTTATTTAAAAAGCAAAACAAAAAGCCAGGAGGCCCTCAGCACTAGATGTCTCTTTTCAAGCATATGCGTTTATATCCTTTAGGGGGCTCTTGTATTCATAGACATGTTTTGATGACCTTGGAGATGTGTGAATATTGAAAAACGTCAGGCAATAATTTATTCCCCCTTGCTATCTAGGCAGGTAGTATTTCTTTTAAAGCAGCACTGTCATGTCTGCACTTAGCATCAAGCACACATTTGTTCCTTTGGAAGTCCTAGCACCAGAAAGTGAAGAGACACCACGCTGGGCACCATGTGAAAAGATCAAGCATGATGATGGTGATAGTGATAGGTAGCCATCATGGAAATGCAGGAACAAGTTCAGGAGCGCTGCATTAACCAACTCTAGATGACATGAAGGCTATTGCCTGTGCAGAGACCTTTGATGGCATGATAATACACTACCTCTCAGCTAGCAAAGAATGGAAATTCCAAAACATTTCATTATGCTCATGGGGAACCTGTGCATGGACAAAGATGTATCCTTTTAAAAGAACAAGGGGATACCATACACTTTAAATAAATTTGTAGACTGAGAAATAAATCTAAGAAGCTGGACTATCTGAGTATGAAGAACATGGTAGCAGGATTAGGAAGAAAGCTGAGTAACCACCTGTGATATGCAGATGACACAACCCTGCTCACTTACAAAGCAAAGTGAACTTGAGGCACTTGCTGGTGAAGATCAAAGATGGACACTTTTACACCCAAATGTAAAACATGTGGATTGCAATGCAATGTACAGAAAGCAAAAATCCTCACAACGGGACTAATGGACAGCATGATAAGTGGAGAAGAGAGTGAAGTTGTGAAAGCTGACATTTTACTTAGATTCAAAATCAAGTTTCACACAAGTAGCTGCCAAGAAATCAAACAACATATTTCACTGAGCAAACTTATACAGGAAACCTATTTTAAAGTGTTTAAAAGTAAAGATGTCACTTTGAGGACTAAGGTATCCTTTACCCAAGACATGGTATTTTCAATTGCCTCAAATGCATATGAAAGTCAGACAATGAATGAGCGAGACGGAAGGAGAATTGGTGCATATGGATTGTATTATTGGTGAGGACTCTTGAAAGTGCCTGGAACTTCCAGAACAGACAACCCTGCCTTGGAAGAAGTACAGCCAGAGTCTGTAGAAGCAAGGATGATGAAACTTCATTCACTTACATTGAACATGTTATCAGGAGAAACCAGATCTCAGAAGGGGGCATCACACTTGCTTATCAAGAAGAGGAAGATATCCAAGGAACTGGATTGGCACCATGGCTGCAGCAATCAGCTGAATGAACAAATATGACAATTGTGAGGACTAGGTTTCGTTCGGGGGCACATACGATCTCAGTCGGCCAGAACCAACTCAGCATCATCTAACAACAACAAATTAAAGGCTACCAGACATCTTCCTACAGTTAGACAAAAATCAAGTGCATTCAGTGTATAGGTGTCTCATATATGATCAATAAACCCCCAAGCCCAAATTCTTTGTAATTACCATGTGTACTCAAGTATAAACTGATCCGGATGTGAGCTGGAACACATAATGTTACCACAAAAACTGCATTAAAAATGTGCTGAAAAAAGCTGGCTTCTACTGGAGTATATAGGGGTAAGTCTATTCCCATGCACAGTGACTCCCTAGTACAGAGCAGAACTGCCTCATCAGATTTCTAAAACTGACCCTCTTTATTGAAGCAGATTGCAGCGTCTTTATCCTATGAAGCAGTCGATGGGTTCCAACTAACCACTTAATGCTACTGTGCCACCAGGGCTAAATTAGAAACACCTTAAATGTATGAGAAATGTGCTCTCACCTGGAGGAAGCGACTGTACCATACTGAGTTATAAGTTAGGAGAGTTTTGTTGTTGTTGTTGTACTTGCTTACTTGGCTGAGTCCAAGTATGTTTGCTTTCTTAAGTGTGCTTACCTCTCTGGCTCGTCTTCTTAAGGATGCCAGCATGTTTAGTGCGTAGCCTGTTCTCTGGGGATTATAAGTTAGTAGCAAAGAAAGGAGTCTTCAGCAGACCCTTGAAAATAGGCTTGTTTCAGCTTTGAAATGTTAAGGGTCTTTGGTAGTTTGAAGTACCTGGAAGAGCCTAAAACAATGGTGGATGCTCATAGACATCATGTTGATATTAAAACCATCTTATAGTATCACATTTCCAGTCAATGTGGCTTACTGATTCTACAAGCTCAGAAGGAGGTCAGTTTGAATTTTGGACAGCAGCCACTAGAACGAATTTTTTTTTCCATTATGGATTTGGACAGCTTACATATTGCAAATTTGAAATGCCATTCATCCAGATAGTGACCCTATTTATAAGGCAAGATCAATGATTCAGAGATTTAAAACCCCCCATAAATATGCAGGTATATGATGAATTACACTATAATGTTCTTTCTTTGGTCACATGTGATAGAAAAGAGGCATCGTGGACACTTTCTCTGAACGGGGAACTGCTACTGCAGTGGAAAAACAGACGTTCCGAATTTGTGTGTCTCGGTCTCTTTCGATTCTCTGACCTATGAAAAAGAGTTCATTGAGTTGATGAAACTGAGAGTTTTGGAGTTGGAAGGGCCCTCCAAAACTATGTAGGCCAGCGACCTTATTCTATGAACAGGAAAACTGCTGGTCTTTGTCCTTTTCAGATAGCTCCAACACATGGCAATCCTGCGTTCAGAAGGTGCCGCCTTCTCCTGCAGCGTCGTCTCCATTGTGCATATGCTCTACTCCATTGTTGCAACCACTGTGCGTTTGTGCCACCTCCCAACCAAGAAGACTTCATTTGACGACATTGATGAGCCACAAGCTCATTCTCAAAATTAGATCATCTGACTTGTCTTCCTGATCTTACTCTGAAAGTATGCAGAAAACTGAGGAGCGGAAATAGAAATGGCCTGCTCATGGTGACAATATATTTCATGAGTTAGCAGACTGCAGTTGGAGGGCCAGGTGTCGAACTGTATTTGTAAATAAAGTTTTATTGGGACAAAGAGCTCCACCGATTCATGGCCTGCTGTCTATATTTGCTTTCTGTACAATGGCAAAACTGAGTATTTGTCTTAGACTCCACTGGACCCAGCTAAAGCAAAAATATTTACTATCTGCCTCTTTATACGAAAAGTTTTCTGACCCTTGCTATAAACAGTAAATGGAGAATTTAGCTCCCTGCCTTTTAGGCCATAGACAGCCAGGTTCCTCATATATCCTTTTTTATTTTCTTGTTCATCGAGGGCATAAATAGTTCCACCAGTTCCTCCCTCTTTCTTGTTCTCTCTCCCTTCTTCATTTTCATAACCACTCCCTTTCATTCTGGTTAACACCCAATCAAAGCTTATTGTGATAATGACATTGTGATTCCCTTATTAAGAAAAAATTAACAAAATGAGAAATAGCTATTATATGTACGTTTCACTTAAAAATGTTAAGTGTCTCCATGGCAAGATTAAAAAAACCCATACCATTCTGCCCCTGTATAGATTTACAGTCTCAGAAAACTAATGGGGCAGTTCTACTCTGTCGTATAGCATTGCCGTGAATCAGAATCGACATGATGGCAAGGAATTTATTTGTTTTAATAATCCAGAAACTTACAGGCATGATATGTTATCCATTAAGTATTCCAATGTAGCCAAAATATATGTGTATGTCCCCTATAAGCAGTGAAAATAGAACTCTAGCGTAAGATTGTCCACCCAAAACAACATTTGAATATTGCATAGAAAACTCACAAGAAACCTTGTACAAAAAGCCAATTTAATTTATTCACATTTGGTGGGTAGCATTATTTGGCTCTGAGTCATCCATAAATATGTCAAATGTGACACTGAATATTGCTTCTAAAAATGATTAGGATTTGCAAAGTGTTCTAACAATACATTTGAAAATTAGAGTAGGCTACTCCGCCAAAAAAAACCACTGCTGGGTTGAATGATTAATCCTATAATCATCATCAAGTTCATAGCTTGATGCATTTAGTGTGTTCTGACAATATGCTCAGATTCTATATGACAGCTGAAAACAAAACAAAACAAAACAAAAAAAACAGCTGTATACAAAGCCTTCTGTGATCAGCAGGGGTATAACCCAAGAACCAGGAGGCAATTTCCCCTGCCTCTTGATGCCTGAGTTTTCCCATGTGAGATGCCCAACTGAAGAGTTTCCATCAAAGTACAGAGTTCAGGGCTCAACCCAGAGTACGGCAGTGTCAGGTCTGGTGAGTCCTGATACTTGCCTCCCTAACCACATTGTAAATTCCCTGAGGTCAAGCACCATTTCTATAGGTCACAGATCTAATCCCTCACAATGACTGCCTTCCAGAGTCGTCAATGGGATATTCTGAGTGATTGACTAGATATGCATAGTGTCATGAGGACACTAGATGTTTGGAAAAGGAATAAAAAGAATCCCCCAACTATATGATAGGCCCACAAAGCAAGAAAGGGCCATAAAATCATTATTTCAGGAAAGGAGCGCTCTGGGACTGTTGACTTCACTGTTGATGGTACGGAATACGGGCTATGGGGGAATGGGCCAGTCTCTGGGTGATATAAGTGATTAATGTGCTTAGCTGGTAGCCAAAAGGGTGGAAGTTCCAGTCCACCCCAAGGTGGTTTGAGAGACTATTCTGAGGATCTACTTCCCCCAAAGCAGCCATTGAAAACTCTGGAGCACAATTCAACTCTGACACACTTGCAGCTGCCCATAAGTCAGAGATGACTTCAAGGCAAATGTTTGCAGGATGGGTCCGTTCTGAATGGGTATGAAGAGTTGGAGGGTTGGGGTGTTCAGAGAAGAGTGTTTTAACCAGAGGGAATAGGGAGGAACAAGAATAAGAATATGGCCGCATGGAAAAGCTGGGTGCTCAAGGGGGTAAAAGATGATTCCACTCAAAATAGCAGAGTATTCGTATGCAAAAGCAGTTGGATACTGTGCTGAAAAAAGAAGGCCCAACTGATTGTGGGTGTTTGTTTTCTGGGCCGTTGGTTCTCTTTCTCTACTTTGTTTATTGATGTCTTCCAAGCAACTTGAATACCATGTGGTGGTAGATGCAGGGGTGAATTTGTGCAAGTAATAGCAAACAATGACAACTCTATTCCAATACCTAAATCACATAGTCCTTGTACCAGTCCAACAAAGTAGTCATTATAAACCCAAGTTTTTCTAAGAGGAATCTGCCATTGTGGAAACGACAAGGAACCTTTCCAAGTCACAATTTTACCAAGACTCAAGTAGCAGTTCTGTCTGAAGCTAGGTTTAATGGTGTGGCCTGGTTCCTTTCCTGTGTTTATGCATAGATTATTTGAGTTGATTTGACTTTTTTCATTTAACATACACTGAGGGTCTTTTGAAATAAATACACAAAGCAGTTCCTCATTCTTTGTCTACAGTTGTCTAGTTTTTCCATTGTTTAATTGTACCATACTTTATTCGATCCACCCAGACTAATGGACACTTAGGTCAAAGGGCATATGCATTTGCAATCTGGGGAGAGAGACTGTTAAATTGCACTCATTAGAGGACTGTAGAAATTGGCCCTATGCACTGTGTGACAATGTATGACTCAAACCTCCATGAAAACCACATGGAATCATAGCCCTTTGCCAGTTTCTTTCATTTACAATAGCATTTCAAATACAAAAGTAGTACATGTGCATGCAATAAAATCAAGACAATGAGAAGCAGATAATGAAAGTCACTCAGCAATCGGTCCTGTTGTTGCATCCTTCCAGACTGGCTGGCTGTGCCTGTGTACATAGAATCAGTGCACAATATGGGCCATGGGCCCACCCTTCTCCTACAACCGACTTTGTTCATTGAATGGTCAAACCTATAGTAACCAGTCTTCATATGTGACTGTGGTTGAATGGCCAAGTGGTATTCCTTTGTCAGATGAGCTATCATGACAAATACCCCAACCCTTGTTAAGGGTGTAAAAGAAATATATATATATATATATATATATATATATATATATATATATACACACACATACATATATATAAATTTATACCTGCCAAACAGAAGTAGTTAAACAAACATCCACTCTTCCCTACTCTGAGTAAAACTGCCATTTTAATAGTTAAGATTCTTTGTCTTGTGTTAAATTGTTAATTTAATTCACACTGTAAAATCCCTCATATGCTGGAATCAGTCTGATCAACAGAGGTAAAAATATGCTGAAAGACAAGGTCACTGCCCTCGCAGGATGTGTGCTCAAACTAGCATACCTACTTGGCATCAAGTATTTGCCTGCATGGGACAACTAATTGTAAACTCATGAGCAGCTATATCAGCATCCTAGTAGAATGCACTCAGCAGTCAGCTGGTGGTTCTCACACAGAGCTCTGTAGTGACTCTCTGGGCCACCTTGCCCAACTTGGCCATTCTGCATTTGTTTCCTCCTTCACAATAGAGGGTTAACTTGAGTTGTCCTGCCCAAATCACCAGCTGCCATCTGGTGGACTCTGACATGTAGCAACTCTGTATATGAGAAGAGAAGCACATTTCATAAGGTTATCAGGGGTGAGCTTAGAGAGGGTAGTCTGCCAGACCTTTCTTTTAAGGTACTCATGGGAGTACTTGAATTGCTCACATTTGGGTTGGCATCTGAGAGTGCATCACCCAGAAACTTCCAGCAGAATCTCAGGGTTGGAGGAGACTCGTGGATGCATATGAAGGCACTTTCATGAAGTCTAATCCATGGCCAGACTGTATCCATCTTTAATGGGGCCCTCTGCATGCGATGTTGGCAGAGGAGGTAGGTGGTCTCTTGTTGAGACTTTTAGAAGGAGAACCATTGGCCTGAGTTGAATTCTAATAATCCTCCCAGCTACCTATTAGGAAACATAAATAATTTGGCAGGCTGGCATGAGGCTGTATTGAAATGCATCGATATATAATCGCACAATTAGTTTTATTCTGTAGAGTGACAAATCGCGTAATGAAGCATATGAGCATAATCAGAAAAAAATGCCTAAATGTGTTTGCTAATATATACATTCAAATGATTTTTACCACAGTTAAACTTGATTAATAATACATTTTGGCTTGCTTGGAATGATTCTGCAAGGAATATATTTCTGAGTTTCTGCTTTCCTGAGGCTTAGCATTAATATTCTCAGGCATATTTCACTGCCTGCCTTGCCCCCCTTGACTGCATTTTCTTTTCCTCCTTGTCATAGCAGAAGGGATGTCTTAAAAATAATTGTTCAGATGAAGCTGCCTTCTGTCTCTGTGGTTCAGAGGGGCATTTCGTCTCATAATTGTCACTTTCTTTGGGTGCACCTGCACTCAAACCCAGTAATCGCGGTCGGTGGGATGGGATGCTATCACACTGCTTCTTACATAAGCTCCAGATTCGGTGCTGACTCTTCCGAAGCCCAAATGATTGGAGAAACCCATGGCGTGAAGTGTCTGCATCAACAGCACAATGAACTAGAAGCCACAGAATCAAATACTTAGTCAGTTCCTTACTAATGTATGAAGACAAGACACTACAGGAGAGGCCTGTCTTGAGGTCAGACCAAGGACCCTTGACAGGCACAATCGGGCACAAGAAGCAGGGAGCTCAACAAACATGGCTGCCATGGAAACAGAGAACATTTTTTAATTCTCTCAGAGCCACCTTTTAGTTGTTGATTTTCTTCGCTTCCACTCCACTTCTTTCACCTCAACCCACATTTAGTGTCAAGCATATGAGACCTGGAATGCCTTGTGCTTTCAAATGTAGACTTCTATTTGCACTCTCATCGGGGCCTCTGTGGGCTGGAGGGTTCTGTAACCCAAGCACCATTTTTAGCGAAGTAAATGAGAAAGTGAGTTCCATGTGGTAACACCATCTGTAATGCTCTACTTCCTCAGATTCTGAAAATAATCTCTGTGAGTCTCAAAAGATAAGGAAGATCAAATCCTGAGCCGCTTTTTCAGGAAGAGTTATTATTCTTGCTCCGAGTTGCTATTATGTCCTATTCATGGCACCTTTCCGGTTCACGAAAGGATATCTTGCATAGTGAGAGACGAATAGCACAATTGATGCAGCTTATGATTTTGGCTATCTGAAGTTGCCGTGGTCATGCTGTTCTACTCATGTTTAATTTATCTGTCAGATGTCTGTTCATTTACTTTTCCCATAACTTTTAAAATCCTCTCATAGATTCATCCTCTTGTCTACGGTTGACAAGGACATTAAAGAGCTAAGCCAGGTTTCTCAGAACCTTACCACTTTGGACATCTTGCATAGGATCATTCTTTTCCGGGGTGACTGTTATGTGTGAGAGGAGGCCTAGTGGTCTACTGCGGAAAGGTTGGGCTGCTGTCTGAAAGATGGACTATTCAAATCCACCAACCCCTCTGCAGGAGGAAGTTGTGGCAGTCAGCTTCTGTAAAGGCTTACAGCCTTGGAAACCCTCTGGAGCAGGGGTTCTCAACCTGTGGGTTGTGACCCCTATGGGAGTTTAATGACCTTCTCACAGGGGTCCCCTAACTCATAACAGTAGCAAAATCACAGTTATGATGGAGCAACAAAAATAATTTTATGGCTGGAGATCACCACAACATGAGGAGCTGTATTAAAGCACCGTGACATTAGGAAGGTTGAGAACCACTGGTTTACAGTCTTGGAAACACTCTGGGGGAATTTCTATCCCATTCTATAGGGTCACTATGAATTGCAATCAACTACATGAAAATAGGATTTTGGTTTGATCTTGTGCACTGTAAAGTAATTGGCAACATTCCCTTACCTGTATCTACTCAATGCTAAAAACAACATATGTCCTCCTACCCACCCAGCTCTTTCCAGATATAGCCAAATGCCCCTTCTCCAAATTGAGAACCACTGAGATAAAAATATTCTGTTTCTTAGCTGATGAAAATAAAGTACAGTCTCTTTAGGTAGCAAAGCTAGTGAGTGATATCATTTGAACCTGTCTGGCGATTTGGGCATCTGACCTCCCATTCCTCCTCCACTTCAGCATCTCTTTGTCTGATACAAAGGTGTATCTCTGAGGAAAGGCAGGCAGCCATAAGAGCCTGAGGGTCCTGGGTTGAAGAGCCTGCTTTCTCCTCAAGCAGATTCGCCACTGGGATCTGATCCAGGGCTTAGAAGTGCGCACAGAAGAGGAAACCAGAAATTGCTTCCACCAAATTGCCTGTAGCGTTCATAGGTTCAGCTTCAATCCCTTGCAAAGAAGAACTAGGTGAAGCCCAAAGTTGCAAACCAGTTCAGTGCAGTCAGAAGTTGGGCGTTTCTGGAGGGACTTAAATAACGTTGCCAATGTAGGTCGCTATTTTTAAGGCCGAGCTAAGTGTTTGAAAGTGGTTCACACAGCCGTGATCTCAGCTAGCAATCACAGAATGCCAAACTGCAAGGTTTCTCAGAGCCTCGCGTGTGACATGTAGAAACTGACTCAAAGAAGCTAAGATTGTTTCCAGGGACTCAGAGCTTATGCACTTGCTGAACTCTTCAGCTGGCAAACTGCACCATAGGGTTGTCGCCACCTAATGGCGACCCCATATATGTAGACCTGTGTTCTCCAGGGTTTTCCAGGGTTGAGTTTTTAGTAAATTACTAGGTCTGACTCTTTACCTGTGTGTTAGTGCAGATTGACTAGAGAAACAAATTCATAGATGCTCATATGTGTATAAGAAAGAGCTGTATTTCAAAGAGTAATTGTATATTAAGAAAACATCTCAACTCAGTCCAGAGAAAGTCCATAAGTCTGCTATTAGCCCATATTTCTGATATCAGTCTATAATTTGCTTTTCAGACTCATGCAACACATGCAATTATGCTGAATGAAGGAAGATCACAGGTCAGTGGGTGGAAAGTCTTGTTTATCTAGTGGCAGTAGAAGCAATGTTGGCAGGGGTCTATTGTAGTGTAGTCTCATGTGTCTTGTCAGCAGGAAGAAAAAACAGAGTGTCTGTATCTGGCCTCCATTGAGCTATGATACTTATCTTTGTGGTGCCTCCAAATGAGACCATTAAGCTGAGACCTGATTTATAGATTAGACTTGCACTTCCAACCCTTCTGCCCACCATTGAGTATATTAACTGTGCCACCTGTACAAATGTATGATGACTTGCTAAAGCCTCTTCCCAGTTGGACCTCACTGTGAAGTAATTCTGTGTACAGAGGGACAGGTGACCAGCCTGGAAGGATGCAGCCATGTGCAGTGTCTGACACACATGTCCTATTTACTCCCAGAACTAGGACTAGGAGCAGTGCACAGAATGTGCCATCACAGCAATTCTTGGTCCATCCTGAGAAACCAACAGAAAACAGCCTACTGCCACTAAGTGAGTTCAGACTCAAAACCCACCTAAAGGACAGAGTAGAACTGTCTCATAGGGTTTCAGGGGCTGCATCTTTTCTGAGAGAGACGGCCTCACCTTTTTTCCGAGAAGTTATTGGTATATTTAGACTACTGACCTTTTAGTTAGTATCCCAATGTTTACCCATTGTGCCACCAGGGCTCCTTTGCCCATACTGGCTAAATCAGGGACAATGAGATAGGGAGCACTTGGGAATGGTGGGCTCTTTGGTGCTGCTATAGAGGTGGGGGCAGGAAAGGGAGGAACCTGGAATGTCTTCTCTGTGCTCAGAGAAACCACCAGTTTCCTGAATTGGATACACTTGGAATTGAACTTTCAGTAGTGGCACTACAGAGATGCAGACCCCAAATATTATTATGACTGTGCACTGCCATTGAATCCATTCTAAGGCTGTCCGTCTTTCTGGGAGCAGACTGCCTCATCTTTCTCCCATGAGTAGCATGTATTTTCTCCATCTCATATGTTCAAACTGTTGGCTTTCACCCAACACAGAATCCACTAGGCCACCAGGGCTCCTTCCTTTATCACAAGGGCCTTAAATGTTCCCAAGTCTGCCGTGGTTGTGATGGGTAGCTGCCATTCAATCAACTCCCAAGTCATAGTGACCCCAGGTACACGCAAGCAAAATGCTCCCGGGAATAGCTGCTACTCAGACTATCGTCATGCGTAGTCTTCATCATAGTGAGATAGTTAAGGTTTACTGTACCAACCTGACTGATAAGCACATATGAGGTTAATTGAAAGGCATAGAGATAAATGGCTTGGTGAGCCACGCTTTTCTGTTTTCTTGGTTTTCTTGCTCTCTGATGGTCAGATCAGGTATAGCTTCCTTAGCCAGGTCCCGGCTTTGACTGGCAAGGCTCGCTTCCTGTGAGACATCCCTGAGGAGAAGCCACATGCACATACCCCTATGCAGTCCTTGGTGCTGGAAAAGCCACATGAGATGCTGACACACTCACTGATTCAGTTTTCCTCCTGCAGTTGGTGCTAACTCTCATTGCCATTGAGAATTTGGGGAGGAGTTTGTAGATCGTTGTTGGACATATAGCCTAATGTTGGACTTATGGGCTTGGATAGCACTGGGTTGGGATATTTTCTTTATGTACACTCACCCTTTATATATGTATGTGTGTGTTTCTGTGGGTTTCTTTCGCTAGTTCACCCTGACTAACACACATAGTACCATGCAAGGTTCCATTCTCAGAAACATGAGTGATGACTACCCTTTAGGTGGATTGGCCGGGTATCAAACACACATGTAGGATGTGAATTCTACCACTGAACCACCAATACCTCTCTAGCTAGTGCCCTTGCAAAATGTGGTATTTATTTTATCCTCTCCTTGCACATTTAATTTGCTAAATTCTACTAAGCCCTTTCAGATGTGTGTATTGTGTGTTACCACATGAACAAACATGTGGTTGCATCTGATTTTAATCATTCAGTTATTGGTTTGACATCAGCTGATGTACCTTGCCTTGAATGAACTCAGTGTTTGTGGGGTTTTTTCCAGTATTTTTACTTCAGTTGATATTTGATAACAAGACAACTATATTTGATGAGAGCCCCAGTGGCATAGGTGATTCAGCATTAGGTTGCCGGCCACATGGTCCGCATTTCAAACTCAACAATCTCTCCAAGGGAGGAAGATGAAACTTTCTACTTCCATAAAGATTTACTGTCTCAGAAATTCACAAGAACAGTTCTACTCTGTCCTATAGGGTAAAGTGACCAGACATCCTGCTTTTAAACAAATTTTCCCATGTCCCGTGGTGTTTTTAAAAAGTCCCAAGCTAGGGAATGGTGGAGAATGGGAAGGGAATATACCCCATCCACCCCACCCCCCGTCAATGGTGTCCCGCTTTACTAATGTTAAAATATGATCACTTTTACTATAAGGCGTCTGTGAATAGGATTGAACTCAATAGTACTAGATTGCTTTGAGTTGGGTTGGGTAAAGACAAACATTTTTTAAAAAATATTTCATTGGGGGCTCATACAACTCTTTTTTATTTTATAATTTTATTGGGGGCTCTTACAGCTACTACACCATTCAGTACATCATTTGTATCGAGCACATTTGCACACATGTTTCCACATACATTTTCCAACATTTTCCACTTGAGCCCTTGGTATAAGCTCCTCTTTAAAAAAAAAAAAACTCCCCCTTTCCCTCCCCCACTTTTTTTTAATGAATCATTTTATGGGGGGGCCCATACAACTCCCATCACAATTCCTAACAACATCAGTTGTATGCAGGCCACTTTTACACACCCATTGCCATCATCACTCTCAAAACATTCTCCCTCCCTCCAGGCCCCCATTATCAGCTCCCTATATTACCCTCCTCCCCCCTTCCCCTTGAACCCTTAGTAATTTACAAATTATTTTTCATCCTGTACACTGTACAATGTGTCCCAACATTCACTTCCCTGTTGTCCGTGCCCCATTCATCCATCCATCCATTGTATGTCAAGCACAATTTTACATTTGTTGTCCTTACCATTCTCAAAGCATTTTCTTTCTTCTTGAGCCCTTGATATCAGCTCCTCATTTGTTTCCCTCCCTCCCTGCTCCCTCCTCCCTCATGAACCCTTGATAATTTATAAATTATTATTATTTTGTCATATCTGACACTGTCTGATGTCCCAGGGAAGACGCTATATTCAGGTCCTTATAATTGGTTTCCCTTTTCTACCCCCACCTTTCCGCCACTCTCCCGGTATCTCCACTCTCATCACTGGTCCTGAAGGGATCATCTGTCCTGGATTCCCTATGTTTTTGGTTCCTATCTGTACCAGTGTACATCCTTTGGTCTAGCCAGATGTATAAGGTAGAAATGGGATCGTGATAGTGAGCTGGGTGGGGGAGCATTGAAGAACTAGAGGAGTTTTATGTTTCATCATTGCTGCACTGCACCCTGACTGGCTCGTCTCCTCCCTGCGACCCTTCTGTAAGGAGATTTTCCATTACCTACAGATGGATTTTGAGTACCCAATCTGTACTTCCTCTCATTTGCAATGATATGATTTTCAGTTCTTTGATGCCTGATACCTGATCCCCTCGACTCCTCGTGGTCTCACAGGCTGATATGTTTCCTCAATGTGGGCTTTGTTGTTTCTGAGCTAGATGGCTGCTTGTTTACCTTCAAGCCTTTAAGATCCCATGTGCTATATCTTTTGATAGTTGGGTACCATCAGCTTTCTTCACCACATTTGCTTATGCACACATTTGCCTTCAGTGATCGGGCCAGGAAGGTGAGCATCATGGAATGCCAATTCAATAGACCAACGTGTTCTTGTGTTGAGGAAGTGCTAGAGTGGAGGTCCAATGCCTATCTGTTTCCTTAATACTAAATCAATAAATATATGCACATAGATTTATTTTCCCATCATCATATATAAATATATTTACCTATGAACATGCCTGTATTTAGACCTCAAGAAATGCCCTTTCTCTCCTATTTCTTTCCTCTCCTTCCTTTTACTTTCCTCTTGTCCCACTATCATACTCAGCCTTCATTTGGGTTTCAGTAATTTCTCTCAGTTACACTACTCTTGATCAATCACTACCAGACCTCTCATACCCTCCTTGCCACTGATTTTGGATCACTTGTTCCCTTGCCCCTGGGTTGGTCAGCATTTCCTCCTATCCCCCACCTCCCCTTCTGCCATGTCTCCCCAGAATCATCGGTCCTGTTGTTTTCTCCTCCAGACTGTTCATCCAGTTTATCTTATTTAGACAGACCTGGCATGATAATAATATGCAAATATATATATTTAAAATAGTAATAATAATAATAATAAAGAAAAAGCTGTAAATAGTTTAAGGTGTGTTTATTGACCTCTACAAGTGTCCACTGGTTGAGTACAATGGGGTGCCATGCCCTTGAGACCTCCATGCTCTGTCCACCCTGCTGCTCTGCTGTACCCCCTTAGTGTTTTGTCTCAGTATAGTGGAGTCAGTCCAGGTGCAATCCCGACACTGTGTCCTCTTGTAGGGTCATGGGTCAGCAAAGGATGGTATGTTTCATAGTGGGGCTGGCCGTATGAGCCTCTCTATACATTGGCTATTCTGAGTGGGGAAACCATCCCCCAGGCTTGATGGGCCAGGATGCACTCTACTCTCTCTTCCTCCCCCTTCATTTGTTCCCATGTGCTCTGGTTAGACATGTCTCTACTCTAAGATGCAGCTTTAGTGATGTCATCTGAAGTAGATTATTCTGGGGGAAGGGGCAGCTGTCAACGTAGTTGGGATTGGGGCCTGGCCCTCAGACCTCTCCACTGGCTCCCTACTCCATACCATCACACTGCATTCACATCCTGGAAAAAGATGAACATCTTGATGCAGTACATAATGTCATAGTCTAGAAGAAACTATCCCACTTCTCACATAGACCTCCTTTCACCCAAGAATCATATATGGGTCACCTCTTGTCCTCTGTTTCTTGTTTGGATAGGTGGAATTGTTAAAATAGCTAGATTCTCTGGGTTCATGGATCTAACAGCTTGTCTTCTTGCCACCACTTCAGAAGCCATAATGATCTCTCTCTCTGTGGGTAGTGACTAGTGGTTTTTGGGAGTATCTCTGGTTAGCAAATTCATGTCTTCTCCCCTGCATGGAAGCAACTCGGACTTTTCGCAGAGCCATGCGAGGCCATCAGTACTGCTGACTCCTTTGCAAAGAAGAGGAACAAACCATGTTGCTGTTTCTTTTTCTTCTAAGAGTCTATGGGCAAGAATGTCCCTGACGTTGCCATTCTCAAACTGTCAAGCCAGTCCTATCATTGTGAGCACTTTTGTTCACCATACTTCATGAAGTGGAGGCCAGGGGGTGGGTGGTAAAAGAAAAGGAAGTACAAATGAGGAGGTTAAAATGGTGCAAAATAATTCCTTCACAGAAGATTGGCAGGAGATTGGTGTGTTTCCCCAAAGGTGTAGATGCTATGGGCCGGGGACCCTGTGACCTGGGGAATTAAAAGTCCGCCCTCCTCACCAAACCTACGACCATCAAGTGGATTCCAACTCAGAAGGACCCTCTAAAGCAGTGGTTCTCAACCTTTCTAATGCTGCAACCCTTTAATACAGTTCCTCTTTTATCCCTCTCTCCTCCACCCTCCCAACTGGTGACCCCTTGATCATTATAAATTATTATTATTTTCATATTTAATACCATCTGCTGCCTCCCTTCAGAATTTCTTCAGGCTCTGGGTCCGGGCTGAGTGGCAAGGGTTCAAGTGAGGTTCCCAAAGCTGAGATCTACCTTCTGGTTCTGCACAGACACTGGGCAGGGTTATTTGTCCCAGATCCTTGTCACGTGACCCTTTCCCCTTTGCCCTTGCTCCTGGAAAGACAGCCTTCTAGAACATTTTCCATCACCTACCCTTTCATTTCCTACAATACGGACTGAGAAGTAGAAAAGCTGATGTATAGATTTTTGCTGTAACTGAAATGAAAGATTGAACTATGGTTTTCTGACTCCCAACTGGATGGGGTTAATAATCATCTTAAAATTTATATTTGGGTCACAGGAGTCCAGGAAACCAAGGCACAGTGTTATTTGTTTAAGCTGCTGGAAAACAGCAATTTCCTTTCACATGTGTATTTATATTGTTGTATAGAATGTATTCTTGTGACTGAACTGCCCGAATAGTTGATCTCAAGGATGCTTAATATAATGGAAAGTGTGCAAAGCTTTGGGTTTCACTTTGAGTCTCCCCAGAAAAGATGTTCAACCTTTGTGCGCCGTGTCTTATTCCCTCATCTGTGAAATGGCAGAAGTATCCTTACCTCACAGAGCTTTTGTGGAAAAGTGACGATGTATATAGGAAAGCTACAAGTATCCAAAATATCAGTTACAATTGTAATGTGGAGTCACTTCTCCTTTCCCCCATTTCTTGGAAAGGGAGCTTTCTGAAAAATTCTCGACAGAAAGTCTTCTAATTGTTTGTGTAAGCACTTGAGGATCCAGCCCACCATTCAGGGGAACAAACTGTGTGTCACTTCTGATGGTCCTATCTAGAGAAATGGTCCAGATTCAGATGTAACGATCCTTTCTTTTTGTGTTTTCCAGCCACCGGTCCAAGTCCTCAGGCTGGCCGCCTCCCTCAGGAACCTGGGCCCTGAACCAGGTGCCACCCTATGGCTGGGAGATGATGGCAAACCGCGATGGGCGAGACTGCTTCATCAAGTAGGTTGAACAGATGGCATGAAAAATAACCCCGTGACTATGTGAATTTCTCTATTTTAACCTGTGGCTCTTAGGATAAGGTTATCCTTGAATGAGGGACTCACAGGCCTTTTGAGATGGTTTGACCTCCTACACCAGCAGTTCTCAACCTGTGGGTCATGACCCCTTTTGGAGGTTGAACAACCCTTTCCCAGGAGTTGCCCGATTCATAATAGTAGCCAAATGACAGTGAGGAAGTATCAATGAGAATGTTTTTATGGTTGGGGGCGTGGTCACCACAACATGAGGAGCTATATGAAAGGGTTGAGACCTTAGGAAGGTTGAGAACCCTTGCTCTGAACATTTTCTGTTGTGTGACATGGAATTGTCTCCCATCCCCCTTGTTCTTAGGAAGGTGGTGTTGTGAATGGCAGGTCACTGAGTGACCTAGTCCTCCTGGCCCACCACAAACGTTTTCATTATTAATAGGAGGCAGGGTAACTCACTGCCTCATGTCTCATGATTAAAGTTCAACACTGAGGAGCATCACTTCAAGACTTTTCTAGAATCACATGTTAAGAGCTCCCCTGGAACTAGAAACGCTCTATCTACCATGTGCACTTCTACATGGCCTTTCTGAATGTGTCTCGCACGCGTGTGGGCTACATTTTGAATATGTGTGGGTCCCAGGGATCAGGTGGTTATGTGAGAAGAAAGTTTGTATTATAGTTCTAAAAGTGTCCAAGATCCGTCTTGCTTCTCCCGCCAACATAAGGGCAGTATTCTTCAGGATGAGCAATGAGTGGAAAGGATTTGAAATCAAGAAGCATGGTTGTCGTTCACTTAAGAAAATGGAGGCCAGATTGGAAGCCAGGGAATGAGGGCGTTGGCAACCACTAATTCCCAGTCACGCTGATTAATGATTATAGGATCGTCAAGGGTTGAATGGTTCTCTTTAAAAATCTCCTCTGACATCGCTCTCTTAAAATTCAACCCAGTTTGGATACCTAGAAAATAGACAGGGGAAGAAGTTTCATGAGCATGTGGATGTTCCTAGCCTCTGATGGCAAGCTCACTCTCCCTTTCCTAAATTAATGCAAAGGGGTGAGAGTTCCCTCTTCTGAGAATGGTGTAGTGGTGAGGGTCTGGACTCCTGGGTCCATCCTAAGAAGACCCAACTTGTTCAGGTGTATGACTCAGCCAGGGAGTCTTTGGAAAGTGGCCTTTTGTCTCTTTAAGTCTTCTCCAAGCTTGTGCATTCGGAGAAATTACAATAGAAAAGACAGTGGGAGCAGAACCTTCCAGAACATTCAAAGACATGAAGAAAGAAGATTTTGCTTAAACTCTGTATTTTGAATCAGTAACTTCATAGCATCGGCCCAATTCCCTAAAGCTGCTTGAAAGGCAATATTTGGACATTACACAAAGAGTATTCAAAACATATCTATCAATTACACTGTTTTCCAAAAACGTTTTGAAGCCCCTTCATATTGTGCTATCTTGAACCCAATTATGAATTAATGTATTGCATTAAATGCAGATGATCTTGGTGTTTTAAAATGATAAAAATTACTGCCTATGAAAATGTCATTTTTAAAGACATGAATAAGGATTTTATGAAAGTAGACTTCTCATATTAAAATGGGTTTTTCTTGCCCCATGGTTGGATTTGGATCGATGGATGGACTGGGTCTGGCACTCAGTAAATAGTAACTCAAACCCAGGCAGACTGGCTGGAGGTGCCAGGAGCTCCAGCTAGCTACCTGTGCACATATACATCCTTGCCATTGACATTTTTAAGGGTCAGTTCCAATGTCAATCAAACATTTATACTCATCCAATGCTACCTATTAAGACCTGACTAGTAAATCAGCAGCTTCCAAGAGAAACTTGCACTGCTTACTAAATAGCAATATTTTAATGCCAGATTATCCATTTGACAGTTTTATAATGTGGATCATTGTTTAAAATATTTTAACCTGAAAAGTAAGTACATTTCCACGGTCCTCGTTCACAGTTTCAAGATGTCCAGAACTGAACTTCTTCGAAAAGTGATTGTTCTCTCTTTATCATTAATGAGTTTTATAAGTAATAAGAATCATTCTGATTATTATTGCTTACCTACTGAGTAATGTCCATTACAATGAGATATTCTAATTACCAGTTTCCAGGGAATTGAGGTAACAGTATGGGCTATGTCTGTGTTCCAAAGGCTCTCAAGTTCATATCTTTGAAAATTTATCTGTGGCTTATAATTAACACCTTTGCATTTGATTTCTCACTCTTTCACATATTCTCTTTGAAAAAAAGAGATTTTTTGATTTGTATGTATCTTGTCATGTGAAACCAGAAGATGCCACATCAAAATAATATTTTCAATGGAGGCAGAACTAATTCTGAGTGGCGACCACAGTGATGAGTGATGAGAGGCTCCACATACTCCAAGTTGAAGTTCTTGCCTAGCTGATAGCCTCTATCACTATGAGCCTTTCAGAACAGGCTCCAGCGTAGTTCAAAGCATATTGAGATTTCATTAGCATAGGACGAGTTAGACGGTTTTCTATGAAGAATCACTGGTCCATCGGTTGAGAAATTCAAGGAGGTCAGTGCACACATATAAGTGTGCCTTTGCATAATATTGAATAGTCCACAAATGACTTGACTGACATCAGAAATAACCAGTACTGACACCTGGGTCTGAGATTGGCCTGGGAAAAACCGGTCAAACCCTCGGACTTTCCTGGTAGTTTGAAAGCACAGCCATGCTGGCTGCTCTAAGGTCTGGGTAAAGGATGTTCATTTTTTGGTTTCCAGGCAGGGGACCAAATAAGATACCAGAAACTTGGGTTGATCACATTCCCTAAATCATGCATGCATACGCCCTGTGCCCTTACTTCTTTAACCACTCTACACTCCCCATTAAAGACCAATTGGTTGTTGGTGTTCTTAGAGAAATATAAAACAGGAAATACTTTTCTTTCAATTGTCAAATAGAAATAAAATTGTCTCAGTCCCATGTTGTTACAAGTGAAAAAAGTGTTCGGTGAGAGAGAGATGAAGAGAGAAATTGCTTGGAAAGGAGCATGCTTGTTCAAAATGGATAAAGGAGGAACAGATGGATGGAAAGAGAGAATGAAAAAGTACTAGTCTGAAGTGATTGTTATAATAGAACATATATAGATATCAAATAGATAACAATATTTGATATGGTTATAATATTAAAAAGAAAAGGTTGATTCCACCTCAAGGAGAACCCCATATGTGTCAGAAAAGAACTGACTTCTGTAGGATTTTCATAGCTGTGATGATTCAGAGGTGGATCTCCAGGCCTTTATTCTGAGATACCTTTGGTGTGTTTGAAACATCACCCTTTTGGTTACTGGCTAATTGCCTAACAATTTGTTCCAGTCATAAACTTCTAATATATTGATATATCGTTATAGTTGTACATATCATATGATACATATATCAAATGATGTATAACTATAACTATATATCATTGTAGTTATATATGTATAGCAATTTGTTCCAGTCATAAACTCCTAATATATTGATATATAGTTATAGTTGTAGGTATCATTTGATATCAAATGATATATAACTATAGCTATATATCATTATAGTTATATGACTATATATATATATATAAAACTATAACTAGTTATAGTCATAGGTATCAGTTGATATATATATATATGTAGTTGTAGGTATTATTTAGATAGAAATAAAGTTACGTGGAGACTCATAGAATATAAACTGACCAGGAGGGGATCTGTTGTAATTGTTTTTGATATAGCTAATGAGAGCATTCCTTTTAGTCTCAAACATGTTGTAGCTTGAATAATATGAGGGAGAGAGACTATTTATATTGCTCTTTATGAAAATATAGAAAATTCTTGCAAAAAATTTTTTCCTTTACTTTGATAGCCATATATGAGATAGTTAAGGTGCAGAGAGGAAACTCCAGCTTGCATAAGCAGCAAGTGTTCACAGGTATCTGACTTTCCACTTCCTGTGTATGATCAGAAGCAGTATTTGCACCCACATCCTCAGGCTCTAAAATAGAGACGGGGAGCCATTTTTCTGTGAAAAGGTCTTTGGATATTTATGATATCGTTCACAGGCCATACAAAATTATCAACTTAAAAATTAGCCTGCTATGTTTATTAAAAATCTCATTAATTCACACCTAAAGCCATGCCTGGAACGGCTCTTTCATGAGATGTGTGATGTTTGCTGGTATTGATGATTTGGTGGGCCTTATATATCCCATAGACCTGATGTTCCCATCCCTAATCTAAGGCCTGAGTTCTTTTGGATCTACTCGGGTGCTTAATTCCTAGAAAGGGAGAATGACAAAAATGGACTCTGCTCTAAATGGACTCTGCTCTAGATGGTGTGGCGGCCCCAGAGGAGGAAGGCCATCAATGTGTTCAGAGTGGAGTGAAGAGAATGGGGTCATGGAGGCCAATGACAGAAGGTCCAACCATAATCATCATTCACTGAGCGATATCTATTATCAGAGATGAGAGAGAGCGTACATAATGTGTTACTCTCCCCCCCCCCATTTTACAGATAAATAGAGTAAGAGCATGTTTGTTTGACTAAGGAGGTGGAGAGGAAGAAGAGTTAAAGAAAAGGGAATATGCTTCATAAATCTTGAATTGTTTTCTGTCAACTAAAGGGAAAAAGAAAGTATGACCCAAATAATAGAACATGAACTGGCTGAGTGAGTCCAATAAACCAAATTGGACCCAGGGGATAAGGATGAAGGAAGGGGGGTGGGAGAAGAGACTGGGAGGCCAGTGTCAAACCACATGGCATGAATTCTCACATTCTAAATATGAGATTCAAGTTTGTTTTGTTTCTTTATATCTGCCGACGGGCTTTCTAACCACCTTCTCTTTGTATAGCCATATAAAGTAGACTTGCAAGTTTATTGGAACACACAGTTGTGTTCTACTAGCAATTTTCATGGTAAGGAATTAAACTGTATCACTATCTGGTTAATGCAGAACAATTTCATTCTGAAGCCTGACTAACCATGGACTAGTAATGAGAGGTGGAAACACCTACATGAACTGGACCCAACTTGGGAATCATTTACCCATTCCCACCTGCCAATCAATCCAGCAATCAACATGAAATATATTTTTGGTTCATCTATGTCCAGAAAAGACTATTAAAGAAATGCCAGACATTTTTCCTATTCTACTCCATATTTTATCTTTTATTATAAAAAATAACAGCCACAGCAGAAGACAAGAAAGGCAATGCAATAGGATTCTGTCTTAATGGGAATTTGAAATAGCCAAGGTTTACTTCATCATTCCTGTGACACCTCCCTTCTAAAGTATTTCCTCTATAGCTTTACCTAGTCTGATTTAAAATATTTCAAATAGAGGAGCATCAATTGATTCCCGTTACATATGAGGTGGTAGTTAAAATACATTCTTTGGGTATTTTTTTCTTGACCTTTTATTCCTTGATTTCATTAGAGTCATATTACTATTCTGTATATGAGTCTCCTGATGGGTTACTCTGTGGAAAAATTGACCTTTAAATTTTCAAAAAGATTCAGAAAACATTTTGGAAAACAAAAAGTGTCTGAAAGAATTCAGTTGGAAAACTTAGTGAGTGTGTACTGCGGTTGGCCCACCAGCCCCTATGATTATTTTTGTATTCCAGCCAACTGCAAGCTCTTCGCCTCTGAAGCCTACAGTTTTAATAAACACCAAACTTAGCACAAAAGGATCTAAGAGGTTACATGCACTATTATCCTTTGTTTCTGGTGATAAAATGCTGGCGGTCTTTGTGGAAACAAACTGCTGGGCCCATAAAAGAAATCGGAGAAATCTATTGGTGGTGACTTACTGTCAAAACGGGCAGGCCGTTAGAAAGGAGGCAGTGTGTCTTCTTTTTTGTTGTTGTTTTGTTTTGGATGAAGACTTCTGCAATCAAGCCTATGGCTTCAAAGTGCACACAACAGGTTCTGCATAAAATGCAGATCAGCTCCTGGTAACAAGAGCAAATGCCCTTTGGTTAACAAAGTTCCTTAGGATCCCCAGCATCCAGTCAAAGTATATTATAATTTTGGAATGGAGGAAACAAAGCAAATGTGATGGTATCATTACAGAAAATGAACGGTAATTAGGCCATGTCAACGCCAGTGCTTCCCAGGCAGAACATTCGAAGCTGTTGATTCCCTTTACTGGAGCAGATTTGTTTTCTTTCAAACCTGACAAAGCACCTATCCACCGAGTTAATAATCACTGCTCCCAGCAGGGAGGTAAGTTTGCAGAATTGATGGAAGAGCTTTGAAAAAAAGGCCCTGAAATGACACTGTCATTCCACGTCTCACTTGGCAGATGGCACCCAGAGTGGAGCTAGGCCGCAGTCTCTGCACTCCTGGATACTGATGAATTTTTCCTGGGTGTTCACTTGCAAGATTTTCTTGGTTGACTTTTGACTCTAGGAGAAGCCCCCCGAAGTGCTTGGCTGGTTTGTCTGGCAAGCCACATTGTCTAATGGGACTGTAAGGATCTAAGTTCCTTGGGACTCTTGGCCATTGCAAAGGGTTGGGAACAAGCCCATTTGGGTCAAGCTGTGGGCAGCAGGGAGAATCTTCCATGACATCGGCTCGCTCTTGACCCGGATGTTCATGTAGCCCCTAGGGATTGCATGAGGTGGGCCACAGAGCCCATTTGGAAATAGAGATACCCAACCTGCAAAAAGGCGAACACCTGAAAGACCAGGTGGCCATCACAGCCTGTAATTGAAATACTAGCTTGGGGCTGCTGACACCCCAGGATTCGGTTGAGCGGCCTTTGGCCCTCTTCTTTCTGGATTGAGCCAACCCTTGCAGAGAGCAATTTTGATGTCTTTGCCCAAGGCTGGGGCACAGGCAGAAACACTGGCCTTTGCCAATCACCAAGCGGGTAGTGTTAGGGGCTACTGCCAAGTCAGTTGGCTGAGGTTAAGAGGAGGCAGAGTCACCTTTGTGACAGATCTCGTTGCACCATTGTCCACACTCCGGCAGAGGAAGAGAAAGGGAGGGTTGGAGATAGGCAGGTGAGTGACAGATGTGCCCTACTGATGTCCATCAGGCCTGAAGAAACAGCGGTTCTCTGCCAAGTCCTGTCCCACTGCTCCACTCCAAGCTTTTGCGGCGCTTTGTTAACAGTGACCATTTTGTGAAGAAGAACTTATTTAGTTGTAAAGATGGCGAGAGATGGCTGTATGGGCATCTGTGCCAATGGGCATCAGAGCAAGCTGAACCACAGCCTCTGTGTTGGCTCCTGGATGCACCTAGAGTGCAGGTTGGAGCATAGCAGTTCCAGCTGGAATGACTGGAAGTGACTCTCAAATAAGTTTGAGTTGCATTTTATATGATGATGTCTTCCTCTGTAGGGCCAAATATATCCTTTGACGAGCCCCTGGACTCAAGCATAGGAATGATTATGCAGGCAGCTCAAGATTGAGCATCAGTTTATTCTGTTGTACATGGACCAGTAGTATGAGTCAGAACCAACTCCGTGGCACCGAAGAGCTCCATTGCAAAATGAAAAGGCCAACCCCTTCTAGATCAAGTAAGATAAAAGTGTCCCGCATGACACTAAAATATGGAACTCCTTTCTTTTGTCATCTCTGTATTGACTTCTCGTAGCTTTTTATTTTGGTATTTAATGTCATTCATTGTGGAAAAACAAGTGAAAGGCTTCACATCACTATTGTGGATTTTACTATTTTGACCATTTTAACTACAAATATTGTTGTCATGAGGTGCTATGGAGTTCATTTCAACTCATAGTGACCCCTGGGACAGACTAGAGCTGCCTTATCGAGGTCTCTTGGCTATAATTGTCATGGCAACTGATTGCCAGGTCTTTCTTCTGCTAAGCCTCCGGGTCAATGGGCACCATCAGATTTTATCGATAGCAGTTGAGTCCCTAACTGTTTGCTTCCGCAGGGCTCCTTGTTTATGCCATCTAAACAGAAAAAAGCCCAAATCAAACTCATTGCCTCGGAGTCAATGGTGGTTCCTGAGGCCCCTAGACGACAAGGTGGATTGGCCCCTGTGAGTTTCTGAGACTGTAGAGACTGAGGCTGGTGGTATTAAACTGCTGACCTTACCGGTAGCAGCCCCAACCATAACCTCTACACCAGCACCAACCAGCACCAGAACCCCTTAAATACAAATATAAGAGCATTAAACTCATATGCAGATCACCAAACTTACATAAACCCTATTTTATAGTTTGTGCCTGCATTTGTATTTTATTCTAACCAGAAGAGTGGAACTGCTGCACAAACGAAGTTGATGATTTTCATTTGACTTCTGGTTACATACGCTTTCTACCAACACACTCTTCCTATTGCTTCCCGGTGAGGAAGGAAGAACTGAAAGGGAATGCTGGCCCCATCCTTATCTTGCTTTCTTTCTGGACCAGCACTTCCAGTGTACATGGTTGGCCAGCCCAGGAAAGGAGCACAAGTTAGAAAGCACTGCTAGGATCCCTTGGTCTTTCTTTGCATGCTACCGGTGTTCTTTCTGCCTGCGAAACAGTTGTGCTTTATGTGACAGTATAGCCTCTTGGAGCCATGGGCACCCCTGCTTATTCAGTTATCGGCATAAGATACTTCCTTTTTACTGAATGAAGCTCCAAAACATAGAGGGTCTACAAGAAGCCTGTGCTTGTGCATGTTACATGCAAATTGGGTAGCCAGGAGCAGGGGACCTGGAAATAGGAGAGAGACCTCCTCTGCTCGTATGCCTACTCTATTGTCCCACTGAAGGTCATTTATATAACACTAGTTCCAACAAACATCTGAGGACTTTCTCGAGGTTGCCTGGAATGCAGCCTTGTAAGGCTATATAGCAAGGTAAATAGGAAACTTACTTTCCTATTTCCATCTCCAACTCAGTCAATTTGATTCCAGAACTGTGATGTCAGTACCCTCTTCCAGATTACAAACAAAACAAACAAACAAAAACTATGCTTAGGTTGCCTCGTGAAAGAGAAATGAATCAGAACCACCACTCATAGGAGGAAGAGATCTTCTCAGGAGTCGATTGGGGTCATATTCAGCATGTCTTTAGACTCAGGTGCTTTCAGACCCTGCTTCTGGTATTGCACACACCCATCATCCTCTTCATGAAGCCTGTTGACTTAAGGTTTCTACTTACTTCTTTCTGGAAATGTGTCTCCAGTTAAATTCCTTTATTGAGATCGTGTGTCTTCTTCAATCTTAGAGGAGGAAAGACATAAATGGAGATAATGTGTCCCGACAGAACGAACAGCTGTCTGTGATTTGGATGGATAGTTTAGTGATAGAGTCTTCCGCTCATCAGCTATTGATGTCTGTTTGACTGGTGGAATCAGAAATGATGGAGAGAAATGATGAAAACCATCTATGAACAAGGCTTTGCTTAAAACACTGGTTTAAAAAAATGCCTGTGTGTCCAAAGATCAGACCAGCCTGCCCATCATATTACTTCTTCGTTTTATTTATTTTAAAGATCATTTTATTAGGGACTCTCGCAGCTCTTATCACAAGCCATACACCATTTGTATCAAGCATATTCATGCATATGTTCCCATCATTATTTTATAAACATTTACTTTCTATTTGAGTCCTTATTATTCAGCTCCTTGTGTTTTCTTCCCTCACCTTCCCACTCTAGTGACCCCTTGATAAATTTTAGATTATTATTATTTTCACATCTTAATACCAACCACTGTCTCACTCCTCCCATGGTTTCTCTTATTTGTTCCCCTTGGGTGTGGTGGGGTGGGTTATGTCTCTTTCATTGACATCAATTCTGCCTTCTTCCCCTTTTCTCATCTTCTCCCTACTCTCCTGGTATCATTACATCCATTTCTATTCCTGAAAGGTTTATCAGACCTGGATTCTGGATACCATGGGCACACAGAATTTGTACCAGTGTACATGCTCTGGTTTAACCAGAACTGAAAGCCAGGGCTGGGGTCATGATGGTGGGTGTTGGGGAAGCCTCAAAGAACCAGAGGAATATTTTGTGTTTCATCAGTGCTATGCTGTGCCCTGGTTCACTCATCTCTTCCTTGTGACCCTTCTGTGAGGGGATGCCCTATTGTCTACAGATGGGTTTCAGGTCAGTGCTCTAACCCCTCTTTTTCTCAGCAATACGGTTTTTTGTCTTTTGGTGCCTGTAAACCCAATCCTGTTAATTCCTCATGATCATACAGGCCAGTATGCTTGTGACTTCTTTGTTACATGGCCGCTGGCTTAATTCAAGCATTTAAAGGCAAATAATATCTGGGCACCTGGGCTAAGCTCCTTTGTATTTGAATAGACAAACAGCCAGGTGCATGTTTTAAAGCTTTCTTGTCATTCTATATATGCCTCACAAAACTTTGCATTGTGTTCATAGACTAAAAAGTTTCGGCTTCAATGTTGTTATACAATTGTGATTGGTCGCATTTTAGGGTTAGGCTTTTAGGGAAATTTATCTAGAGTGCACGGGGTAACTCTCCAAACTCCAAAGACACAGACAGTGACTCAAAGGGACCCTGTAAGTTAGGACCACAGAAGTGAATGAAGAGAGACATCAGGGAGTGTAAAACTTGGAAATTGATAACAACTTATAAAGTATCAAGGTTCATGAGGAAAGGGGAGGGGAGAAACGAGGAGCTGATACCAGGGACTCAAGTAGAAAGCAAATATTTTGAGAATGATGATAGCAACAAATGTACGAATGTGCTTGACACAATGGACGGATCGATGGTATAAGAGTTATACCAGCCCCCAGTGCAATGATTTTTGAAAAGTCAGAATAGAGCTGCTATGAGAGCAAAGAACCTTATGTTTCTTCCACGAAGGAGCTGACGATTTTGAACTGCCAACCTGACCTTGTTGTTCTCAGTGAAATGCTTAACCATAACACCACCAGCGTTTCAAGGAGTAACGAGTCTGGAGAAGAGGTCTCAGAAGCACTCTGTCTCCCAGATCCAAAGAAAACTCTGTCACCTCACTTTGCTCTATATAGTCTTGGTTCTCTTCTGGAAGCAGCGCAGAATGTTGGAATGGATGGACTGGAGCCTAATACTGTGATTTTCCAGTTGGACAAATGCCCTGGCATAGTTATCCTCACATTAAAAACAGAAAGGAGCCATTGTGTCAATGATAGATGCCCCAGGTCAGAGAAATTTATGGACCTTGGGGAATCCTCTAAAGAGTCCAATAGAACAATATGGTGACCAGTAGCCATGTGGCGCTCTTGAGCATTTGAAATGTCGACAGTCCAAATTCACAGATAATGTTTAAATAAGACATTAGAACTTGAATAATGAATAAGAAAATTATCTCTCAATGATTTTCTAGAGGTTTCATGATAAGTTACCATACTTTGGATATAGTAGGTTAAATAAAATAGATCATTCACTTTTAATGTTATACAAATGACTTTAAAAAATAAAGGTGTTATCAAAACCTGTGAGACATTTCCCCCTTCTGGCTCCAACTCATTTTTTAAATTCAATTTCATTGGGTGCTCCTTTCACAATAAATACATGTATCCATTGTGTCAAAAACATCTGTACATATGTTGTCGTCATTTTTTCCAAAGCACTTTCTTTCTACTTGAGTCCCTGGCATCAGCTCCTCATTTTCCTCCCCCCCTCCCCCATGTTCCCTTGATAATTTATAAATTACTCTTTTTTTCATGTCTTTCATCAACCACTTTCTCATTTCATCCACTTTTCTGGTGTCCATGCCCCTGGGATGGGGGCCACACATCAATCATTATGATTGGTTCCTCCTTACTCCCTCCCCCACTACCCTTACCCTCCTCGTATCACTACTATCCTTATTGGTCCTGAGGGGTTTATCTGAATTCCCTGTCTTGCGGCTCTTATCTGTACCGGTATACATGTTCTGGCCCAGCCAGATTTATAAGATAGAATGGAGGTCATGGTAGTGGGGTGGGAGGAGCACTAAAGAGCTAGAGAAAGATTATGTGTTTCTTTGGTGCTATACTGCAGCATAACTGGCTCTTCTCATTCTTGTGGCCCTTATAACAGAAGGTTGTGTCCAATTGACTACTGGTGGGCTTTGGGTCTCCACTCTGCCCACCCGCTCATTCCCACTGATATGCTGTGTGTGTTTGTTTTGTTTGGGGTCTTGATGTCTGATACCTGCTCCCATCGACACCTCATGATCATATGGGCTGGTGTGCTTCTTCCATGTGGACTTTGTTGCTTCTCAGCTAGCTGACTCCAACTCTTATCATTTATTTCTTGGGTGGATTTTGAATAAAACCTTTTCTTTTCAAACTTTCCTCAATAAGTATCATTTCTATGGGACTGAGTACAACTACCCCTGTAGGTTCTGAGGCTCTACATCTCCATGGGAGCAGGCAGCCTCATGTTTCTCTTACAGAGTGGCTCGTGGTTTGGAACTGCTCGCCTTGTGGGCAGCAGCCCAACTCAAACCACTGCCCCACCAGGGATCCTTCATTCAAGGCCTAGAAAGAGGGAAAGACTCATTCCCCAAGAAAGCGACCTGTACGTCCCGTCAAGAATATGTTCTGTCACTAAAAGGGGCTATTTCCCTTTCCCTTAATGATCTGGATCTGGTCAGCAAGCCTTTCCCATAAACTGTCACCAAGGGGTCTGTCTAGACTTTGTAGGTCAGGTGCTCCCTATCCAACATCACTGTCCTCTCTGTCAAACTCAACCCTGCCCTTCACGTTTGAAGGCAAATATAGATCATATGTAAACAAATGAGAACGATTGTGTTCCGCAAAAGCTTTATTTCCTCAATTAGACCCTGGTCCAGATTTGGTCCATGGGCTCTTCATCAACTGTGCCTTGTTCTGAAGCATCACACAGGTGAGCCTTTTCTCATACTTTTAATTCACTGAAGGAGGCATTTCTAAAGCTCTCTGTGATGTGCGAGCTGCCACATATTTAATACAGGAAAGAAATCAGGGCAGAAATTGGTAAAGTGCGTTATCTAAAGTTGTCCTCCAGATCCTGCCAGCAACTAAAACTGGGTCCTCAAGCTCCCTGTTGCCAGAAAGTTCTCTGATGGGTCTTCGCTCAGTATGCCGTTCTTGCATAGCAGTGGCATCCACGGCCTATCCCTAGAGGGTGTTCTAGGAACAACATCATGAACATCAGGAGAGCAGGAGAACGTTTCATCGGAAAGTGCCTCAACCCCGCTGCCTCCCTTGTGGTGGGTACTGAGCCGGAGGAGATCTGCCCATCACAGGGTTTGCAGCTGCACCCCACCTCCAGCCCGCACCTTCATGGGAGAGGGATGGAGGACAGGAAATGATAGCAGCAAGGCAGCCCAGTCACAAAGGAATGCCAAGCACAAGTGCAAATAATTATTAGGGAGGTGAAAATTACATAGCAACTTGCTCTGGCTAATAGTCTACGGAGAAACAGCCCTATTGTGCTTCCAAAGAGTTAATTGTCCATAGTGTTTTTGAAGAAATTCTGCTCATTATCCTTGCAGAATTTTCTAAAGCTGCAGCATAAAGAGGCCCAGTTCATTTCTGATGATGTTTGAGGCTGTTCTCTTAGAGGCTTCATTCCCTCGACTGGTTCTTCTTTTCCTTGACTGTAATGGCCCATCTTACCAAGCCTGAATTTCCATTTAAAAATCATGAAGATGAAAGGGGATCCATAGATGAAAATATGCTGTTAACCTTTTGGGGGACTCAAAAATTGCTGGAGACTAAAGACTGTCCCCATACAGAAGAAGGAGATCGGCTGGTATTGGTATGCGCTGACTAGAACATTAGGTAGGCAAGAGAAAGTGGTCAATAAATAATTAAGCAAATACGATTCTGTATGTATGCATGGACATATGGGTGGGTAGGCCTTTTCTAAAGTGTTTCATTATTTAGTAGGTCTTCAGGTAATATACTTTTGAGTAACACTCTTATCTCCTGATGACCCATCACAGTCTTGTCACTTATTTGTGTGTTAGTGTGTCTGTTTGTTCATATTTTCAAATACTTAATAGATAATGAAGCTGCCTTTTGGAGATAGTGTGATGACGGTATGTGATGCCCAGAATCATGGAGGACAGGCCCATGGGCCTGGATTTATGCAAGTTTGAGCTGAGTGATGGGGATAGCTTTGAGAACACCGCTAGCCTCGCTTTCCTTATTACGAAATCATGCCGTTAGATTGGAAAGTGATATCATGTAGGAAACGTGTGAGCTATGAGCAGCAGTAATCTGCAACCTGCTTTGCTGGAGCAAGCAAAATGATTTGTTAGTTTATGTCCCTTTAAAAAAGGGGAATGGTGCATGTGGCACAGCGCAATTCAAGCCGACAAAGCAAACTCACTGCTAGCAAGTCTACGGTCACCCCTAGCCACCCTGTAGGCCAGAGCAGGTGTCTGAGGCCTCACACCCTTATGGGCGCAGCGACCTCCTCTTTCTCCTTTGGAGCACGTGGCGGCTCATCCTACTGGCCTGTGTGAGCAGCCCGCTGCACCACCTTGCCTGCGTTCAAGCCAGGGGGAGCCTAACGAGACCCAACGCTTCAATGTGATATGGGATTCTGGGACAGAAAGGGGACCTGAAGTGAAACTCAAAGGAGGTGTTAATAGAGACTTGAGTGGATAATAATAGGTCCGTGTTGGATCGTCTGTTATGATCAAGGTACCTATCGTATTAATGAGAGATGTTACCTAAAGGGGAAACCAGATAGACAGGAACTCTTGTGCCTATCTTTGCAATGTTTCCATAAATCTAAAATTGTTCTAAAGCAACTTTGTAAAGAAACATTTCAGTGGTAGCTCCAGATTCTCAAGAGGTTCTAAGAGAGTCTCAGCATCAGCAAGGCTCTGCCCCACCTTCCTGTTTCCTTCTGTTGATCACTGATGAGTGCTGACTGTTTCAGGCTGGGTTGTCTAGAAAAGCAAATCCAGTGGGACTGCTCTATGTGTAAGAAAGAGCTTTATGTCAGGAACAAATTCTATATCAAGAAGGCATCCCAGCCCAGTAGTCTGATGATAGTACATAAGTCCCTCTTCTGACTCAGGTCCCTGCAAAGGGACCAGGAGTATACAGGCTCTGGTATCAGACATATGGGATAATAATGGAATTATGGACTTGATCTGCACTGGACTTGGGTGTTTTCTCAATATACAATGACTCTTTGATTTAAGTTCTTTCTTAAACACATATGTGTGTCTCTGGATTTGTTTCTGTAGTCAACCTGAGCTAGCACACAGCCCTTCTCTATCTCCCACCAGAAGGACTAGAGAAGCTGCATCCTAGTAGCCTTAGCCCCTGGATTCTCCATGTTTGGACCTTGGAAGCCGGGCAACCAGATCTGAGCCACTCCCTGTGGGAGGGCAATGGAAGACAGATGCTGATTGACTTAAATCAAATATAGCCCCTTCCAAGGTAAGAATGGCATCTATCCCATCATGACAGTCTGAAAGAAAAGTAGTTTCCCAACAGGACCTGGAACCGACAGGCTATTTCTATCAATGGCCAAATAGTAAAGATAAGGGGTCTTCAAAAGGGTTGTCGACAAGTTCCATAATCTTTTCATCCCATTTTTCTATGAGCTTTTTGAAGCCCCCTCATAGTTCAGACTCCATGGGCCATTGACTCACTATTGCAACTACTCTCCTCTGCTGCTATTGTGCTTTGAAAGCAGTCCATCGTCATTGTTGATATTAACTAAATAAATAAGCATGGCTATATTTCAATAGCACTTTATGGACATTTGAATTTCTTGTCATTTTCATGTACTATAACACAGTATTCTTAGTTTTGTTTTTCTTTTCCTACTAGTTAAAAAATGTAAAAACTTATTTTTAACTCACAGGTAGGCTGATTGGGCCGGCATGCGGTTGTTTGAAGATGCCTATTCTAGCCAATCTCTTCAAAGGTCCATTACTGCAGTGACTGTCTTTCTGCACAATTGTATGTGGGGCCCCTTTGTTCCTCCTTTCATGGGTGCTTGTCATGGAATGACCTTCAGCCAGTCCATTTGTTCAAAATCCTTTGTTCCCTGCTTGCAGTAAGGCAATTGTTTCCTACCTGCAGCCTCTTCTTCTTCCCCTATATGCACTCAGTTCTCATAATATCATGGTTGCCATAGAGCATTTGGGAAAAACCAGTGCCATGCACTTGAATATTAAATCCAATAACTCTCTACCATTGCCATTATTTGAAATTAAAGATCTGCCCTTCACCTCTGGATATACCATTTATAGAGGTCGGTGAAGACTGTCATGTTGCTAAGCAGTTGGTCTTCTATTTTTGCTCACCTTTAACAGTGACTTCCAGCTGAAATATTAAGTAGATGAGAATTGTCTCCAGAGTGCTCCATTTCTTAAAGGCTTGATTTTCCAGTCATTGGACAAAGAGCCATTATGGAAATGATTGAAGCATGTATTCAAGATGTGGCTTCAAAGATCTTCCAGGTCAGATGATGACCCTGGAAGGGAGGGATGGAAGGTGGAGCTGAACAATAGGAGCAGAGGGAAGGGAAAGGCAAGGAAACGTTTCAAATCCCAGCAGGAGTGCATCTGACTAGTGGGAGGGAGGAAGAGGAAAAGAAAGCAAGTGTGCCAGAAAGCAAAACTCATTGGGATAGCATGGGGTTGGTAGAGGAAAAAGATCTGTTTTCTAACTAAAATGAACAGCGGTGAAATGACTTCAACCAAAGGGGAAACAATCACACTAAGGAAGTATTCACACCTTAGACTAAGAACACCAGCATTTACCCAAGGAAAAAGTACAGAGAGTTAAGGAAGAAGGAGGAAGGGAATCAGGGAACACAGGGAGACCGTGGGATACATAGTGGTACACCGAGGCACAGTCATCCATGTAATGACACAAAAGGTGTATGTACTCTTGGATGTCAAACTAATGATCTGCTCCATAAACTTGCACCTGATTTACAATAGCCATTTGTGTTGTGGTTTGTTTTGAAGTACTTTAGTAGCCTTGGCATTTAAACCCATGCCTGATAACTTTTCTTTTTCACTGTTTATGAGGTGCCTGCATCTGCAGAAAGATGTGAGCCTCCACAGGCGTGGGTTCTTCTGTGAATTTCAGAAGGCACCCCTTTGGAGTGCCAGTGCGATCTTTGTACCAAGCTTCAGGGCTCCATGAGAGGGTTGAGTTTCAATCCTCCCTGGATGCCGTGGCCAGGTCCTGGCACAGTCCTTCCCCAGCCTACCTCTCAGGTGGCTCATGGTAAAAGCTCTGTTGATTGAGTGCCAGTAGGTTTGAGTAGCTCTCTCTGGGTGGAATTTCCAAACAGAAGGTAGAGAAAAAGACTGTTACAGTTTAGGAAGGAAGGATTTCCCAGCATTTGCACTGGTAGGGTTCATTTGTCCAGTGGTTCACACATCTAAATTGTTCTAATCTAGTAAGATGAATAAACTATAATTTTATTATAGCGGCAACTTTAGGGCAACATTTCTAAGGTCCTAGTATGCAATTCTCTCCTCCTACACTCTCAGGCCACTGTTCTGAGGCCCTCTTGAGGTGAAGGCAGGAAGGGTTGGCTTGCCTGTGCATGTTTGGTTCTATGATGTTTTGGCTACTTTTGGATAATACATCCAGTTAAGGTGCTAGTTGCTAATCCACAGATTAGAGCTTCAAGTCTACCCAGATGTGTCTTGAAAGAAAGGTCTGGGGAGCCACTTCTAAAATATCAGCCATGGGCTGAGGCCCAGTGGCATAGTAGTTGTGTGCGAGACTGCGGCCCACTGGGACGGAGGTTCAATTACAGCAGTGGCGCTGGGCCTCCTACTCCCACCACCAGAGAGCAGTGATGCCCCCCCACAAAAAATTTTAAAAATATAAAATATCAGCCATAAAAACTCTACAGAGTACAGTTTTACTCTGACCCACATGAGATCACCATGAGTCAATTAGTCTATGACAAAGCTTTCTAGTTTTCTTTCCCTTGCCTTTGTTTTCTAAAAGAGTCCAGCTCCCTTGTGGTATGCTCTCTCTGGAGACATATTTTTTTTGATGGTACAACAACCCCTACCCCAATAATTCTACTGCCTGATCTCTGTTTAATTTACAGTTTATAATCTGCAAACAATCAGGAAACCAGTAGAATGAACTTGTTAGAATCATGCATAACATGAAAGTTATGGAGTTAATGCCTTAGATATGTGGCATTTCCTTGAACTGTTCAAAAACTCTTTGGTATTGAATTTTCACATCCCTGCCAATGCTGGTATATTGTGTTCCAGATGACTGAATTTATAGGAAAGTGATTCCAAAGAATGGTAACACCAAAGGTGGTTATTGCCTGGAAATAAAAGCAAAACTGCAGGAAAGCCTTGTGGTTAACAGTGTGAGTTCTGGAGCTACGCTGCCTGGGGCACATCTTTCTTTACCATTTACAAATCTCCTGAGAGTGGGCAGCCAGCCTGATCTTTCTGTGCCTTGTTTTACCCATCTGTAAAATGATAGCTCCATTAGACTGGAAGAGGCTGAAATGGTTTCAATCCCAGGAGGTACTAAGAACAGGCACTGATGCAGTGTTCAGTTTCTCATTGTTATTTGGAAGAATAGGAGGAGGAGGACAATTCAGGAAACAGGCTCTACAAACCGACTTCCAATTAAAACCATGAATGTGGCAGTTACCATGGAAGAGGTGAAGTGTGCACTCCGTTCCTGACACCTGAAGTTTTGACATGTATCAAGTTTTAGTGAAGGTCAGCCAGGAGTCAATGGGTAGGCTTCCCAAGTGCATCTCCATGATACCCTCCTTCATTTTGTGACGAGAAAAAAATAGGACTGCTCAGAGTATTTTTATAGGAGTGTGTGTGCATGTGTGTATTTGTATGTATGTAAAAGCAATTCCATTTCTCGTGGGCAAATTACGTATACATAGCAGTGGAATGGCTGGGCCTGATAGTATGTATATAGTTAACTTTTAAGAAACTACCCATCTTTTTCTCTATTTTCCATTTCTACCAGAAATCTGGGAGACCTGGTGGCACAGTGGCTACTAACAAAAAACTTCTTTTGATTAGGCACCATCATGTTGGTTCCTACCCATAACAACCCTATGCCAAACAAGGAAACACTGCCTAGTCCTGTGCCTTCTCTTCCACAATGCTTGAGCCCATTGTTGTAGCCACCATGCCAGTCCATCTCCTGGAGGGCCTTCCTCTCTTTCGCTGCCTCTTTCCTTTGCCAAGCATGATGTCCTCTCCTGAACAACATGTCCAAAGTATAGAAGACAAAGTCTAGCCATCCTTGCTTCTAAGGAGCCCTCTAGCCAATTTTTTTCTAAGATATATCTGTTTGTCCTATTAGTAGTCCACCATATTTCCAATATTCTTCTACAGCACGACAATTCAACTAAAAGGTGGGAGGTTGGAGCTCACTAGTTGCTCCCTGGGAGAAAGATAAGGCAGTCTGCCTCACTAAAGAATGACAGCTTTGGAAACCATAGGATGGGGCGGTTCTACTCTGTCCTACAGTCTCAACAGAATAGTTGAGTTTGCTTCTTGGTTAGCAGCAATGGATAAGAGTTACTGCTTTCCCATAGCCGCACCAAGACTTGTTCCTCTCTGTCTTCCCAATCATTCATATAGCTTCACTGGAGAAATGTTTGCTCAACTATTTGGTCTATTTTAAAATTGGGTTAAATTCTTATTGCTGGGTCATCAGAGACTTTTATCTATTCTGAAGAAAATGCCTCCACTCTTGATTTCTTCAAGTCTTTTGTGATAGATAGATACATAGATACATAGACTGGATATATTTTTAATTCAAACTGACAGTGTTATTTGCTAGTCCAGTTCAAGCTCAGGGTCTTCAATGTACCTTGCACCAGAACAGCACTGATTAGCAATACATATAACTCTCTCAGCACTCTCCTGGGTGGGCTCGTTCCCTTGCTGTGGCCACATCATCAAAATGTAGTTGGTCTGCGTCAGTCTCCCACACCACCATAGAGAGGCCCCAGATTGTCATCGTAAGCACCTCCAGTCATAGTGCTGCTGCCTGAAATCTAGAACAGCTAGCATGAGTGACAGGCACCTGTAATGAGCTCCTTTCCTGAGGGTTATTCTTAAAGCCTGTACAGGTTTGACTTGTCATTCCCCGGCAACCCCTGGGGGTACACGGCCTTGTTAGCAGTCTAGTTAGCCATGCTTGGGAACTGCTGACTCTAGAAAAGTCCATTTCCAGAGGACTTGAGAGTAATTCTAATGTCAGTCTCACTCATCACACGTCTCCCTGTGGATGCTTTTCCCTCTGGCCTCCGGTGCCACCCTTCATAACACAGCCTCTAAATCTTCCTCCTGCTGGAGCAGCGGCCATCTGGTGGTCAAATGAATGTTCAAAGTGCCTTTGATGGCCCTGCAGAGATTCCAATTCCTGAAGCATCTTGGATTTCTAAGAGTCATAATTGATGGATGACAGCAGGAAGGCTGCACATTGCTAGAAGATACGATTCTGTGAGCAAACAGCCCCGTTTCTCCATCAAGTGAAAACGATTCCATAGACTTAAAAATCATCTTGTTGACTCGTGCAACACCCAGAAGTGCATATCCTCTGGAGGAAGGACTCTCAGGCTGTGCTCGTGCAAGTCTTCATCTTTGACAACCCTGAACGAAAACATCCAACATGCTGCCAGCACGTCGAGTCCACACAGCTCGACCCTGTAAGACAGAGTGGAAGTGCCCCCACAGCTTACATCATCAGGAAAGCAAACTGCCTTCTCTTTCTTCTAAGCAGCAATGGGTGGAATTGAACTGCCAGCCCTTGAATTAACAGTCAAGTGCTTAGTCACAGTGCCACCGGGGCACCTGTTGAACAATGTATTCAGCTGTAAAGATTTCCTCAGAGGTTCCAGAAACCCCTGCCCTGGAATTTGAAGTGAAAAGAATTAAGCAAGAAAGATTTCTCCAATGAACTCCATGGATTCCACTATTGCCAGTATAGCATAGGCAAGATTGATCTTCAGAAAGCTGGGAAACCAGAGTGGGGGGGGTTGTTTTATGAGGGGAGAAAGTAAAATAAGTCTTGAAGAAAAAAATATGTCCTCAGGTGATCATTTTGTCTTCTAGATTGTAAATTTCTAATTGGTTCCTCTCTTGAGGAATTAATATTGGTTGAATGACTAAGGTGGCCCCATATGCTTAATTAAAGCTGGGCTGATTTTTCACTTGCAGGAGAATGTCCCTCTCCTGAAGAACTCACTAGAGGTGTCACCACTTATCTCACCTAGTATTTAGCCTCATTTCTTCCTCTGTTAATTTACATTGCTGTTTATTTTAGCGGCACTGCTTCCGCTACTGTCAGGGATCCTTGTTAATCCTTTGGGCTCAGCATTTGTAATATTAATTGGCCCTTACCAACCTCTGAGACCTGAGCTCCAATTTATTTTTATTTATTTTTCTTGGTACTCCTTCTTTATGAAGCTCAAGCAAATCACTGGGTCCTTGGAGTCTGGGTCGTTGGGATTTGTTGTTGTTGTTGTTGTTGTTTTGGGGAGGTTGTTCCTTTTTCCTCCTCATTTTTTTGAATCATGTTGTTGTTTGAGAAGTCCTCCAATCAGGAAAAACATTCTTCTGTTTCAACTATCTTCTGCATGGCAATCCAATATAGAGGGAAGTTTAATCTGTTTCCTCCACATCCCTGAAATGCCCATGCACTAGTCAGACTAGCCACCAGAGTCGATATGCGGTGCTTAAGATTTTTCTAAAGGTATTAAATGAAACTGCACAAATTTTCATTCTGAGGACATTTTAAAGCTTATGAAATCGTTTTTGGCTTAGTAGGGGAAAACAGACTGTTTTCTCAGACAATGACTTCATCTGGCATTTTAGAACCTGCCTGTTATCAGTCTTCAACCAGTCCATCAACAGGAATTTATTGGCCAATTACCATATGCAAATGATGCATTAGGTACCATGAGATATGGGGAAAAATACAAGCTGTAGCCCAGATTTAAAGGAGCTCAATATTAGTTCATCTACTCATTTATTTAGTCACCTAGTGTTAACTAAATTCCCATTGTGTGCATTGGTCTCATAATCTATTTGGGGGAAAATAAGCAACACAAAGCAATCTAACCCCAAATCAAACTCACTGACTTCAAGTCATTTCTAACTTCTACCAAAGAGCTGGGTGATAGATGCGAAATGGGACAAAGCTCTGGAACGAAGTAGCTGTCAGAGCTAAGAATGCTCATTTCCTTTACAAGACAACCCTCATTGATCACCTCTCTTGTTTTCTGACATGTTACACTTGAGACAATAGTAAAAAAATCAATTATCCAATTATTTTGTGCATGAGTGATGTATGAGTACATGAGTGTGCATGAGTACATGGCTGTAGCAAATGCAAGGTGTGAGCTGAGAGTGCCTCTGGCTGTAATAATTACGTTTCTGTGTCAACTTGATTGGCCCCTTGATTCTCTGGGGTTTTGAAGCTATGTAAAGATGTAATCATCCTCTATTTTTCCATACTGCCTATTTTCACAGAATAACCTCTTCCTTGGAACCTAATCAGGTCAATAAGTAAGGGGCAGGTACAATTGTAGGTCAGCCTCAGAGCCTGGCCTAGTCTAGACTAAGCTCTTCAATTTAGAAGCATTGGCAAGGATGAGAAGACAGGTAGCAACATGACTAAGAGGAAGACTGCACACGTGTACAGAATATAATAATGCCATGTCAGGAATTCTTAAATAAATCTTACTTTAAAATGATTTTTTTCATTCTCATGTTTAAGTCAGTGTCTAATATCATCCATGACTGTACTTGAGTTACTATCATTTGGTTCTCTCATTGTATTAGTTAACAAACTACCCCAACTCTTAGTGATTGATAACAATGTACATGACACATATGTCATCACAAGCTGCTGTGGGTTAGGGATCTGGGCATGGATATTTTGGGCCTCTTACCCCATGATTACCTACTTACCTCTGCATTTTTAGCCATCACCCAATTGATTCTCCTGCTGCTGCTATTGCTGGCAGTGGTGATGATGATAATGGTGATGATGGTGATGATGATTATCTGGGGGCCGAACTTTAAGTAGCAAAAATCTTAACCCATCATCCAACATTCAATATCCTTGGCTTGGCTGATATCACTCTTTTTGTTAACACTGTTAGGTTGTCAGTTGCTGTTCAATCCAGATTTTTCATTTACCTCCTGCTCTTCTTGAAAGCCTCCTTGGGAGATTTCATATTGTCTGGCTCTTCCCTGATGCTTCCCCCTTCTCCTACTTAATAATAATATGCATGGATAGCTCTAGCATGCTGTCTTCCCTTTCCTCCAGATCCCTAATAAAGCTGCCAAACCTGATCTTCTTACCACTTCCTTCTGCTCCCCCTCATCATTTCCTAGTTAATGCTTATTTTACAGACCTTAGTCTTCAGTCTTTTGCTCCTTAAAGTCTTCAACCATCTATGATCAATAAAAGTTGAGTAGTCAGTAATCAAATCCAGTTTTGGGGGACAACATTAGGATCTACTAACTCACCAGATTTGGGATGTCAGCATGTGTGCATAACAAAAAACAATAAGAAAACAGGTAGGGTGCATCTCTAAGGAGTAATGGCTTACCTGAGAACCTGGCAGCTCAAGTCCCATTCCGCCTGCTCAACAATCTCCTGACCTTGAGGAAATTCTTACCCTACCCGAACCAATGTTTTATCTGCTGTAACATAGTACATTAAATTTAGAAGATCTCCTCTGGTCTGTTAAAATTAATTACGTAAAGGGTGCCTTAGTCTCATTTATTCATTACATGCTTAAATTAGAAGTATGTTCCCTCAAATGAGGCCTATGGATCTCATCGTTACATTCACTCAGCTCCAATTGACATTGAGAATTTTCTTCTAAGAGGAATGTATGTCAAATATTTCATTACTATTTGCCGTGCATGTTACTTGGTCACCCGTAGAAGGCACAAATATATTTATACCACATGAAAGTTTTTGTAGCTATCATATTATCATTCACATCATGTAGAATGGAGCTTGGATCGAGGATCCAGAATTTTCTGTAGCTACCAGCTAGGAGGCTATGGTTCCAAGGAGGGGTGCTAATGATGTAAAGTACAACTTTGAAATTGTGGTGCTTATTAGACCCATCACAAATCTTGCCACGGAATATCCTAATGAACAAATATTTCCTATTACTATAGCCCACCAACTTATCAATTTTTCATGCTACAGTGAGCTGCGATTGCTCTGATGGCATTTCAGGTTCCAATGCAGCATCCAGTAAGGCAAACTTGGAGGAAAGGGCTGACTATTTCCTTCCAAAAATCAGTCCATGAAAACCGTATGAATACTAACAGCATTGTCCTATATAGTGCAGAGTGATAAGTTCCTGGGCTTGCAAAACACTCAAAATATGACAGGGAAAGACCCTCCTCCGCAAAGTTAAGTCTACCTTGTTGATGAAGATGAAGTAAAGCCTTCCAGACCTCCGTTTACTGATGGGCTGTGATTGAAAATAAGAAGTACTAGGTGCAAACGTCCTGAGCATGGCATATATGAAGAATGGGGACGTCAGAATGAAATAACATACTTGAGGATCCTAAGCATGAGTGGATGAAATGCGCCGGAAATGGCCATTTTGAGTTGCTCATTGTGCATCCAGAAAACATACGGTCTACTATGCTGGCAACAACAATGAGGTTCTCTGCTAGGATGAGAATTAAAGACTATTATTCAAATTTACATACCAACTCTGAATGCCACCAGTATTTCTTTGCCACCGTCATCATAATATTATCAGTTTTGTAAGGATTTTCGTGTTCCTCGTGTTCAGGCATAATCTATGTTGAAGGATGTAGTCTTTGATCTTCATCATTAAGTGCTTCAAGCCATCTTCATTCTTGGCAATCAAGATTGTATCATCTGCATAGTGCAGGTTGCTAATGAGTGTTCCTCCAATCTTGGATGATTTGTTTAACATGCAAAATTAATAAGGTGAAATGGCAGTACCCTACAAAAACCATTTCCAATTCAGTATCCCCTTGTTGTGTTCAGGAGACTGCTTTAAAAAAATCTATGTAAAAGTTTCAAATGAGCACAATTAAAAGTTCTGAAAGTCCTATTTTTTCACATATTATCCATAATTTGTTAGGACTTATATCATCCAATGTCTTTGCATAGTTGATAAAATATAGGTAAATACTTTTCTCTGTCTTTGGTCAAAACTCATCTGACATTGGTAGTGATACCCAGTGAGTTACGTATTGTGTTGTTAACCAGGAGCTTGGATGTTTGGACACACCAGATACTTCAGCTTCTGCTTCCAGAAAGGTATAGCACCTTGGAAACTATAAGGTGCAGTTCTATGCTGCCATATAGTGTTGATATGAATCAGAATTGGCTTGATTGCCATGAGTTTCTGAATCTAGCTTGAACTCTGGTAGTTCCTTAATGATGTTTGGATATAGTTGTTTATACATTATCTTCAGTTAAATTTTGTTAGACTGAATATGATATTGTTTAATAGTTTCTATTTGATCACTTTTCCTTCAGTTGGGTATATAAGCTTTCATCCAGTCAATTAGAACAGTGAGCATTGCTAGCATGGCATTCCTTTGTTGAAGCAATGTCATTGGTCTTCTGTCAACTCCTGAGGCCTCATTTTTCTCCAAGTTTGCCAACTCCCCCCAGGTATTCACTTGATTGGTTTGCATAGTTCAGACTCCACAGCAGTGTAAACACCCTTTCCCTCTAATTTCAAAATCTCAGACAGTGATAAAATAATCTCTTTCATAGATGTAGAACATACCATCTTCTTGGTTATTCAAATCTGATCCTGTTGAATACTGGCCATCTCCATGGCTCTTCCTGGCCCCTCATTATAATTTACAAGATTCTTCTACTGATAACTTGACAGAATTGTATTGCTTCATAAGATGCTGTCCACAGATCCTTCTAACTCACACTGCAGCGTGAACGTTTGTCACATGTATATATCTTCCTGTCATGAGGACCAAAGTATCAGATCCACCCATGTCACCCTGGATGGTGTGTGCTCCAGAGATTGCCAGAATTAATTCAGACAGGTAAAACTTGCCTTGGAAAGAAACTGTGTACCATGAGTTACTAGACCAGGGGACAAGGCTGAAGATGGTGTGTTCTGGTGATGAGCAGGAGACTGATAAAGGTAATGCTTCCCCACTCCCCATCCACAGCCACCATATTGTGACTCCATTGGGGAAGAATAGGATAACCATGTGTAATGATGAAGAGCAAGCAGACAGGCAAGGAGGAGAAACGATGACAGCGAGTCATCTTTCTGTGCTTCCTGGCCTAGACTAATCCCTCATTAAAGCATTCTTTCCAGTTTAGGAGCTTGCAGTTTAAGGGAAATTATGTAAGCACAAGTCCCAGCACCAAGCACATCTCGAAGGCAGAAATGATAACTCCCTAATTATCAGTTAGCCACTTGATGGATCTTTATTGTGCAACAGTTAGCTGTTCTGCTCTAAGGCCCTGCCTAGAACAGCTGGAAGAAAGGCAACTGGAGAATGACACCACTTACATCCATCTTTTTGAGCTACCATTCAGTTTGGCAGTGAAAGAAAGCCTTGTCCACGTTCTGAGTGTCCTTGTCTAGTGAATTTTAATTTGATGATAGCCATCACTTAGGGGAATATATTGCATCCTGCATGAGGAGGGCCTTATTTCCTGCCTGCTGCCCTGATGCTTATTCTCTTGGAAGCTACAAGATCACTAGTGCTATGAAAATATCAGAACTTAGAATAAGAATACATGTTTCCATACACAGAATAATAAGAGCTGTGGCAGTTTTTCAGACCAGTCCCCCCAAAGTGTGTTGCTGTTTGCTGTCGTCAAGCTGACTGGTGTATAAGGAGATGACACATTGCCTTTGAGTTAATTTAGACCCATAGCAAGGCTTTAGGACAAAGTAAAACTGCCTCATAAGGTTTCCTAGGCTGTAATCTTTACAAGGATGTCTTGGTGGTGTAGTGGGTTTTGAGTTAGTCTGCTAACTGCAATGATTCAAATCCACCACTCACTCTTAAGAGAAAGATGAAGCTTTCAGCTCCCACAGAGATTTACAACATAGGAAACCCTGTATATGGTCATTATGAGTAGGAATGGACGTGACGGTAGTTGGTTTGGTTTAATCTTTATAAGAAAATCACCAGATTTTTTTTTCTCTCAAAGACCTACTGGTGGTTCAAATTCCCAACCTTTTAGATAACAGTCAAGATTCTTCCTAAGCACACACATGCTGAGAAGGGAATTGGAAAATGGGGGCTTATCAAATACATTACCCCCATGGGTTCAATCCCTCTGAGGAACCTGAACCATGGTGAACAAACACTGCATCCAGAGTGTTGAGCGCTGACCCCTTGGAGGAATTTTCATTTTGACACTTGCCATTTATTCTGTTGTCAAGCTGAGATATCCCTTTTCACAAACTAAATGTCCTCAGGCTAATTGAGTGACCAGAGGCCAAGGCATTGGCCTCACTCTTCATCCCTGTGCAGCTATGATAGTGAGTGTGTCAGACTCGGCTTTCATGCTCTTGAAACATAGAGATGAATGAATGAATGCACCATACCATCATGCTAACTAGCTTAACGAAATGCAATCTAATGTGAGGTGAAACTCGGTCTTCTCCCAACCTTAAGACCATCTCAGTGAAATGTCACCAGAATTCCTTGAGTTCTCTGCATTCTACTCTCTGGGTTGCCCTCTGTGTTAGTCTGGGTAGGTCAGAGAAACAAATTCATAGACACTTATATGTGTGTAAGAAAGATTTTTATGTACAAGAGCAATTGGATATTGAGAAAACATCCTAGCCAGTCCATATCAAGTCCGTAAGTTTGATATTAGCCTATATGCCCAATACCAATCTATAAAGTCCTCCTCAGACTCATGAAACACATGCAGTGACTCCACGTGCAGGAGGATCACAGCTCAGTGGGTAGGAAATCTGGTGGATCCAGTGGCGATAGAGGCATCTCAGCACTGGTAGGATCTTCATGTGGCTCTTTCAGCTCCAGGGCTCTAGCATAGCTCCCAGTGTCTTAGCTGCACTATCTCCCAGGGAGCTAGCCTATGTCCTGCCTCCAGCGAGTTATTTATCTCCTTACTGCCTCAAAATGAGGTCATCAAGCTGTGACCTAAGGGATAAGCTAAACACCCACTCACTCTTAAGTCTCAAATTGACAACAGATTTTGTAATTACCACACTCTCTGAAATCAACCACTTAATAAATGCAAATAAAAGCCAATGAATGAACTAACTTGTTTTACAGAATTATTATTTATACATTAATTGGCAAGGCTTTTGTAAGTCTCATGACCTCATATTACTAAAACCATATCAATCTAATATGTAAAATAGTAAAGTGAAAAGGAAATAAATCATCCCCTTTGGCCCAGTGATTCTACTTCAAGGAAGATATCCTTTTGATACAATCATGAATGTAAACACTATGTATAAAAATAATTATTAAGGTGTTTTCAATGATAGAGAAAAAATCAAAACAAAGTTAATGCCCAGCTTTAGGGGAAATATTGCCAGATGTTTTTCAGTCTTGAAAATGGTGCCCGTAAAAGCAAAATCAGTTATCACCTTTCACCAACATGACAGCCCAATTAAAAACCAAGACAAAACAAAAAGCAGACAACAACAAATGCTGGAGAGAGTGTGAAGAGATTTGAACTGTCATCTACTGTTGGTGAGACTATCCAACCACTGTGGAAAGAGATATAGTGCTTTCTCAAAAAAAAATGGGGCTACAAATACCATATGAACCAGCAATCATACTACTTAGCCAGAGAGAACACACGATGAGAAAATATAGGCACACCAACTGGAGGTCTGGTAGTGCTGTGATTGTAAGCTTAAAACCACCAGCATCTCTCAGGGAGAAAGACTCGGATTTCTACTCCCATCAACAGTTACAGTCCCAGAAACCCACATCACTGTGATTTAGCATTGATTCAATGGCAGTGGTTTGGTTTGGTTTGGTTTGGGGGTTCTTTGCAGCACTATTCACACTAGCAAGAAAACGGAAGCAGCCTAAATGCCTATCAGCCAAAAAAAATCATATTTTTAGACATAAAAAGTTGGTACAGGAGAGATTAATTTGTCAAAGAATAGAAAGGATTCTAAATAATGAAATAAGTATATCTTTCATGAAAGACTCTAGGCTCTGAGAGGCTCACTATTCCATATCTATCCTAATGATTTCTGCCTGTTAATCATCCTGCAATATTAAAATTGACAATGGGACATAATAATCATTTCCAAAAGCACGTTCATGAGTATGAACTTCCTTTTTTCTCAGAAGCTTTATTTTTCACATATATTCTTCTTCATTTCAAAGCAGAAGAACATGTAGACTTTAAACCCCTATTTTCACCTCATTAATTAGCTGCTTAATGTGGACATCCTGAAATGAAATTTTGCCCCATGGGTAATACTGTCCTACCAGGTAATTACTATTGGAGTGTGAGCTGTCTGATAGGTATTGTTTCTCTAAACCTTAACTAAAGCTGAGGGAATCTCATTGATATCAGGCGCTGTTGGAAATCAGAGGGGGAAGGGAGGTTCCATGGAAAATAATTTCATAAGCTATTTTATAGTCCTTAATACGTTATAAAGGGTATTTTCTCTTTGCAATGTGCCAATCTAATTCTCTACATTGTGCTTGCGAACTGCACACCATTCATCCATCACGCTGTGACAGTTTAATGCTTTCTGAGCTCTGACACACAGGAAAGTCTGCTGGCCCACGGTTGTACCATGGATAAATGCGAGAGTCTGGTCTTAGAGTCAGTTCCACTAAAGCCCAAACTGCCATGCTTCTCAGCGGCCTGACCAAATCCTAACATGACGCCATCCACTATAATTGCATCCATAGGCTCAAGCACAGGAACTATTGTGAAGATGGCACCGGACCAGGCAGTGTTTCATTCAGTTGCACATTGAGTCATGATGGGCCCCAGCTGACATGATGGCAGCTATCAACAACAGGATTCTAAAAAGCCCTGGTGGTGCTGAGGGTTAGGCATGGGATGCTAACCACAAGACCTGCAGCTGCTCATCCAGGGAAAGATTAGGTTATCTGCTCCTGTAAAGATTTACAATCTTGGTAACCTTCTAGATAGGATGACCATGAATCACAGGGGCCTCTGTAGCACTGGGTTTCTTATTTGGATGGTGGTTCCTCTCCTCTTTCTTGTTGTTGTTTATTTAGATAAAATTCTACCCTCTATCATCATCGTTTATCCCTAAGGTGTAGCCTCTTTTCCTGGTGTTTGCCCTCTTTCTCTTGGGAGTAATGACTAAACTGCTGGGAACCTCAAATAGAATTGGGTAGCCAGTCTAGGCTATGGCAGGCAGTCAAGAATTGAAAGGCCAATAGACAAGGTTATGTCTTATCTCTCTCGGTGACAGCAAGTATAGAGATGAATCCAGTCAGGTCAGGCAGGAGCTGGAGTTAGTAGCTAGCTCCTGTTTAGAGTGTATTGAGAGACAAAATGGAGATTGACAAAGAAAGCATATTTGACCCAAGCATCTACAAAATACTACCAAACTCTAGTCTCTTCTAGGCCAGTTCTTGAAAAGAACAAATATTGTTTTTCATTTGATTTAAATATCAGATTCCCAAAGACTGTGCATTTAAAACTTTTATTTCTTATATTGATAGCATACTCTTCTTACTACCCCATAAAATTAGATTGTTCGCCTTATCAAGACTCTTCTTTTATCTTGTAGAACTGAAATGAATGTACTTTTTCATGATTATTAAAAACAAAGGTTTTTGGTTTCCATAAATTGTTGTAAGGTCTCTTTAATGCAAAAGGTTTGAATGTAACTTGGCTGTTGTTGGTTGGTACTGTTAAATCAATTGCCACCCATAGCAAACTTATGCACAACACAAATGCCTGGTCCTGTGCCCACCTCGCAATTAGTGATACACTTGAGTTAATTGTTGCCACCACAGTGTTAAATCATCTCCGTGAGGGCCTTCCTCTTTTTTTGCTGCCCCTCAACTTTACCAAGCATGAAGTCCTCCTACAAGAACTGGTCTCTCCCGACAGCATGCCCAAAGTATGTAAGATGAAGTCCAGTCCTCCTTATGTCTACGGAGCACTTGGGTCTTACTTCCTCCATGTGAGATTGCTTTGTCCTTTTAGCAGTCCATGGTACTTTCAATATTCTATTCCAGCATGATCATTCAAATGCTCTATTCATCTCTATTCCTCTTTATTCAATGTCCAACTTTCACACACATATATGGCTATTGGAAATGCCAATAGCTTGGTTTTGGTATTGAACAAGCCAGGGATAAGGAAACAAGTGATTCAAGATTAGTGACAAGGTGGGTTTGAGAAGCCTGATAGGGATTAATCAAGAGTACTGCGACAGAGAGAAATTACTGAAACCCAAATGAAGGCTGAGCATTATAGTGGGACAAGAGGAAAGTAAAAGGAAATAGAGGAAAGAACTGGGGTCTAAGTACAGGCATGCACATAGGTAAATATATTTATATATGATGATGGGGAAATAGATCTATGTGCATATATTTATAGGGTTAGTATTAAGACAACAGGTGGTCATTGGATCTCCACTCAAGTACTTCCTCAATGCAAGAACACTTTGTTCTACTAAATTGGCATTCTGTGATGCTCACCTTCCCAACACAATCACTGAAGACAAATATGTGCATAAACAAAAGTGGTGAAGAAAGTTGATGGTACCGGGCTATCGAAAGGTATAATGTCTGGGGACTTAAAGGCTTGAGGGGAAACCAGCGGCCATCTAGCTCAGAAGAAACAAAGTCCACATGAAGAAGCAAACCAGCTTGTATGACCGCAAGGTGTCGAAGTGATCACTTATCAGGCATCAAAAGAACTAAAAATCATATCATTTTTGCCCACCTTCCTGATATGATTGCTGCCAACAAATGTGTGCATAAGCAAATATGGTGAAGAAAGCTGATGGTGCCTGACTATCAAAAGATATAATGTCTCGGATCTTAAAGGTTTGAAAGTAAACAAGCGGCCATCTAGCTCAGAAGTAACAAAGCACACCAGTCTGTGTGACTACGACATGTCGAAGGGATCAAAGAGCTAAAAATTATATCATTATAAATGAGGGGGAATACAGATTGGGGACCTAAAGCCCATCAGTAGGTGAAGCAACATACCCTTACAGAAGGGTAGTAGGGAAGAGATGAGTCCGTGAAGGTACAGTGTAGCAGCAATGAACTATGCAACTTTCACAAGGAAACAACTTTCTGGTGTTCTCTGATTTGAGCCAAGATATATCTGGCATCAGCAATGATAGCCCTTGTTCCATGTTCTCTTCTGAATATCTCTGACAGCTCAATGCCAGTGTACCATTGCATCCACTGTTGTATGAACTTAAGCAACATTTTACTGGCATGTGATATCAGTGATATTGTTGTATAGTATGTACATTATGTTGTGTCACCTTTCTTTGGAATGGGTGCAAATATGAAGCTCTGCCATTCTGTTGGCCAAGTAGCTGTCTTTCAAATTTCCTGTGCTAGACAAGTGAGTGCCTCCAGCACTTCATTAGCTTGTTGAGAAATTTCCATTAGTATTCCCTCAATTCCTGGAGCCTGGTTTTGGGCTAGTGCTTTCAATGCAGCTTGAACTTCTTCCTTAGGTACTGTTGCTCATATGCTACCTCCTGAAATGGTGGCATGTCTGTTAGTTTTGTTTGGTACAGTGACTGTATATTCTTTCCATCTTCTTTTGGTGTATCCCACATCGTTTAAAATGTTGCCTGTAGAATCTTTCAGGATTGCTCTTCGGGACCTGAATTTTTTTTCTTGTGTTCTTTCTGTTTACATATGCCAAGTGTGTTCTTCATTTTTGGTTTTCTAATTCTAGGCCTTATACTATTTGGTTTCTTTTCACTCTAAAATTTCTAGCCCCTGCAATTGGTTCAAAATATATGACGTGTTCATACAAATCTGCTGCAAAAGAATGTTAAAAAGCAAAAATGTTACTTTAAGGTCTGGCTCAAGCTATGGTGTTTTCAGTCACCTGATATGCATGGGAAAGCTGGAAAAGGAAAACATAAGACAAGAGAAAAATTAACCCCTTTGAATTCCAATGTTGACACCGAATATTGAAAGTACCATGGACTTCCCGAGGAACAAACAAATCTATCTTGGATGAAGTACTGCCAAGACGCTGCTTAGAAGTGAGGATGGTGAGACTTCATCTCATATGTGTTGGGCATTTTGTCAGAAGGGGACAACCCTTGGGGAAGTCGTTATGCTTCCTAAAATAGAGGGTCAATGGCAAAACAGTCTGCCACAGAAGAAGTGAGGCTGTAACTCTTTACAAGAGTGGAAAGTGCCATCCTTCTCGCAAGGAGCGGTTGGTGGATTCTAAACACTGACGTGACCCTATCTGCCATTTCCCTCGAAGTACATGTTGATTTGCAGATAGCTGTGTAAGGTATGGTGGATTCGTTTCCCAGACCTGCTATGCAAAATGTATGGATTAGAATAAAAAATTTATTCTCTCAAAGTTCTAGAGTCTGTGGTGTGTGTGTGTGTGTGTGTGTGTGTGTGTGCTGGGTGCCACAGAGCCACTTCCTACTCTTAGCAGTCCTATGTGCAACAGAACAAAACCCCACACAGTCTTGTGCCATTCTCATCGCTGTTTTGCTTGAGCACAGTCTGAAATCAAGGTACCAGCAGAACCCTACTCCCTCTTAAGACTGTAGGAAAGTTTTTCATAACTCAGGCATTATTTGGACTATAACAGTCTGACTATAACCTCTGCCTCTTTCTTCATATGCCCTTTCTCTTTGTTTTGCTGCATCTTATAAGGACACTGATCATTGGATTCAGGGTCCACCTTAATCCTTGATGATCTCATCTAGAGAACCATACCTTAATTGCACCTACAAGGACTCAACCACCATCTTGTTTCCTAGTTGAGTCCAAATCCTGCATGCAAGAAATTTGCTTACTAAGCAACCTGCTTCCTTTCACCATGTATAAACTACTTCAATTTGCCTGAAGCCCTGACAAAGCCCTCTCTTCCAAATAAATCCCACCTTCTGAGGTGCTAGTTGGACTTGAATTTTGAAGCCACAATTCAACCCTGAAATTCTTATGTGGTTGATTAATTTGTTTTAGACACATATAGAAGGAAAAAATGTTGATATCTTCAAATTATATTTTGTTGCCTAAAGATTAAAGTCTGCTCCATTCCCAATCTGTCTTCCCTGCTGTTTGTCTTGGAAATTCCAGATTTGGTTCAGAGAGGAAGCAAAAGAATTTTCTTCTGCAAATACTTTATGATTTCAGAGATTTATCGACTTTGGGAAGTGACAGAGTCTATTTAATCATAATTCTTTATGTAATTTTCAAAATCTTAATAAAATATCATTTCAACCCTCATGATAAACTATCAGGCATGATACAAACAGTTGGTAAGTGTTCTCTTTTAACTGTAAAGATTTGTGGTCCTATAATTCTGTTTTCCCTCATTTGAAGCCTGTACTTGAATATCTGCTTCTGTTTTTTTTATCAAAAGATCATTTATCTTATTGGTATCTCATTGCTATTAGCTGCCCATGCACCAATTGGTTCTTGACTCATGGTAGTTCCATGCACAATGGAACTCAACACTGCCTGGTGTTGCACCACACCCATGATTTGTTATGGATCAGTTCATTGGTTGATCGGTTTTAATTGGCAGATTTTCTGAAGCAGATCACCAATTCATTCTTCCTGGTCCAATTTAGTGAAAGGTGTATGAAACTTGTTCATCACAACATTGTGTCCATTAACAGATGAGTGATGACAGCATATGAAGTTTAGTCATTCGTTGGTCAAGAATTGATCTCAAATCTATCCAATAGATTCCACAGAACAACCACTGCCCCCCCCCATTTATTTTAGAGCTATCCAAGCACTACCTACATGAGAGCTGAGAACCTAGAGACACAAACATGTCTCAGAAGCATCTAGGATTGACAAGAACATGGGAGCCCTCAAGAGACAGGAGTTTCTCAATTTAAAAAGGGACCAATATAAGCCATTCACCTGAAGTCATTTGGCTTCATAAGGATGACTGATTCTTAAGAAAAGTTTTAACAAACATCTTCAAAAGCACCTCCCTCAAAAAAGCAATTGTGTGCTTTTCTAAAATTACTACTAACAACATAGGAAATCAAGGGAACGTTTCCACCTAAAAAAGACAATTCAGTCCCTTGTGTTTCCTCTTTCCAATGCTCCTCAATCAATAATTACTGCATGTTTGGGACTCTGGCATGATGTGTATCTGGACAATAATTGTTGTGTATACAGTTTTGCTACTTGCTAGCCTCTGGGAAGAGGGGTTCTCCCCAGCATTTGTACTGCTCTTCACCTCTTTTGATTTCTCAGCTAAGTGGAAATTGTGACTATTGCTCACTCATTATTATATGACATAGGGATTGAGAAAATCAGTTATTGCACACAACAGGTACTCCTGTATTTTATAAATTAACTCAGCACTGGAGGCATAATGGTCGGGGATTTGAAACCATCAGCTGATCCAAGGGAGAAAGATGATACTGTCTACTCCTGAAAACAGTGACAGTTTCAGAAACTCCCAAAGGCAGTGCTTCTCTGTCCAGTAGGGTTGTTACGAGTTGGAATCAGCATCATGGCAATGAGTTTGTTTATCGGATTTTTTTGGAGGGGGGTGTTGGCCTTTCATTCATAGTGAAAACAATTGTGAAGATTATACATATTTCAGATGTTTTTGTTTTTGTTTTTGTTGGCTTCAGATTGGTTTTAATTAATGATGAGCCTATATGTGTGGGAAGAAACTGGCCTTCACAAGGTATTCAAGCATATGAATTTTCAGGAAGCATATCACCAGGTCTTGCTTCCAAGGCATTTCTGAGTAGATTCAAATCTATTTGAAAGTATAACAGAACAAAATGTTGCCTATTCCTGTGCCATCTTCATGATCTTTGGTCTAGTCACAAATGAAACCAGTTACTGTGGGTTGAGTTGAGTCCGACTCTTGGCAATCCATTTTCAAGGTTTTAACCTTTTACAATCAGCTTCTTCTGAACTGATTCTAAGTAAGGTAGACCAGATACTCTTTAGGTTAATAATTGAGCATTTTACCACTTATGCCACTTACAAATGCCATCAAAGAATGAGTTGGATTCTGTCAAAGAGGGGGTCAATATTCTTCATTGAGGCAGGCATTGGGGGGCAGATATCTTCTTGCCTGACAGACTTCTGCCAAGGTCAAGCCTCCATCTTTCATACATTGTCTTTCATCCTTCATCCAGTCAGCAAATGGGACTTCGAAACAATTCGGTCTTTTTACATAAGAAAATCAAATGGTTCAAGGGATTCAGATTTCATTTTTTCTATAAAATTTCCTAGATATGATTTTTGTTTCCCAAGTCTGTCTCCTGCTTAGATAAATCTGAGTACCAGGAGAGAAAAGGAGGGGAGTTAGTTATCTGTCAGAGAGTCGTGAGAATAAATTGCCCTCTTTCTTTGCCTTGGAAATACAGTTGCCTTAAGGTTCCATGTTGCTATGCCAATTTTCTCCTCCTGTTTTAGGGAGAACAGTAAGTGTACACATAAGTTATAGCCTGTCTTCTATTAATATTCTCTACTGTGATATCCAATCATTCTATCCTTCTTGACGCTTTCAGGCTGTGACCAGAGGCACATATACTATCTCTTGTCCTCATTTCCCTCATTAGGACAACTATGAAAATACTAGTGATCTACCTACCTCAGAGACCTCTTTCTGGTGATCTCTAAGGGACTAAGTGGGAAGTCATTTTAGCTCCTTGAGCAGGCAGGGGAATAAAAGTGCAAAAAAGTACAAAGCATTATGATTAGTTCTTTCATTCCCTTCAAATGGTGTTAGTTGAAAGATGAAACAAAATGAAACACAGGAAATTGAGTTGCAAACTCACATTTCTGAAGGCTCTGTGGTCAGTGGTAACCCGCTGTGAGCCAGAGTGAAACACCATTGGAAGCCCAGAGTCGGCTAACATCTGTCACGAGGTTTGCTTGAGCAAAAGCAAATCTTGGTCTATTTTCTTTGCATCTGGCCAGGCTGTGATATGTTTTTTTCTCAGATGAACCTGTGCAATCTGATATGTTTGGGTTCTCATCAGAGGCGATATTCAAAATACTGTAACAAAACCTACAGCATGGACACTGATGAGGAACCTGCCCCAAACACCAGATACCATCAAACCAGTGGGCAATGGTGCTGCAAAATACCTGAGATGTTCCCTTACTCTTAAGTGAATCAATCCACCAGTCACAGTTTGTGTGACAAAACAAAAACACACACACATACTCAGGCTCACAGCAAACTGCATCAGAGACAGATGGTTTGCTCACCAATTACCTGGTCCTCATGGTGATTCAGGGAAGAGCCAAGTCTACTTAAGGATACAGGAAGGTCTTGCTACAGGAAATAAAGCAGAAGAGAGTGGAAGGGAGGGAGAGAGGGAGGTCTCTGCTTCAGCACCATGGAATGTCAAGACAGGGCTCTAGAGAGAGAGCACAGACTTTCTCTTGCTCCCATGGCTTCCTGTCTAGATTTAATGTAACTGAATCTCCAATCATCTTCCAACCCAAGTGCCAGTCAGTGCCAGTTCCTCAGAAAGCCCCCGTCATGCAGATTCACAAAGACATACATGGAACTTTATTTCTTGACACCCAAGCTCAACTGCCTACTGAAAACCTTAAGAGTATGGTGCTCCCACAGATGCTGGTAGGATTTGCCTAGAGTGCTTCCCAAGAAATTCAAATGGAATCGTAGCCCAACACTTAGGTGGGAACTAGTACTGTGACCTACATATTTAAATAATGCTAGGCATCGTGTACAGAAGCCCTGATGACCTTGCAATTGGGACATGTTAGGCTACAACCTGCAAGGTCAGCAGTTTGAAACTACCAACTAACTGCTCCTTGGGAGAAACATGGGACTTTCCACTGCCATAACGAGTGAAAGTCTCAGAATTCCCCATGGACAGTTGTATCCTGTTCTCTAGGATCTCTAGGAATTGACGTGGACTTCATGGCAGGGAGTTAGGCATGAGGTGAGGCCTAAGTTCGTGGATCGTTTCAGCTGTACATCTTCAGTTTAAGATCATGGGCAAGACCTCGTTATGTGAGCATCAAACTGGTCTACCTGGTTTCTCCTTTTCCGATCAAACTCAACTGGTTGCTTTCAATTGTTTATGACTAGACTGTTGGTTGATGGTTTTCTAAACCTAAATGACTAGAATTTCTATTTTATGGCAAAATCATCACACACAGAAGGACATGGTCTGGTAAGAGCTTATTATATATGGCAAAATTTATTTCTTCACCGTGTTATTGTGTGAAGACACTGGTTCTATAGGGCTGATGCAATGTAAGTACAACATTTCACCCCAAATGACTGGTCTTAAAACTTGCAGATTCACTATTTAATATTTAATTCCACTAAAGTACTTACAGAGTATAACAAACGAGCTTTGTACTCAATAAGTCATTGTAATTGGAATCTGTAAGTGGGATCAACTTCAGGTTATGGCACATGACTCCTATTAAATCAAAGGGGTCGACCCATTCTAGATAAAAGGCTACAGGATTCCTTGGAGAAATGGCTGATTCTGGGGGCTGGCACAAGAAAAATACATAAAAAGCCTTGACCATTGTGTACTACCAGAAAGCAGGAAGTTCTTTAAAATAATGATAATAAAGATGAGGGCTGGTCAGGACTAATCTGAAAGAGCTTCCTATTACCAAACCTGGAAACTTTAGTTAATCAAATAATAAAATATTACATTCTAGCTGTATTCGGTTGGAGATTCTTGAAAAGCAAAACGAGTGAGTTTGGAGGATCTCGCTTCTACAAAAGTCAACAGCCCCCAAGGAGGGAGTCATCAGGCTGTCACCTGATTGATAGGTTGGATTCCACCTCCACCTTCACACAGATCATTCCAGTTGACATAAAATCTGAGCATCATATTAGCCCACAGTGCAAAACCAAATATATACATGAGTTCAGAGTGATACAAAGAGATGATTAAATGGAAGAGTTGAAATAAGTCTCCCTGACAGAAATATTCAAAATTGCTATAAATACACATCCTTTCTAGAAGGTAGAGCTGAATCCCACTCCACCTTCATATCCAGCCCTATTGAGTATGGGCTACATGCAGTGACTTTCTTTGAAAGAGTGAAGTATGAAAAAGGGAAGAAAACTATCTTGACAGTGCAGAAATCTGACAGTTTCTGCATCTTTTGACCAAGTGATCAAGGGAAAATTACCAGTGATAAATCATGTGTGTATCATGTAATGCTGGCATGCCCTGAGGAAAAGGTGTCTCTACCTCTGTATTCTTTTTTCCAAACCTATAACCCCATCTAATTACGAAGAAAACATTAGCCAAATCTCATTGGTGGGGCATTCATTCAAATATCTGGGCAATACTTCTCAAGCCCATTGTAAACAAAGGAAAACTGTGATGACTGAAGAGATATAACAACTCAATGATTTTTGGATCCAAGAAAGGCCATCAGGGGGGAAATGGATGAAATCCAAATAAAGTCCAGAGCACTATTAATAGTAACATCCCAATGTTGTTTTTTTGTTAAGACAAATGTGCCATGGGTTAATGCCTTACATTACAAGACAATGTAAGGCATTAATAAGAAGTAACTCAGTAGGGGGGATAATAATTTTGTCTGTGCAAGTTCTCTATAAATAAGGAAAATCCCCAAATCCGGTTTGTTAAAAGGGAAAGGTGACGCTTTAGCTTGTTAATCTTGAAATACAATTGTCTTTACCCCCAAAGGCGGGGAGCTAAGTAATCCCAGGCAATGATTATATTGTCTGAATTCGAAGAGAGCAGGAGCCAGTTCCAAATGCAGGGGCTATCAAAAGAGCAAGTGGTCAGGAACCTCAGGAAGATAGCAGTTAAACTGGGTCCCATATAGCACATAGGATGTGGAGACCCTGATTCAATTACTGGCCAGTGTGTCTTATGAAGAGCAGTCACTACCCATGCTCTAAGCAGAGGCTTGTGTTCCACTATGATGCTGAACTTCCAGATTGACTGATCTCCCTCCACCTGCTAAAGGAGATGGAAAGCCACATGTCTTTTTCATCTGGAAGCTGACCGCATGGCAGTTAGGAGGGGATGATAACAATATGATGGGTCTTTGAGAACTGAAGAGGTAATGGAATGAAGAAAAGGAATTGTGACCAGCTTTCCTTCCACAATATGACTCAGATTTAGACTCTACTCGGGTTGAGAGGTCTCCCTAAACATTTTACAATCCTTGATACCATGTATTTGGTTGGCCCCCCAGATATTCATTATTAATGTGCTTACATTTTTCTTACAAAAAGGGTTTATTACATAATACCATGAGCAACACAATTTACTGAAAATATATGGAATTTCTATTGTGTGATAATTGTCATAAATACAATAGAAATGACTAAAGAAAAAAAAAGTTCTCCCTTGAAATTAAAGAGGAAAAAAAGGCAGAGGGAACAAAGATGAGTGATGTTAAATTTCAAAACCTTGAAGGAGATAAAAATAGTCAAGATGGTTATGACAAGTCTTCTTTTCTCCTCTCGCTTGGTGTGGGCATCATCTGATATGGCAGGCACTCTATTCTGCAGTATCAGCACCAAGGTACCCACCAAGTCAGAGGAAGAAATATATTTTCCTTTGAAGGTGTACCAGCAAGGAAACCACAGCATTGTAAAACCGACTGCCTTTGTGCTTTGAAGTTTACACTTTTCTGGACTCACAGATAGATGTTTGACATGAACCAGGGTTCAGGGTAACCACGGAAAACTCTGCTGATTCTGAGCAAGCAAACAGAACAATAATGGTTCATTCAGTCTCAGGCCAGTCTCCAGATGCCTTTGTTGACTAACTATATAGAAGGTTCTAGTTTTCAATCACCAACAGTCAGGGAAATAGGAGAAGACTCTCAGCAGTATTTCGCCCTATTAGGTGACGTCCGCATCCACTCTGTCTGTTTTTGAACAATACAGCTAGTTATAAAAACTCCCTAGACATTGCATTAAGTAAACTACTTAGACTAGCTGCATTTTGTAAGGTTTTCTTTTCTAACAACATTAACTAAAATCAATCAACATTAAAGAAACAAATGTGTTCTTTCAAAGTTTAGGAGACTAGAAATCCAAATTCACCAAGTCAGCTCTAGGGGAAGACTTTCTCTCTCAGTTGACTCATAGTTTAGAAGGAAAGTCCTTGTCTCCTGTCAGCATCTCGAAGTCTGCTATTTCTTGGAGATCATCATGTGCATCTAGCAGGTTCCCAGTGTAAGGAGCTGGGTCCAAAGAACATGCTCTGCTCCAGGCTCCTCTCTCTTGCTTAATGCTCTCTTGTTAATTATTATAAGATAAAAGGTGTTTCCACATGCATGGAGTGCAACAGGGTATCAAGGGGAGAAAAATAACCTCGGGAATTCTGAAAATAGACATCTGACTCAGGGGCAGTGCTTGACACCTCATCAGACTCAATTGGAAAACACTTGTAAGCATCAACAGACAGACCTGGAACTAGCTAATGATTTGCTTGTTTCTTTCTTTAGTCCTATGTCTACCTATATAAGATAGGCAGCAAAAAACAATCCTGAGGAGAAAAAGCATAGAACCGGTGGTCCTGTGGAAACGGGAGAGGACAGAGAAGGGAGGGAGAGAGGTCAAACAATGAACTTGGGGATGAGGAAACAAGAGATCTAAAATTGATGAGAAGGATGCCTGGTGGGGTTTGAGCAAATGCAATACATCTGAGAGGAATTACTGAGAGTTGGAGTGGAGGGTGAGCATGATCGTGGGATAGAAGGACAGTGAAAGGAAATAGCAGAAAAAAGTAGGAAGCAAAAGCTATTTATACAGGGATAGTCATAGGCATGTATATTTGTAAATATATTAATTTATAATGAAAGGGATAGAGATCAATGTACATATATTTGTTAAGCATTAAGATAGCAGACAGGCTTTGTTCCTCTACTGAAGGCCTCGCTAAACACAAGAACACTTTGTCCTAGTAACCTGGCACTCTTTGATACTCACCTTTCCAAGATAATCACTGAAGGCAAAATGGGTGCACAATCAAATGTGGTGAGGAAAATGACTGGTGCCTGGCTATAAAAAGATATAGTGTCTGGGGTCTTAAATGCTTGAAGTTAAATAAGCAGTCATCTAGCAGGGAACCAGATAAGCCCCCAAGGAGGAAGCACACCAAACTGTGTGACCATGAGGTGTTGATGGGATCAGATATCAGGTGCTCCAAATCCCCCCAAGTAATTATATCAATGTGAATGAGGGGCGATGAAGTGGCGATCCAAAGCCCATCTGTAAAATAATTGGACATGCCCTAACAGAAGGGTTATAAGGAAAGGATGATTCAACCAGGGTGCAGTATAGCACTGGTGCAACACATATCATTCCTCTAGTGCCTGAATGTTTCTTCCCTCTCACTACCATAACCCAGTTCTATTATACAAATATGGCTAGACTAGAGTACACACATTGGCACAGATAAGAGATATCAACACATGGAACTCAAGACAGTTAAATCCCTCAGGAATAGTAGTGGAACTAGCAATATCATGAGGATAGGAGGATGGTGGAGGAGGGGAAGAAAATGGAAACCCTTCACAGGGTTGCATATATAGCCCACCCCCCAGGGGTACAAATAATGGAAATGTGGGTGAAGGGAGACAACAGACAGTGTAAGACAGGAAAGAGCAATAATGTATAATTGATCAAGGATTCATGAGGGTAGGAGGTTGGGGGAGAGCGGGGAAGAAGAGGAACTGATACCAAGAACTCAAGTAGAATAAAAATGTTTTGGAAATGTTGGTGGCAACCTTTGTGCAAGTGTGCTTAATACAGTAGAATTAGAGATTGTCATAAGATTTGTAAAAGCTCCCAAAAAATGATTAATAAAAAGGGTATTTCTGGACACACTCCAGGAAATGCTACCTTACATAGGATCAGTGCTGTGATGAGATTAAGGGATAATCTCATGGAAGATTATTACTTAATGACCATAATGTCTGTTTATTACACTGTGGTGCTCTGTGAATTGCTGTGTTATTGGTGTTTCACACTTGATCTTAGCCAAGTCCAAGAAGGGATGATTACTGGTATTTCAAATACTAGCAGAGCCACCCAAAGTGAACAGATTATAGCAGATTTTACAGATTAGAAAGAGAAGCAATTAGCTGTCTACTTCAGAAGAATTTGACACTGAAAGCCTTGTGGATAGCATCACAACATTGCCATAAGCATTCCCATTTATGACTGAAGAAGAATTGCCTTCTCAAAGTAGAGTTGGCTATAATGGCATGAATGGAGCCTTTAGGATTAAAGTGTTTAGGTTCTTCATTTGCTGATAGGGCATGACTGATAGTGCAAAGAAACAGCTGCAAAAATATGTACTAATGATGAGAAGTTAGAATGAATAAAGTATAAATCTAGGAAAACTGGAATTCATCACAAATGAAATGGGATGCATAAAGATCAATATCCTTGGCATTAGTGAGCTGAAATGAACTGGTACTGACCGCTTGGATCAGAAACTCATATGGTTTACTATGCTGGGAGTTACACAGTCAAGGGGAGTGGGCTACATTCTTCTTCAAAAAGGATATTTAAAGGTCTACATACTGTATGTGATAGGATCTATCCTAATTTAAGAAAATTCAGTCAATACAACTTTGTGCACCAACCACTAAAGCTAATGATGATGAAATTGAAGCATTCTACCAACATCTTCAGTCTGAAGCTGATCAAATATGGAATCAGAGCACATTGATTATTATTGGTTATTGGAATGCAAAAGTTGGTAATAGAAATGAAGCTTGAGATTGCATGATAAAATTTTGCAATGCCAAAATCGTCGTCACAAATACTTTTTTATATATAAATCACTTTATTGGGGGCTCATACAACTCCTATCATGATCAATATATATGTCAATTGTATGCAGATCACAATTGCATATTTGTTGCCATCATCACTCTCGAAACATCCTCCTTCTACCTAGGTCCCCAGTACCAAATCCCCACATTTCCCCTCCCACTCCACTCCCCCCTCCCCCATGAACCCTTAATATTTTACAAATTGTCATTATTTTGTTGTCGTACACTGTCCGATGTGTCCCTTCACCCACTTCCCTGTTGTCCATACCTCAGAGAGGAGGTCACGTGTAGATCCCTGCAATAGATCCCCCCTTTCGACTCCACCTTCCCTCCACTCTCTTAGCATCACCAGTCCCACCCCTTGTCCTAAAGGGATCATCGGTCCTGAATTACCCCTGTTACCAGTGTACATTCCCTGGTATAGCTGGACTTGTAAGGTAGAATTGGAATCATGATAGTGGGTGGGATGAAGTATTTAAGAACTAGAGAAAAGTTGCATATTTCATTTTTGCTACACTGTACCTTGACTGGCTCATTTCCTCCCTATTGGACCCTCTGTAAGGGGCTGTCGCTTTACCCATTAATGGATTTTGGGTCCCTGATCTATATTCCCCCTCATTTATAATGATATAATTTTTAGTTCTTTGATGCCTGATACCTGATCCCTTTGATAACTCATCATTGCACAGGCTGGTGTGCTTCCTCCATGTGGGCTTTGTTGCTTCTGAGCTAGATGGCCGCTTGTTTACTTTCAAATCTTTAAGTCGGGCACCATCAGCTTACATACTTCATTGCATTTGCTTATGTACACATTTGTCATCAGCAATCATATCAGGAAGGTGAGCATGATGGAATGCCAATTTAATAGAACAAAGTGTTCTTGCATTGAGCAAGTACTTGAGTGGCGGTTCACTGTCCATATTCTGTTAATTCTGACCCTATAAGTGTATGCACATAGATCTATTTCCCCATCAACATTATATAAATATATTCACCTATGTACATGCCTGTATTCAGACAAATACTTTTTTTCAATGACACAAATATCAACTATACACATGAAGTTCTGCAGGTGGACCACACAGAAATCAAATGGAGTACAACTGTAGGAAGAAACTATAAAGAAGCTCAATACCTGCAGCCAACCCCTGGTCCAGGGCTGACTATAACAAATGCTCATATGTAAGTCCAGGTTGAACTTGAAGAAATTAAAACAAGTTCACTAGAGTGAAAATATGATCTTGGGTCTATCCCACTGAAATTTCAAGAACATCTTAACAACAGATTTGGTGAACTAATGACTGAAGACCTGTGAAACTGTGGGAGGACATAAAGACCATCATCCATGAAGAAAGCAAAAGGTCATTTAAAAGACAGGAAAGAAAGAAAAGATCAAAAGGGATGTCAGAAGAGAATCAGAAATTTGCATTTTTTTGTCTTCTTTTTTTTTGTGGGCATCACTGCCTCTGGTGGTTGTGGGCGCCATCCAGTGCTACTCCTGATAGCCGCTGCTGGATGTGAACCGCCAAGACCACAGGATGCAGTCCCACACTCAACCACTTATGCTACCGAGGCTCAGTCCTGAAATTTGCTTTTTAATCATAGAATAGCTAAGGTAAATGTATAAAATGATTAAGTGAAAGTTCTGAACAGAAAATTTCAAAAGCCATCTCCACATGACAAAGTAAAATACCACAACGAAATGTGAAATGTCCTAGAATTAGAAAATCAAAAAGGAAGAACATATTCATAATACCTTAAAGTGAAAGAACTGAAGAAATTCAAGTCTTGAGTTGCAATATTGAGAGACTTTATGGACAAAATAGTATGTTATGCAGAAAGCATCAAAAGAAGATGGAAAGAATACACATAGTCACCATACCAAAAAGAACTAGTCAGCCTCCCACCATTTTATGTAACAGAACTAATGGTGCTGAAGGAAGAAGTTCAAGTTGCACTGAAAGCATTAGTGATAGTAAAAGGCTCTAGGAATAGATGGAATGCTGATGGGAATGTTTCCACAAATCGATGAAGCATTTGTCTATGCCCCGAAATTTGGAAAACAGCTACTTAGCCAACTGACTGGAAAAGATCCATATTTGAACCCATTCCAAAGAAAGGTGACCCAACAGAATGTGCAAACTGTACAATGATATCACATACCAGTAAAATTGTGCTGAAGTTCATCCAACAATGGTTGCAAGAGTATATTAACAAGGAATTGCCAAAGGTTTGCACCAGCTTCAGAGGAGGACGTGGATGGAACAAGGAGTATCATTGTTGAAGCCAGATGGATCTTGACTCAATGTAGAGAACACCAGAAAGATGCTTATTTGTGTTTTATTGACTTTGCAAAGGTTTTCAACTGTGTGGATCATAACAAACTATGGATAACTTTGAGAAGAGTGGGAATTCCAGAACATTTGGTCATGGGAAACTTATACATGAATCAAGAAGAGGTGAGCAAAACAAGGGTATACTGCAAAGTTTAATACCAGGAAAGGTGTGGGCCAAGGTTGAATCTTCTCATCATTTTTATTCAATCTATACACTGAGCAAATCATCAGAGAAACTCAATTACATGAAAAAAGACTATGGCAACAGGATTAGGGAAGGCTTATTAACAACCTGCAATATGTACATGACAGAACCTTGTTTGTTGAGGAGGGCTTGAAGCACTTGCTGATGTAGATGAAGGATTATAGCCTTTGATATGGATCACAACTCAGTGTAGAGAAGACCCACATCCTCACAACTGGACCAAAAGGTTAGTGGAGAAAAGATGTGATCTGCCAAGAATTTCATCATGCTTGAATCCAAGATTGATGTTCATGGAAGCAACTGTCAAGACATCAATGAGGTCAATTTGTTGCACAAAACCTCTTTACAGAGTTGAAAAAAAGCAAGTCTTATTTTTGACTAATGCTTTCAGTGCAGCTTCAACTTCTTCCTTCAGCACTTCTTTATAAGAAAAATTACAATTTTTCTTTTTAGAGTTTCTTTGCACAGGTCGAGAAGCTATGCCATCTTATCACAAGAATAGAACATTTTAACTTTAATAAAGGAGTTTGAACTCTGACAGGACCATTTTGGGTTTCAGATCATTTTAATCTCTATTTAGTCTATCAAATTCACTATCAATCAGTTGATTGGGTCTTATAACGACACAGTAGGACAGAGTGGAACTTCTGTGAATTTCTGAGACAATTTTAAAAATCATCTTATTGTGGGCTCATACAGCTGTAATCACAATATGTACAAAGATACTTTGTGTCAGTATTTACATTTTGTGGGGGCTTATACAACTCTTATCACAATCCATTCATGCATTGTGTCAAGCACTTTTGTACATTTGTTATCTGAGACAATTTTTATGGGAGCAGAGTGTCATCTTTCTCTTGGAGTGACTGGTGGGCTCAAATGGCTGACCTTGGATTATCAGTCATATGTATAACCCACAGCACCATTACAGCTCCTTATTTACTGTATTATAGCTATTATTTCTGTCCCACTTTATAAGTAACACATTGAAACTGTCTGCTATTAAGTTCCTAATAAAGGTTAAGTGATGCTTGAGAATAGTCCAAGTTCACATAATATACACTGTTCAAATATCACTGGCTCAAAGACACCAAGTGAAAATATTTAGTACAACACAAACAACTTTAATGGAAGCCAAGATGTACTTTTTCTATCTCAGGCTACCTCACACTACATTATAAGATCTTAATTTTTTATGATTGAGCTGAATGAACAGTGTCATATGGCATATGTTACGTATCTCAAACTCTAGAGGATAGGAGAAAACTGTGCCATTTTTTTCATCATCCAGCCAAATATACCCAGCAACAAGTTCAACATTTGTGGTATCAAAATATGTGTTGGTCAATGTAATGAATCCAAGTTGAGCAGAATAACTGTACTTTTTAGAGGATGGATGCTGAAAAACACTTCCAATCTCCTATAAACACTCTCCTGTGTGTCTGAGTGCTTCCCAGTTTGCAGAGATTACAAAGTTTTATACTTAGCTGTTCTCTTAAAATTATTGACATGTAGGTAGGAATTCATATTGACAGAAGTGATAAAAGTTCTCTTGCAATGGTTAACATACAAGTGGAAGTTTATAAAAGGGAAAATGGAAATGGAGCAAAGAGAAATATGCTATCCCTAGACTGCTGGCCTCTTCTACTGTATGTATCTCCAAAGGCTCTGTAGGCCTGAGATTAGTTATCATAAGAAGCTCTCTCTTAGCATTTTAATCTCCTAGTCACTGGCTTTAGCCAAAGTTGGCAGACCCAAAGGTTATGATATTGGACCTTCAACTATGCTGCAGTAAACAGAAGAAATTGGTTCTGGAAACCACAAACACAATGTGTCTAAGGCTGAGTATCCCAGCCAAAAGACATTCTTGATAAATGAGTCTTAGGGGGGCATGTTGAATGACAGCCAATGAAAGGTACTTTGAATATTTACCAACTTTGTGCAAAGTGCTGCAAAACAGAATAAAAGATCCTGACCTTCTTTGGATGGCCACTTGGAACTTCTGTTCTACTACGCGTTGATTTTTGAATCTTTGAATCTGATGAAAACTCTTATTTTCTTTTGAACAGCCAATATTGGAAGGAGAAATTGTTAGTATAGCCACATCAGTATTGAGCAAGAGGACTGACCAATACAGAAAGATGCTATGTGCAACTTCAGCGATCCCTTGTATTTGAAAGGGTTGCACCTTAATTCCATAGTTCAAATAGTTTTGCAGCATTCTTTATTTATCAAATCAATTGACATGCTTTATAAGCCATAAGCTGCCAATAGTTATTGCTATTAACAATAATTATTCCAAAATTTACATAGACAAATGCATAAATACCACGATAAACTATAAACGCCAACTGGCAGGATATTTGTAAGACATAAGACTTTCAAATCTCTTGTCCTGGAAGGATGAGCAGGAGCCTATGGAATGACTGCTGACAAATAGCAAGCAAGAGGTGGGGAAGCCTTTTGGGAAGGGACAAGAGAGGATACTGGATCAGAGAACGCTTGACTTTGAGGTCAGTTTATTCTTTGGGAGAAGCAGTTCTGCTCTGTCCCAGAGGGTGGAGCTACAGACTCACTGTGAACCTGAGTCAGCTGAAAACCAAGGGGCTGGTTAGTTTTGTGTGTGGTTTTTGTTTGTTTGTTTTGTGGTTATTGTTGTTCAGTCTCTGGAGCCCTGGTAGTGTTTTGGGTTATGTGTTTGGCAGATAATCCCAAGATCTGTAATCTGAAGCCACTAGCTTTTCAGTAGAAGAAAGAGGAGGCATTGCACTTCTGGAAAGAATTGCAGCCTTGGGAACCCACAGGGGTCCGGCAGGGTCCCTATGAGTCAGAATCAAGTGGATAGCAGTGAATTTGAGATTGGTTTTATCTTAGGTAAGCATGGGGCATCCAGAAAAGTCTACTAAGTCAGTGTGAGAAAGCAGAGGTTCTTAGCAAAAGGTTATTTTCAAGAACACAGAAGATTGGGGGTTTCCATCAATAGTTACTATTTACCTGAAGCACCGAGTTCCAGAAAAGTTCAGTATTTCCGTCTCTTACCTAGGTCTCCCACCCAGCATGAAGCTGGGTCTAGAACCTCTTCAGACCTTCACTGGGGACAGTCCTTCCTCTTTGCAACTGATTGTCTATCACTCTGCCTGCCTCTCTTTTAGAGAGTAGTAAAGAGGCCCCCAGAACCCAGCAGAAGAGAGGTGTGCTCCCCTTACTGCTAGTGTTGTCATTGAAAAGACTTTCCCCCTCTTAAGCAGAATACAATAGCTCCCTGTGTTAGTCCGGGTAGACTAGAGAAACAGATGTGTATTACCAGTCTATAAAGTCTTCTTCAGACTCATTAAACACTTGCAATGGTGCTGAATGCAAGATGATCACTAGCCATATGGGTAGAACATCTTTGGATCCAGTGGCATTATAAATATCTCAGTGCTGACAGGAGTCTCCACGTGGCTCCTCTGGCTTCAGAGGTCTGGTTGCATCCATGTGGCTTAGAGTAACTCTATATGGGTTCTCCTCAGGGATGTCTTACGGGAAGTAAGCCTTGTCAGTGGAGAGTATACCAGAAAGTGAATCGAGAGAGACAGTATCTGTGCCTCCAAGAAGGAATTTTCACATTTCCCAGAATTCTCAGAAGGCCATGCCCACACAGAGGTCTCATTGGCCATCTCCAGATTGACAAGCTAGACTCCACCCCTACTGTCTTAGACCTCAAATTGACACAAGATTAGGTGACTGCCACATTCCCCATCCTGACTCTCTGTTCAAATCTAAATTCAGCAAATCCTTTATAGATTTGTTGTGGCATTGTCCACTGAGCCTTAGGTTAAAACCGTTGCTGGAAAACACCAGGTTGGTTTAAGAAATTCGAAGCTTATGTCTGCAATCACTGAGTTGCAACCTCCTGATGCTTGTCAAAATCCAGCGGAAGTCAAGCAATTATATACCTTAAACTATGACAGAAGCAAGTTTATATAATGATTGCAGGTAAAGATTAGCAAATTTTTGCAATGACACTTGAAGAGATTAAAAGTTTTTTAAAATAATGATCACAGGATATGATTGATATTCTAAGATGGCAGTGGGAAAATGATCTATACCTACATTTCTCCAGGAGTCTTTAGACCACCTTCCTGGGAAACTTCATACAGCCTTTGTTGATCTAAACTGGGGAGATGCTTCCTTGCCTGACTTTACCAGGGCACCACCCCCAAAGGTCTCTGAATGGGGATGTCTCTTGCCTGGATATTTAACTTAATGGCCTTGCTAGCCTCCTTCCTGGGTTAGGACATCCCTACTGTTTAAGCTTAAGGTGAATTTTTACTGCAACGAAGGAGGCTATTGCATGTTGGATTTATAATAAATGAAAACTGAAATTAAATATTTTGATTCACAGATGGCTAACTCTTTCATCTCCTCTATCAAAATGAGATGGTGCCTTTTAGGGGGAAAAAGCTGTCAATGATGACCACAATGATGACAAGTGTATCCACTGAGTACAACTTGAACCGTTTCAGTTGCCCTCCACTTGAGCGTTATTTGCTTGATACTCTTAATGCATGCTCACGTTCTGTGTAATTTTTAAAAATTGATGAGCACTTTGTAGTCGTCCAAGCCCTTTGATATTGATATCCCATTTGGACTCATGTTAACTCTCCAGCTGTTGCTAAGGGTGAAGCCACTTGCCTAAGGCAGGGCTAGAGTTTTGGCCCCAGGCATATCCCTGTAAATTTGCAACCCATTCCTCTGCACTGCCAGTGCCTCAGGGCAGCATCCAAGTCCTTAATCTCCCAGAAAAGTTGGGCCCTCAGTTTGCTATAAGTCTTACAGATTGACCAGCCTAGCTTCTCTATGCTTAGTCCCCTGGCACACACACACACACACACACACACACACAAAATGCAGAAATTCTGTTATTTGAGTACATTTTATTGGGGGTTCATACAACTCTTCTCTCAATCAATACATATATCTATTATATGCAAATCACATTTGTACATTTGTTGCTGTCATCATTCTCAAAACATTTTCTTTCTACTTAAGCCCCTGGTATTAGCTCCTCATAATTCCCCTCCCTCCCCATTCAACCACTCCTCCTTCCACATGACACTTTGATAATTTATCATACACAGTCCGATGTCACCCGCTTCACTGTCGTTTATACCACAAGGTGAAGGCTATATGTAGATCCTTATAATCGGCTCTCCCTTTCTGTTCCACCTTCCCTCCACCCTCCTGGTATCACCACTCTCACCACTATTCCTGAAGGGATCTTCTGTCCTGAATTCCCTATGTTTCCAGTTCCTATCTGTACCGGTGTGCATTCCCAGGTCTAGCCATATTTGTAAGATAGAATTGGGATCATGATAGTGAGGGGGTATTTAAGAACTAGAGGAAAATTACATATTTCATTGTTGTTACACTGTACCTTGACTGGCTCAACTCCTTGCCACAAGCCTTCTGTAAGTGGATGTCCCTTCACTTACCAGTGACCTTTGGGTCCCCAATCTGAACTACCCCTCATTTATAGTAACATAATTTTTAGTTCTTTGATGCCTGATACCTGATCCCTTCGACACCTCAAGGTCATACTGGTTGGTGTGCTTCTTCCATGTGGGTTGTGCTGCTTCTGAGCTAGATGGCTGCTTGCTTACCTTCAAGCCTTTAAGACTCTAGATGCTATACCTTTTGATAGTCGGGCACCATCAGCTTTCTTCACCATTTTTGCTTATGCACACATTCATCTTCAGCAATTATGTCAGGAAGATGAGCATCACAGAATGCCAATTTAATAGAACAGAGTGTTCTTGCATTGAGGAAATACTTTAGTGGAGGTCCAATGCCCATCTGCTATCTTAGTACTAACCCTATAAGTATATGTATGTAGATCTATTTTCTTCTCATCATCATATATGATTATATGTACCTGTGTGTATGCCTGTATTTACATCTCTATAGATGCCCTATTCCTCCCAGTTCCTCTTTTTCCTTTTACTTTCCTCTTGTTCCACTGTGTTAGTCCATGTAGGCTAGAGAAACAAATTCATAAGCACACATATGTATATAAGATAGAGGTTTATATACAAGGGGAATGGAACATTAAAAAAGCATCCCAGTCCAGTCCAGTCCAAGCCCATAAGTCCTATATTAGCCCATCTATATGTCTGATACCAATCCATAAGTCCTCTTCAGACTCACAAAGCACTTGCAATGACACCAGGACAATCACAGGTTCGTGGATGCAGAGTCTTATTTATCCATGGTTGTAGAAACATCTCAGCACTGGCAGGGGCCTCTCTATAGCTTCCGAAGTATCTCAGCACCGGCAGGAGTCTCTAGGTGGCTTCTCCTCTGAGATGTCTCACAGGGAGCCAACCTTCTTTCTTGTCAGTTGCAATGTCTCCCAGGGACTGAGTTGACGGTCTCTCATCTCCATGGGGAAAATATCTTGAGATTTCCTGGAATTTTCAGAGAAAACCATGCCCACATAGAGGTCTCATTGGCTAGACTGCACCCCTACACCCTTAATCAAATGGGCACCAGAGTACATGACTGCCACATCCACTATCATGCTCAGCCTTCATTTGGACTTCAATAATTTCTCTCTTTTATTTTACTCTTGATCAATCACTATCAGGTCTCTCACACTCACCTTGTCACTGATTTTTGATCACTTGTTGTTCCCTTATCTCTGGGTTGGTCATTACCACCTCCTTTCCCCCACCGCCCCATCTTCCATGTCCCCCCAGAACCATTGTTTTCTCCTCCAAACTATTCTTCCAACCTATCTTATCTAGATAAACTTGCAGAAATAATAATAATGTATACCAAATAAACCAAGACATCCTAAGATAATGCGACCAAAGAAAACAAAACTATGACAACAAAAAAGTCCACAAGTATATATATATATATATATATATATATATATATATATATATATATGTAAAACATTAAAAATAGTAATAACAAAATAAAATCCTGTAACTAGGTCTGTTCATTGACCTCCAGGAATATCCTCCAGTTGAGTCCAATGGGGTGCAACACCTTGGCCCCAAAATATATCCTTGGCACTCCGTTGGAAACTCCAAGCTCTGGTTCCCATGCTGCTCTGCTGCATGCCCTTAGTGTTTTGCTATGGTGTGGTGGGGTCAGACAGGGTACAATTCCAACCCTGCCTCTCCTTTGTTATCCCCATAGGACCTTGGGTTAGTGAATGGTGCTATGTTTCATAGTAGAGTGAGTCATATGGTCCTCTCTGTGCACTGGCTGTTCTGAGTGGGGATATAGTCCTCAAGGGTCAGTGGGCCAGGATGCACTCCACTCTCAATTCCTCCCCCTTCATTTGTTCTCATGTACTCTGGTCAGACATATCCTTCTCCCTGAGCTGCAGCTTCAGTGCTGTCCTCTAAAACAAATTCTTCTGGGGGGGGGGGAGGTGCAGCTTTCCATGTAGTGGGGATTGGGGCTAGGCCCTCAGAACCTTCCCTTAGCTCCTCACTCCTTGTCATCATGCTTCATTCATATCCTGTAATACCGGGTTTAAGTTTGGTCCCTCTTTCCCTAAGCCACAGACCTTTTTATTACCTGCCTAGGACTTTAAACATTGTACCACATGATGACAGTCTAAAAAACCCTATGGGACAGTTCTGAAATTTCCTCGATGACAACAACAATCCATATCAAACCTATACATACCTGAAAGTCAAGGTGCTATAGCCAGTCAGTCACTGAACTTAGTTTATGGGCTTAACGAGTACTTTTCCCCCACAATGATGTGCCTTTCAGCCAGATGTGCCTGTGCAATATTTCAATGAAAATGACACAGTTGATCAAAAGAAAACCTTTACTAACTTGTCTAGAAATCATACTCATGCCATTTACAGATAGAGTGCTATTTTTAAAACAAACAAACTCACTGCCATTGAATTTGATGCTGACACCTACTGAGCCTGTGAGATAGAGTAGACTTGCTCCCTGTGGGTTTCAGGGACTTCAAGTCTTTCAAGAAACAGAAAGACCAATCTCCTTTCCCTGGGCCGACTTGTGGTTTTGAACTGTGAGCCTTAAAGATCTTGGCCTAGCACAAACCATTCATCACCCGAGATCCTAGATACTGCTCTAGCGGTGATTTCCAAACGTAAGTGAAATGAAGTTGGTAGCTATGCGTCTTTTTGTTAAGCCATCTCTTTATGAATGGCCTAATGACAACAAAACAATCCATTGTCATCAAGTCAATTCTGACTCATGGCCCGCCTGGGGTACACCCTAGGACTTCCCCAAGGTTGCCCTCTTTGCAGAAGCATATCTCCAGGCATTTTCTCCTGCTATTGGATTTGAGCAACCAATGCTTCTGCCATCACCCCACATCTTCACCACTGGATCACCGGGATTCTTCTCAACTAAACACGGGTGGTTTTTCCTCTCTCCATTCCTGCCTGTTTCCCCTTCCCTGTCTGAGCCACTTCACATCTTCCATCTTGATGAACCAGCTGCGAACTGTCATCTGTCCTCTGATTGTAAATGATAAATTTTAATTCCACTCTGTAATTGGCAATAATCAGGCCATGTCCTGGCTTCTCTGGAGTCCTCAATTAGAGGTTCTTGGTCTTCCAGTTCTTATTCTTGATCCATCGCCATTTTAAATATTCCATCTATAGTTCAATGCTCCTATAAGTAGTCTAAGATGTGGTGGATGGGAACAAGCATCTCCTAGTTGCTGTTGTTCATGTGCCTCAAGATGCCCCAGTTCTAAAGATGGAGACTCTTAATCACTGGGTCACTGTAGTTCACCTTTGCTTCCAAAAAGCGGTGACTGTGGCATTGCCAGCAGTGAACATAGACCTAAAAAACTGGTTTTCTTTCTGTTTCTATTAGGGTATTGCTTCCTAATGGGAAGCAGATAGCAAGCAAATACTTTCCGTTCAATTGGGCTCACATTTCATATACAGATGCCATCCTGAAGCAACTTACCTTTCCTGAAAATGATAATTTCCCAAAGGGTGGTCCTCAGAATAATCCTACCCAAAGGATCCCCTAAGGAAAGGGACCCCTCATCTCCAGCCACCCTGTATCTGACGCCCTTCAGCCACATGTTGCAGACTTGTAAAAGTGTCTACCATTCCTGCAGAAACAAGAAATAGCCTATAGGGTTTACTTAAGAAAAAGAAACAGTCCAACACACACACACACACACACACACACACACACCTTACATTAACCCATTGTTTCCCAGTTTCCAGAGACCCAGAAGACCCTGTTTTCAAGTGACACGTGAAACTACCCTGATAATTCTACCTCATTCTCTCTACATTCAACACTCATACTAGACACATGTTATAAGGTCATCAATCTTGGTAGGATTGTAAGAAGTTCTTCAACAACATGATCAAAGGAGAGGTAATTAAGGGCCCAGATAAGAAAAGCAAAATCAAAGCTGCTTTGAGAAAAAGGTGTGCTGATACACTAAGGTGGAAGTTAAGGGCAAAGTACTTTTAAAAAATTGTTCACTCTAGTGTTGGTGAAAATGTACAGAGCACAATGCCTTCCCATTCAATCATGTCTACAGAGAATGTGCAGTCGCATGGGTTCATTCTTTACGAGGCGTCCATATTCCCATGAAGCTCATTCTGGTCACTTTCCACCCACTGACCCAGTTGCCCTGCCCCACATCCTTCCTCCTTATCCCTGCTATAGAGTCCATATCTCCCTGCCAGGCTGAAAGAGACCATCTTTTTAATAAGTGCAGTGCTCACGGATGTCAAGTTTGACTTTTTGAATTTACCTGCAGGTTGGTTAAAAGGTGACCTCAGGGGATAGCTTTACTTCCAGACTTTATAAAGGGTTAGGGGTTTGGGGGTGGTTTTGTTCTTAGAGAAGCATTTCTCTCAACCTCAGCATAGTTGACAGTTTTCCTGGAGCAATCTTGTGCGTTATAGGATGGTCTGAAGCATCTCTTACCTCTACCAACTATATGTCAGGAATACCCCACCCCACCTCCAGTCATGAGGGCCAAAAGTGTTCTGAGACTCTGCAAAACACCCCTGGGAGGTCACGGGACCTCTATTAAACTGTAGAATTCTGCACTTGTGGGTACCTGAAAATGCTAAAAGTTATTGAAAATCGGAATGGTGCCAAGCCGTAGCTAGCAAGAAGCAAAACTAGTAAACATGTAAAGTTCATGGCTAAAAGGACTAGATGGTGCCTGACTACCACTCTAGACTTCCCTGAGAGGGTACTTGGGATGAGTGGGAGAAACAGGTAGATAGAAGTAAATTCAAAACCATAAAGGTCAGAGTTCCTTGTCTGCTCAAGGCCGGTGGAACCCTCTAGATGAAGGCAACTCAATACCATTGAATCCACTTACAGGGATCCACTGTAAAGGATATCTTTCAGCCCAACAGCAGGAAGGCCTAGAAAGTGAATGATAACCCTGTGAGAAACTTGCTCATCAGCACAGCCAACCCAAAGAGACCCAAAGAGCTGTGTTTTCCCCCAAACAATATTCAGACAGTGGCAGGGAAGATGGGCAGATGGAAACAGGGTATCCAGGGAGGAAGTGGGAAGAGGGGATTACATTGTGGGTAGTACAGTCAATGTCAGGAAACAAAACATGTCAAAATGTGACTGGAAACCTACTTTGCACTTTCACCCAAACCACCATAGATGGTTAACCCATCAGGAAGTAAATCACTTTAGGTGCTTTGAATGTAACTGAAAAATGAAAGAGAGAAGACAATGAACCAGACCTACTGAGATGGCATCAGAGTAGAGGGTGTTAGAAGCATGGCAGACCAGCCTGCCAGAGTGAGCTGAGCGAGACCAAGATCAAAAACATATCCTTCTTTCTTAGAAATCGGAAGGCTTAAAGTGAAATCACACAATTGAATGTTGCTTTTTTATTAAATACTTTTATAGGGAGCTCTTACATCTCTTATCACAATCCATGCATTCCTCCAATGTGTCAAACACCTTTGCATATGTGCTGCCATTCTCATTTTCAAAGCATTCTCTTCCCATTTGAACCCCTGATCTCAGCTCTCCTTTTCTTTCCCCTCCCCGACCTGTTCTCCCTCACAAACCCTTGATAAGTTATAGATTACTATTTTCATAAACATTGCTTTTTACCACAGTGTTTCTCTTAATTGGAGTCCAGCATGTACAGAATCCCTCAACATGTTGGTCCTGTAAGAGGCATATTCGTACAGCTCTAAGGAGCCCAGTGGCAGTAGTCAGTTAAAAGTGTCAGGCTGCCAATTCCAGGGCTGACCGTTTAAATCCTTCAGCTGCTGTAAGGGAGAAAGATGGGGCTACCTGCTCCCATACAGACATACAGTCACATAGGGTCACTGTTCATTGGCATTGACTCAATGGAAGTGGCTTTAGGCTTTGCTTGGGGTTTTGGTAGGGAGCCCTGGTGGCAAAGTGCTCAGGGCGCTAAGGAAAAGGTTGGCAGTGGGTACCCACCTGCAGTTCCTTGGGAGAAAGCTCGGGCCATGTGCTGGCCTAAAGACCTCAGTTTTGGAAACCCTGGCACACATGTACTTTGTCCTGTTGGGTTGTTTGGAGTTCTATGAGTCAGAATTCACTTGAGAGCAGTGAGCTTGGGTTTTTGGTAAAGAACTAACTCCCTGGTAGGGAAACATGCTGTGCTAAGAACAGCCTCCAAGAGGAGGCTGGTTTTTCAAGTACCAGGAGAACTCAGATCCCTGCTTTCCCACTTCTTCATCCCCGAAACCAGCCACCAAAGTCGTAGTTTCACTCTGCCTGTAGGAAGTCACTGCTATCGAGTCAATTATGACTCAAGGCAAGCGTGGACGCAGAGGAGAAATGCCCCCCTGTGGATTTTTGAGACAGTAATGCTTTATGGGAGTAGAAAGCCTCATGATTTTCCCTCAGATCAGCAAGTGGTTTTGGCAGCCTAACTCGTAACCTATATGCTACCAGGAGGATTGTTCATTTACTAAGAGAACTTACAGAGCCCACAAGGACCATTTACACTCACCACAAACCCAAACACACTGCTCTCCAATTGATTCTGACTCACAGCAATCCCAGAATGTGTTTCCAAAGTGAACAATTTTTACTGGCATAGACAACCTCACCTTTCTCCCTTGAGGTAGCTGGTGGATTTGAACTTCCACCTTGGAAGTAAGCAAACCAACCCTAACCACTGCCCTATGAGTTACCTAGTATAACCACAGAGGATACAAAAGAAGAGACATGTCAGCAAACATCTAGGGTAGGTGATGGCATCATCCAGCCTATGGAACCTTCTCCTGATCTAGGAGCCAATTACATTAAAGTGGGCACCTTGTGTAAGAGAAACAGAAAAGAATTTTATTGCCTATGTAGACAAAAGCAGGGCAAGGTCTCATAATCATAAACCTTGGGCTCCCCCAGTTGGAGGCACCTGGGTCTTTTATTCCCTTAAGAGTTCTAGGATTCTAACTTTTCTGACTCCACCCAACCCTCTAACCCACTTCTGCCCATAAAGGAAATCTAACTGTTGAGTTATGTGCTTCTGATATAAGCACATATGTAAAAAAATGTTGAATGTTCCTTTCCTGGTATTCTTGGGTCCAATATTAGTTGAAGGACACTGGTGTGTGGATTGTAGCTCTTGGATCTGGTTCAACCTAGAAAGGGTCAGGGGTTCTTTGCAGAAGGATCTTGTGCTGGGACACTGTTGACCAGAATGAATGAGATAGAATACTTAGATAATAAAAGAGTGGGTATCAGAATAACATACCAAGCAGAAGAAAAAATGGTCTATTGGACTAAGACTTGCAGTGGCACCATGCGATTTCCTTTGGGGCTGTAATACATATTCATGATTCAATGAATATGCATGACTGCTTATATCATACCCCTCTCCCTCCTGAAGTTTGCTATCTGGGTGAAGGGGGGTGTCTCTGCAGCCCTTAATCATTTGCATATGTTTAAGTGCTGCCTGTCTCTTTTAGAAAACAAAGAGCTCCTTGACTGTTGAATTTAGTGGGCAGTTTTCTGAAACCATCAAGACGAAAAGCCAAAGCAAGTTCATAGACACACATATATTATAGCTATAGCTCTCAGAGTATGGTCCAAGGATCCCTGAGGGTCCTAAGGCACTTCAGGGAGGTAGTTCAAGATGCCAAAACTTAATATTACTAAGATATTATTTGCCCTGGACACAGATTCTGTCACAAGTGTACAACAGTGGTTTCTGGATTTGTGATCTCCCAAGACATTGGATGCAGAAGTATAAAGAAGTCAATTGTCTTCTGTGAAGGGAGACATGAAAGAGGTTATATATATATATATATATATATATATATATATATATATATATATATATCTGGGTGGGGGAAGTGAGAGTAGATTCAAACATATCCTATAGAGACTATGTTAGAAAGCCTTGACTAGAACAGAGACAATATAAACCTATCCATATGAGGGAAATGTCAGCAGGTACCCAGTCCAGCAGCCAATGAAGTCTGCTGCATCACAGTCATTATTTTCATAATATACCAAAGAGAACAAAGGAAATCATCACAAGATCATGATCCTTGGCAGGATATGTCTTCACTGGTGCAGGCAGAACAGAAGCTGGGGAAGCACTGTGATTGGGATATAAGATAAAATAAGTTATCAGACATGGGACAAAATAGTTATAAGATGGGTTCATGGGACCTTGATCATTTTGTAGGCTTCTCATAACCACATGACACCTCTCAGTCACAAGATGGTCAAAAGGCAATTCCTGGGCCTCCAACCTTTAACTGATATTAGAAAATATTACTTTCAGTAAATGCTCAGTTCTCTTTGTGACTCATTTTGCACATACTAGAGAATCTACTTTTAGTCACACTCTTCCCAGAAGCCAGCTACCCATCCCTGGACTTGCCCTGAACCTCCCTAAGCATAGCCACATTGTGGGTGTGATGGTCAGCAAACATCAGAGTAGTAACATGAAGGACTCAATAGACATCTGAACTTAAGACTCAAGATGGAGAGAGAGTTTTCTCAGACCGTGTCCATCCACAAATCAAGTGCTTTAGAATTTAAGCTGCAATGCAACCAAATTGACACTCTACTTCTGTTTGTTTTAGCAAACATAGCTTTAATGTATGAATATGTCCTTTTTGTTACAATATAATGGGTTTGTACTTGCTACTTTAATGAACTGAAAATGTGTTTCCCCTCAATTTGAATTTGCAACATCATCAACTTCAACAGAAGAAGCCTTGGTGTTGCAACATTAAGCAATCATATTACTAGCTAAAAAGTCTTAGGGTCAGTCCCACACAGAGATATTGGGGGTGAAAAGACTTGATAGCCTGTCCCACAAAGATTACCTCTAGAACACCCAAGGGGGCACTTCTCTTCTGCCACATGAAGTCACTATCAGTCAGAAATAACTGAAAGGAACTCTGTAAGAAGTATCAGTCAATGGAACTCATAAAAGCAAAGCCTTTTGGGGTACTGAATGAGTATTAATCATGAAGGAAGTTCTGGGGCCATAAGCTTAAGAAGTGTTATGCTAGAGATGAGCATACTGTCATGTGTGAGTGTGTGTGGGGTGTGTGGGGGGGAAGAGAGAGAGATAGATATCGGACAAAACTTGACGGGCCTTTAGCTAGGTGGAGCATTTGCAATGCACACCGAAAGGGAGTTAGGAGTCTCTGTGCTGGGACTCATTAACATCTTCAACCACATTAAAAATTAGGCTTTTCTTCTGGTATCTTCCTATATCCTGAGGGTACTCATTAAACAGGAATATCTATGATGACTAGTCTCTCTTTCTGACAGATTTGGTATCAACTTTCCTCTTCTACTTACTTATAAGGAGAGGCCCTGCAGCTCCCTCTGCTGTTGAGCTGTCCTCCCCACCACATCCACCGGTCCCTAGTGGAAATTAGCATCGGGCTGGTCCCTCAAGTGCTGCCATTCAAGGCCTAATTGATGAGCATGCCTGCTTGAGTACAAAAAGAAATAGAAGGTGCAGTTGACCCTGGGCCATCCAAATTTGCTATCAGGCTTTCCATCAATCTGGCAGGTCAACTATCTGCTCATTCTCCTCATTTGTTGAGTGCATGGAAAATTTTGTCTGGAAACTTTCTTGCTTGCTTGCTTTTTGGATAGAGTTTAAAGAAAAAGAAGGTGAGACTAAATTAAGTTTTACAATGAGATACTGATTTTTTTCATGATTTCTTCCCATCTGTCTTCTCAATTATGAACCTAATGATTGCTCAATCCTGATGAAGTTCAATCCCAAGTGATTGGGTTTAAATCCTTTGTCCAAATGACAGCAAGTAGCAATGTTTCTGAATGAAAACCGTGGTCTGGCCTCAAGGAGTCATTGGGCAGTGAATCTGGTATTTTCTAAATACCTCTTTGAAAATTTATTGAAAGCTAACCATCCTTTCCCCTAGGAGAATGCTTCTAGTGGGTCGAATAATAATCTTCCCCAAAATATCTACATCCAAATATCAGGAGTCTGAATATGCTTCTTTAATGGCAAAAGGGAATTCAAAATGTAGATGGAGTTAAGGTTGCTAATCAGCCATTCTTAAAATGGAGAGAGTATCCTGAGTGATTCAAGTGAACTTGGTGTCATCCCAAGTGTCCTTGAATATGAGAGTGGCAGGAGAGTCAGTGTTAGTCATACGACATATCAACGACTTGACCAGTCATTGTTCATTGTGAAAAGGGAAGGAGGCCACACACAAGGAACACATTAAGTTTCTAGAACAGTGATTCTCAACATGTGGGTCACGACCCCTTTGGGGATTGAATGACCCTTTCACAGGGTCATAACTGTAGTAAAAATGTATGTAAATGTAGTAAAAACTGTATGTAAAATGTAACCGTAGTAAAATGGCAATGATGAAGTAGCAACGAAAATAATGTTATGATTGGGAACTTACCGCCACATGAGGAATTGTATGGAAGGATTGAGGCATTGGGAAGGTAGAGAACCACCACTCTTGAGGCTGGAGAAGATAAGGACTCATAGCATCCAGAAAGGAACCAGTCCTGCTAACATCTTGATTTTAGCCTGATAAAACCAATTTTGGACTTCTGACCACCGAGACAGTCTTCAGTCACTCATTAACACTAACAAACACACACATACACACAAATACCTGTTGTCATCTAGTCCATTCCGACTCATAGCAACTCCATATATTACAAAGTAGAATAACCCCATTGCATTTTCTCATTATCCCTTTATAAAAATGTATCACCAGGCTTTTCTTCTGTGGTACCACTCAGCAGATTCAACGCACTAATCTTTAGTTTAGTACCACCCCACCCTACCCCCATGGCCATCAAATGAATTCTGACCAATTGTAAAATTTTATGGGAGCAGGTAACCTCATCTTTCTCCTTTAGAGTGACTGGTGGGTTTGAACTGCCAACTTTGTGATTAGCAGTCTAGTGCTTACGAAAAAAATCCATCAGGACTCCTTACAGGATAGTAATCAAGTACATATCAATAGTGCCATGCAGGGAACTTTTAAGCCACTAAACATGTGGTCATTTGTCATAGCAGCAATAAGAAACTAATAACAATGTCCATTTGTGTATACATACCCAATGTTGTGTACAACTCTAGGGAGGACTCACACAGGATATGAAACTCCCTGATTGTTCCAAGTCCATTGCCATCAAGTCAATTTTGACTCATAGTAGCCCTACAGGATAGGGGAGAGTTACTACTTAGAGTTTCCAAGACTGGAAGTCTTTATGGAAGCAAACTATCTGCCTTGTCTCTCTGCCACTGTTCTGCCTTGGATTCAAACACCAGCGTTTCAGTGAGCAGCCAAGCACTTAACCACTGTACCACCAAGGTTCCAACAGAGATGGCAAGAAAAACCAAATTGCTCCATAGAGTTTTGTTGACTATACTTTTTTTGGGGGGGCATCACTGCTCTCCGGTGGTGGGAGTAGGAGGCCCAGCCCCACTGCTGGAATTGAACCTCCGTCCCAGTGGGCCGCAGTCCCACGCACAAGCACTACGCCACCGGGGCTCAGCCCCTGACTATACTTTTTATGACTCTTCTGTTCTAATGACTTTAACTTCAAGATGAATATTGCCTTAGGTGAGGCTTTCTAGAGAAGCAAAACTAGTCGTGTGTGTGTACATTTATTTGTATAAAAAAGAAATTTATATCAAGAAAATAGCTCCCACAGTTGTAAACAGGTGCGCAAGATTTAGGCTGGAGCCTAAATCTAGGTAGACTCTAGGTCTGTGGGCTAGATATTAAGCTGGAGCCTTCTCCTGACTTCATGTGCTTCAAGGGCTTAGTGAAACAAGATGAATCAGCAGGAACACTATAGTCTGTGATTGCAGAGAATAAATCCCAGGTCAGCAGACTAGATGTAAGTCAGTTTGACTCTGGGGATTGACAGGCAATATGGCAGTCCATTGGCTAAAGTCCAAAGAATCAGAAGTCAGTGAGCCAGATGTAGAGTCCAGGCTTAACAAAAAGACAGCAAGCGTTCTCATAGCTTCCACTTATATAGGAAAATTATATCATGCCCCTGAAGAAACAAGCTTCCTTTCACTTGTATCAGGGCTGCTCCCAATAAACCCCATGATGGAGTGATGGTTTTGTGTTAGGTCACATTCTGAAGGGTGGACCGTAAGGGCCAAACTACTAAGAATCCTGGCCTAGCCATTTTGATATAAAACCTAACTATCACAAAAGCATTGCATTTTAAAATGAAACGAAAACAAAAATTAAACACCCAGATTTGCCTTTCATCATGATGAAGAGAAGAAGAAAGGATGATTCGACTCCATGGCTGCAGATACCCAGATACCCATGGCTGTAGGATCCAAGAGTCTACCTATCTATCTAGGGGAATTTAGGTTTTTGTCTCTCCACTTCTTCAACTGCTTGGGATCTCCAGAGTCATTCTTGTGAAACAAGACAGTTGTCATTCCTCTCTCTGCCTCATTTTGATGGTATTCATGCCAGAAAACAGGTTGCAGGAAACATGCTGGCCAAGATTGAAGGCAAGCTGATTAGAATGACACCTCATTGCTGCTTGTCCTCTGTCCAATGGCTCAGAGGGAACCTCCTTGAGATTTTCCTTGAGTCTCCAATGTGGATCTATGCCTATCCCATGGTCAGTGCTATCATGAATCTTGCAAAGCTTCCCCATTCACCTTCAACACAATATCAGAATCCCCAAAGGAAACAGGATAATTTTTTTTCTGGAAACATGATCAATTTATAGCCACCTTCTCTGAGTGGGCATGTACTCTGTGTGATTCTAGTCTGGGCCTGCCAAGGGTGCCTATATCCCTTAAGAGCTGTCATATGAGACCTCAGATCCCTGTCAAAATTAAAAATCTCTGTACCTACCTTTTGATGCCTGCTAAATTCCAAGGTAAAGAATCAAGTCTTGCTCAGGGCTAGCACATAGTGAGTGCTCAGTCAGTATTTATGGCTATTTAGAGGGGATCAACAGCAGTGTGTTAAGGGCTATAGGTTTATAATGTAAGTTATCAGCCAGCAGGAGAATCTCTGAGATGGACTAGGTACGTTTCAATAGCAGAAATAAATCCAAACTCATCGCTCTTGTAATTAATTTCCCATGGGGATTTTTGAACCTATCATTACAGGCCTTTCTCCTATAGAGTCTTTAGGTAGTTTTGAACTGATGACCTTTTGATTAGCAGCTTAGTGCTAACCACTGTGCTACTGGAACTCTTTAGTACAGCAGTTCTCAATCTGTGGGTCATGACCCCTTTGGGGTTCCTACGACCCTTTCACAGGGTCACCTGATACATGACAGTGGCAAAATGACAGTTATGAAGTAGCAACAAAATAGTTTTATGGTTGGGGGGGGAGGGCATCACCACATGAGGAATTGTATGAAAAGGTCGTGGCATCAGGAGGGTTGAGAACCATGACTGGTTATAAAACATAAGGGAAAAAGAAACCATGAGGGACACCAGTACAGTGGAAGACATTATTGATTTCAGAGGAAGATGGTAAATGAGTTATGCTTCAAAAGAGGGCAGAGGGAACACATAGAGATGTGTTAAGTTCCTGCCTTAACAGGAAGCATTTAAGTGTTCAAAGCTGAGACATTAGCATGGGAGAGGAAGAGTTGGGTCTTAGACAGTTAAACCTAGTACAAACCAGGATGACCAGATGACCATGGGCAAGAACACAGCTCCTGACCAGGGAAGGCGAGGAACTGTGACATACTGTGGGCCTGCACCATGGAGAAGAGGGTTCCAAGTTTGCACACTCCTCAGAGGTTGTCACTGAGTTTCAATATTATGCCTGAATCTGTCAGCATGGGTCTGCCACCTCACTAGTATATCAAATCAGAGTTCCTTTCTTCATTTACAGTGGAACGTATAATGGATAGTCTCCATTTCTAGCCAGGTTCCAGAAGAAATTGAACTCATTAACGGCAAAACACACAGAGAGAAACTCTTTTACTTAAAGAGCATTCAGTAAAAAGAAAATCAGGTGGCCCCTTGTATTGTTTCATCCACCTGCCTATTCATATCTATCACCATTTTTAATTGTGTTGTCTTTTCTCTTTTGAGTGAACTCTTCATAGATTGTATATTTGTGTGCTCTCTATGTTGCAAACATTTCCTTTCTGCATAGTATTTGTCTTCCACCTTTATGGACACTTGTGACATTTTAAGTGATCATGTGATTGAACCCACTTTTCTTTCAGAGCTTCTCAACTTTGCATTATACTTAGAAACACCCTTCTTATCACAAGGTTTTGGATGCATTTCTTGCTACTTTCTTCTAGTGCTTTCATAGTGTAAATGATGCTTATCTAATATATGCATGCATACGCACCTTGGCGACAGCGGTTATGATTGACGCTATGATCAGCAATGTCAGCAATTTGAAACCACCAGGTGCTCTGCAGGAGAAAGGCAGGACTTTCTACTCCTGTAAAGAATGACTCTCTCAGAAATCCACAAGGGCATTTTCTACCTATAGGATTGCTATGAGACAGAATCAACTAAATGGCAGTGAATTCACAGATCGCTAGAGATAGATGGTAGGTAGATAGATAGATAGATAGATAGATAGATAGATAGATAGATAGATAGATAGATAGATAGATAGATAGATAGATGATAGATAGTAGATAGATAACATCCTAATGGTGTGGTCGGCTATGTTTGTGTTGGGTTGCTAACCACAAGGTCAGCAGTTCAAAACCACCAGCTGGCCCTTGGGAGGAAGACACAGCTTTCTGCTCCTGTATAGAGTTACATTCTCAAATCCCCCTAAGGGCAGTTCTACCCTGTCCTATCAGGTCGCTATGAGTCAGCATCCACTCGATGGTAGTGAGTTTGCTTAGGGTTTATCAAAATGCTTGATGGACTTTCCCACACCCTGAATAGGTGAGAAAGAAGAAGAGTGTATATCATCACCCTGTTTAATAGGGAAAATAATGCTGTCTCTTTGCCAAAGCTGAACAAAGTCTCCGAATGTGTAGTTTTTCAGTTCTCCTTTTTTTAGGCATCCTTCAGACCATCCTTCCAGCTTTACGATAATACAATTGTCTCCAACATGTTACAATGCAATGGAGCAGTGTCTCACCCTGGAGAACCGACTTGGTTTTCTTAATTGGATTAGATTGCAGACTCCTCTCATCGGGGACACATTTTAAAGCCATCTACTAAGGAGAGGTACCTCCGCAGATCTATTGTGTGTTGTTTTGAGTAGTTTCAGCTTCAGGGGTGACCTCCTTCTGACCTTGTCTCCAAATCCTGGTCCCCCAGTGGGGACCCGATGCAGCAAGCTCAAGTTGTAAACTGGGTATGCTAGTTCAGCCTGGTGGCTGCTGTTTATACCCTACCCTCCTTGTTCTATAAAATCCGTGTTGGACCCTTCAGGAGCTGTTTATTGAGTTAGTGCCTACTCTAAATTCATATTGGGCAGAGAAGTTGAAGCTCTCTTTCTTCAGGAATTCTCATGATAGCCCAAAGATATTCCCAATAAACAAAAGGAAAGAAAACTCAGCAAGCTTTCTTGGTACAGATTCAGTAAAACAGAAGAGCAGGAAAAAAGAGAACAAGATTGGGAGATAAAATATCTTTGGAACAGAAATCATGTCATTGCAAAGTTACCTGTTGGAATAGGCTTAAAGTTTAAACCATAGCTTTGTTTAAAAATTTAAGTGGGTTTCCACTTCTAGTCTGACCAAAGAAGCTTCTGTCATACTGACCCGCTTGCATATAATAATTCTGAAAAGAAAAAACAAACAGTTGCCATTCGGTGACCTCCTATTTTTTAGAGTACAGCTGTGCTTCATAAGGTTTTCAAGGACTGGCTGTTTGTTTGTTTTCTGAAGGACGTCTCCAGCACTTTCTTCCAAGGCCATTCTGAGTGGGCTACAACCCCATGCAGGTTCACAGTCAAGTTCATTAACATTTGCACCTCCCAGGAACTCTCTTGTATGTTAGAATTAGTAAAATAATAATAATAATAGTCTGCTCCTATGGGAAGAGGAACAATGAGGGAGACTCAAGTAGTTTGTTAGTAAAACTAGAATTTAAATATGAAAGTGTATTTGAGACTAAGCTTACCACTCTGATGGAGATGAGTGTGACACACACACACACCCTAGACTGGTCCTTAGTCACCTTTCAGTCTGGAAATAAATTGACCCCATGGCCCAATTTTCAGCCAAACAAATAAACATGAAGGAGACAGGTACATGTTAGAAATAACAACCATTTGAGATCAAAGGGGCCACATTTACCAAAGGACAAAATTCAAAAGGGTGCAGCAGAAATGAAGAATGGAGCCAAGAAGCACAAGCAACTTGTGGGAAAAGTGATGCTACATTGGAGGGATCGCAACCAAGGAATTGAAACAAAATGCATAGGAGTGGTGGGATGGAAAACATCCCTGTGCTATACATCATCACACGATTCACAAAAATCATGAACATTTTTAGAAGAAGAAGGAATCCCCCCCAAGACCTTTGTGAAGCACCCTGCTAGAAGCCAGATGCTGGTTAGTGACAATTCTGTCATCTTTGCAGAAGCCAACTGCCCAGCTTCCTCTTGAGGAGTCACTCGTGATTTTGAACTGCTGATCATTTTGTCAGCAGCTGAATGATGTAACCAATGTGCCACCAGGTTTCTCAACCTCCTCACACAGTACATAGTGACCTTCCTACTGCCCCATGTTGCTCGAGCCTGGGGTTGCTCAAATGCTGGAGAACTGGTTTTTGACCAATATTGTTTTGTTGTTGTTGTTAAGTACCATCAAGTCAGCTCCAACCCACAACAGCCCTGTGCTCAACAGAACGACACACTGCCTGGTCCTACGCCATCCTCACCATCATTATGTGTGAGACTAAAGCTGTAGCCACTGTGTCAGTCCATCTCCTTGAAGACCTTCCTCTTTTGCACTGCCTCTCTACTTGACCAAACGTTATTTAGGATCTAAAATACCCACAAGGAAGCTGTGCCCAATCACAGATGAACTCTGCTGCATGTAGAAAAGTTGATTTTTCATCTCAGATACTAATAATGTTTGCTCTCTTCTGACATTAAACACATGAAGTGTGTTTCCCATGCCAAGGAGTTATTGCCTTCTGGGTCTTTTAAAAAGGACCAGTGTTTATATCTGATGTTAGCATCTTGGTCTACTTTGGTTCACTGAGATCTATTGCAGAATTCAATATTTCTCAGCATTGGTAGGCTAGAGCTAGATTTGCTATGGATCAGTCAGTGGCCTTTCATTCTGAATTCCATTATTGTAATCACTAAGCAGACCATTGTCTGCTCATTAATGTACAGAAGTCTGGGAACCAAAAGCCTATTCTGGAGCAAGAAGTCGTCTTGCTCAGAATCACAAATACACTTGATCACACCACATGCCTTTCTGAAACATGAATGCAGGTCGTGTTTTGGACTAGCAGGTAGGTCTCATTGGCCCTCCTTTTATTATAGGTTCTCCATTCATATATAGATAACTCCTTTCCTGTTTCTCTCCCAGCACCCTTCTTTGGAAAAGAACATCAGAATCATGATTCAACAATTAAATCTTTGCCCATTTCAAGGGAGTTTTCATTTTTCTGTAAGATTATCCTTACTCTGAGATTAAGTCCCCTTAGAAGCATTGGAGGAAATGGGGAGATACAAGAGAAAAATTAGATTCTCTGTGGTAGTTACATAATTTCATCTCAACCTGAAGTTATGTAAAAGTATAGGGGTGGTATTCAAGCTATCAATCAGATCACAGCCCAATGGTGCCTCCTTGTGAGCATGGCCTTCTTATAAAGAGGACTCTGGAAACCTCTCCCTTTCTCTCTGTTTTCACCTTTCCACTGGCAGATTCTTGTTGCTGCCAGAGGCCTGCGATGCTTCCACTGCCTTTGGATCCACTCAACTTTCCTCCACCAGCCTGTGATCTCCCTGTATTCTCCATCATTGCATGAGGCTGTGTGAGCCTGAAGAGAGATTTATGGACTAGTATCACATTTAGGACTTGTGTTAGACTGGGATGGAATTTTTTTCTTGATATATAATTCCAAACATTTTCATCGTCCAAAAGGAAATCACTTGTCCATTGAGCAGTCCCTCTATCTACCCCACACACACCCTATTCTGTAGTATGTGGTAGTGGTGATTGCCACATTAGTTCTGTCTCTATTGTGTCCTTCTTCTGCTAGAGTAGAACTGCTTCATCAGGTTTTCTAAGGCTATGATATTTTGAAAGTAAAAGCCTGTCTTCAGTGGAATGTCTAAGTTGTGATGAATTAACTGCTTGTCAGCGAGTCATCTAACCCTTAACTGTTTATACCAATCAGGGACTTCTGCCTAAAGATGTGCCCATTCCGAATCGCTCATATAAATACAGAACTCAAAAACTCATTGCCTTTGAGTTGATTCAGACTCATACTCACCCTATAGGATAGGATAGAATGGCCCCTGTGGGTTACCAAGATTGTAGCTCTTTCTTGGATTAGAAAACCCAGTCTTTCTCCCTCAGAGCAGCTGGTGGTTTCAAACTGATGACCTTTTGTATCACAGCCCAAAGCATAACCAGTATGCAACCAAGGATCCACATATAAATGGAATTATAGAATATGAAGTCCTTTACTTTTGGCTGCTTTTACTCAGCTTAATGCTTTCAAAAGTCTATCCATGCAATGAAACCAAATGTATTACTACCAAGCCAATTTTGATTCATAATGACCCAATAGAGAACAGCTTCACAGAGTTTCTGAGACTGTAAGTCATGACAAGGGCAGCCATCCACTAACAACTTTGTGCTTCATATCCAACATGTAACCTACTACATGACCAGGGCTCTCATATTCTGGGCAAATAATCAGAGAACTAAGACTACATGAAGAAGTACTGGGATCAGAGGACGATTTATTAGCAACCTGAGATGTGGCAATGGCACAACATTGCTTGCTGAAAGTGAGGCAAACTTGAAGCACTGACTGTTGAAGATCAAATTCTCAGCTTTCAGTATGATTGAAACTTAATGTCAAGCAAGCCAAAATCCTTACAACTGGACCGATAGACAACATCATGATAAACAAACAAAAAAAGATCAAAGTTAATTAGGATTTCATTACATTGGACACATCTGTTGTAGAAGACCAAAGATGTTACTTTGAAGATTAAAGTGTGACTGATTCAAGCCATGGTATTTTCAATTGTCTCACATGCATGGTAGTAGAGTGGTAATGTCCGAGTTGGGCTGTGATTCCCATGGTTGACAGTTCAAAACACCAGCAACTCTGTGGGAGAAAGATTGGCATTTCTATTCCTGTAAACAGTTATGCTCTCATAAACCCACAGGGGGTTGCTACAACTCAGCATCGACTTGATGACAGTAAGTTTGTGTTTTTTGTTTTTCCATAAGCATGTGAAAGTGGGATGTTGGATAAGGAAGACAAAAGAAGAATTGATGTATTTGAATTATAGTTCTAGTGAAGGGTATTTAAAAGAATGATGGACTACCAAATGAACAAATGAATCTATCTTGGAAGAATTATAGCCGGAGTGCCTTAGAGACAAGAATGATAAGACACTGTCTCATCTACTTTGGGTATGTTTTTAGGAATGACCAGTCATTGGAGAATGAAATCATGCTTGGTAAAGTAGAGGGCCCGCAAGAAAGAGGAAGGCTGAGGACAAGATGGATTGACACAGTGGCTCCACCAATGGATTCAAATATAACAAGTAATTTGAGGATGGCAATGGACTGGGCAGTGTATTGTTCTGTTGTGCATAGATAATGTCTCTATGAGTCAGAACAGACTCAGGAGCACCTAAAAACATCAATAGCACCCATACTATAGCACATATTAGTATACTTCTCCTTTTATAGCTGAACCACATTCCATTGTTTATTTATCCATCAGTTTGTATATCCATTCATCTGTTGATGGACACTTGGATTGTTACCATGAAGATGACAGCCTACACCCTAAGGGCAGACCAACTATCCTGTATGGGGAACCACAATGATATATTTAAAAGAAGAACCAAATAGCACTTGTAAAACATTCTGGCACCATTTCTCTTTTTAATTCTGTAAAGCAGTGGTTCTCAACCTTCCTAATGATGCAACCCTTTAATACAGTTTCTCATGTTGTAGTGAACCCCCCCCAAACACAAAATTATTTCCGTTGCTATTTCATCACTGTAGCTTTGCTACTGTTATGAATCAGGCAACCCCTGTGAAAGAGTCACTTGACCCCCAAAGGGGTTGCAACCCTCAGGTTGAGAACCACTGCATCTAAAGCCTATTGAGGAATGATTACTTACCTTCACCATTTATAGAATGAAGGCTTTTTCCCAAAGAAGTTTACACCAAATACTTGGTTTGAGACACACAAATGTAATTAAGATGATTTTTTAATGCTGGTGTATTAGGCCAGGCTGACTAGAGAAACAAATCCAGACATGTTAATATATGAATAAAAATAGCCTTATCTGAAGTAGTAATTTTATATTAAGAAAAAAATCCCATCCCAGTCCACCTCAATTCCATAAATCTGATATTAGTCCTTAAGTCCTTCTTGAGTCTCTCACAGCAACATGCAAAGATGCAGAATGCAGGAATATCACAGGTTATATGTGCAAAGTCATGTGACTCCAATGGCGTTGGAAGCATCAGATCTCAAAATGGCTCAGCAGCAAGAAGGTGAAGGGAAAGAGAGAGAGAGAGAGAGAGAGAGAGAGAGAGAGAGAGAGAAAGAGAGAAACAGAGGTCCCCAAGGCCCTCCTTATGAGAAGACCACACCCAGAGGATTCACCTCCACCCCTACACTTTGTATATCTTCAAGTGGACATAAAATTATGTAACTACTACCACTGACATATTATTTCCATGAAGTAGACACAGGAACATTAGACCCCCTTGTCTTTGCCAGACAGATGATAGTAGCTCAGTGGTAGATTGATCTTCCATGGAGAAGACACAAATGGATCCCTCGCTAACACACCTCATGTACAGCTACGACCTGTCTGATGGTGGAGACTTGCCTGTTTATGACGCTGAACAGATTTCATAAGAGCTGCCAGACAAAGCAAGACTTACTGGTCTACATCAGAAACCACTAAGAATCTCTTTGGTCCTCTCCGTAACCAATCATGGGATGGAATAGAACTTGGTACTGTTTGATTCCATTGAGCCTGGTTTCACTGTGAATCACAGGCTGACGTTAGGGCCACTTACAGCAACAACAACAGCAATATGTCACAGGTTTGACTCTTAGCATCCTTGGGGAAAATTCCATCGAATTTGTTGTAGATGAAGTTAATGCCTCACGAGATTTTTCCTTCTTGCCATATTCAGGTGTTTCATTAGGAGCTCTTATTGTCTAATGAGACAATATTCATAAAAATGGCAATGCAGCCTTTTAACAAATTCTGAGGAATCAAGGGAAAAACTAGAGGAAGAATAATGCACGCTTCCGGGTGTGAGCCAGCTCAGATTTAATTTTCATCTAAAATTGAATGTACACGTTGTTACCGTATTCCTAGTAATAACAATCACACACAGATAATATTTGCCTTTGCAAAGCCTTCTCCTGTTGCCGAAGAAAAAATAAAAAAAGCATTAGCAGTTAGATTAGCAATTATCTCTTATTACCTAGAAACTCTGGAATTTGATATCTGCAGAGGACATGTGCTTAAACCCTTTGTCTGCCCAATCTCCATTTCCGGAGATTTTTCACATATTAAAGACTTCCTGAGACATGCCTATGAAAAGTGAATTGTGACCTGGCCAAGCTTAATTGGCTCTTTAATTGTGCATGATTTTATAATGCCCATAAAATAATAATTAGAGGCATAATATTTCAAAGGCAGCACTTTTCAGAAAAAGGAAAATCGGAAATAAATTTTAAAAAATTTAAAAGAGGAAAATAGGATTTATTTTCCAGCAGCTTTTCTTTTCTTTCCTTCTTTACCTTCTACCCTCATCTGATGGACAGGCTTTCAATCTCAGTTCAAAATGGAAAGATCCACAGGCCACACTTTATAAAAGGGTCTTGGGTCAATGTGCTGCACAAGATGGAAAGTTTAGGCAAAACAAACGATAGTCCCAGAGTACCAAACAAGGCAGGGAGTCATACAAAAGAGAATATTGGTCTAAGGGCTTCACCATCCCGACTGAGTTTGATCTCTCTCGATAAAGGCTAACTTAAGTATACCATTTCCCACCTGCTTGGACTTCCCCTGTTTAGTTATAAAGAATCTGAATACTAATAGTTTCATATATTAAGATTAAAAATATGATTCAAGCATCTATTTATTGCTTCTCATCCTGTTCTTTCCTAACTTTTGACATCTATACTAAAAAAGTAAAATATTTACTATTGTTCTGTAACCACTGTTAAATCAATCATGTGTTAATTATTGATTGATTCCAAATATCAAAACTCACTTGAGTGTTTTCAAGGAGTTCCCTTGGTGTAGTGGTTATGAACAACAAGGTCAGCAGTTCAAAACCACCAGGCACTCGCATGAAGAGTTCGTCTCTGAAACCCACAGGGGGACTTCGACCCTGCCCTCCAGGGTTGCTATGAGTTGGAACTGACGCTTTGACAGTGAGGGGGTTTTCACTCTTTTTTTTAGTTATTTTAGGCATCACTGCTCTCTGGTGGTGGGAGTAGGAGGCCCAGTCTTTGCTCCTGTGGAGCTGGAATTGAACCTCCATCCCAGTGGGCCACAGTCCCACGCACAACTACTACGCCAGCGGGGCTCAGCCCGGGTTTTCACTTTTATCACTAGGAAAAGAATCATTGTGTTTACTATAAATGGAAAAGTTTCAAACTGGGAGCACTTGTATCAAATGGAAAAGTGACCGGGGCCAGCATTCATTCTCAGGCAATAAAAGTAAACCATTTGGGCAGAATGTGTCACGATGTAAACAATTGACTCCTGGAAAATATGTTCATAACTACAATCATCTGGGATGTCTCACCTTGGTGATTCTATACTTTTGCTTCGCCCATTACCTGTGACATCACTCTACATAATGAAAGACTTCAAGCTGCAGCTACAAGCCAATCATTAACCTCTTCTCTTTCTGTTGTTCTTGAAGGATGTAGACCCCTTACTCTGCTTGAATGATGGAGTGCTTTGTACTTTTACTTAGCTAGTTCTCTGATTCAACTTGTAGAGCTACACTACCTGTGAACAGTCAACCCGTGGATCATGTTGCTAGAGCTTAAGGTTCCTTTGAGGCTTGCTTTGCTATGCTAAATGTTGCTTGAGCTTGGGGCTGTCAGGTCCTATAATCTTGGTGACTGTTGATGATCCACCCTGCTGTATGCTGCCTGTGATCAAACTGCATGCATTGCCCTACAGAAGACTCACACATCTGATTTCTTGAGCTGGAACCCAGCAGTCCTCATGAGTTAAAGGACTTCCATATAATAACTATTCCATGGAAGTGAGTTGAGCTGAGTCCTCTGTCCTACTTTGAGGACTGATTAACTACTATATTCCTTCATGCTGTATATATCTATCCATATATATACATATATATTTACAAGTGTTCTGGTTTTGTTTTTCTACAGCAGTGGTTCTCAACCTTCCTAATGTTGTGCTCCTTTAATATAGTTCCCCAGGCTGTGGTGACCCCCAAACCATAAATTTATTTTCATTGCTACTTCAAAACTATAAATTTGCTACTGTTATGAGTCTGGTGACCCCTGTCAAAGGGTCGTGTGTTGTTTGACTCACAAAGGAATCATGAACCACAGGTACTTCTCACACTACTAAGGTGCACTTGACCCAAGCCATGGTATTTTTAATAGCCTCATACGCACATGAAAGGTGGACAATGAATAAGGAAGACTGAAGAAACATTGATGCATTTAAAGTTGGAGTTGGCATAGAATATAAAAGTACCATAGACTGCCAAAACAACAAGCATCTGTCTTAGAAGAAATACAGTCAGAATGTTCCTCAGAGGCAAGAATAGCCATCTCATGTATTTTGGACATGTTATCAGGAGAGACCTGCCCCTGGAGAAAGACATCATACTTGGTAAAGTAGAGAGACAGGTAAAAAGAAGAAGGCCCTTAATATGATGGATTGACAAAATGGCTGAAACAATGGGTGCAAGCATAAGAAGAGTTGTGGCAATAGTACAGGACTAGACAGTGTTTTGTTCTGTTGTACGCAGTTTCTCTATGAATTGGAGCCAACTTGATAGCACTGAACAATAACAACAACATTTGGGCCATGGATAATGGACTCATCTCTGAAGAACAGAGTGTCTTACTTACCTTGTGTAACAATTTGTTTTGTATAAAATACTTTACTGGCTCACCTACTGACTACAAGAATAAATGGCTGAAAGAGGAGGGAAGAAACAAAGGAAAGAAGAGATAGAGAGCAAACTTTTTTTAAGTGTTCCCTACAAGTGTCACAGTTACCCAGGGTACTTATTAAAGCTGCAGCTTCTGGGTACTCACCCAGGACCTACAAAAATCAGACTCCTTGGGTGGGCTGCCTAGGCGTTAGAATGTTTCTCAAAATCTCCAAAGGTTTATTCTGCAAACTCAATTCTCATCGTGGACACTGTGAGAACCAAATGAGTAGTGAGTTTATAGGCAAAAAGATTAGATACAGCAAATTCTCTCGTGGTCTTTTTCCAAAGTGACCATAGCGGTCATATGCATGTGTTAATTTCATGATTGAGATGTAGGGGTGGAGTCTGGCCTGTTAATCTTGAGATAGCTATTGAGTAGCCAATGAGGCCTCCGTGTGGGCATGACTTTCTCCTGAGACCTCTGGGAAATCTCATGATATTTCCCTCATGAAAAGGAGAAGCTACCTCCCAAGTTGCTGGGAGTTAGTCTCAGAGACAATGAACTATGGATTAAATAAGATGGCAGTGTCCGAGTAGCTGGTGGAGAAGCCACACAGCCTTTCCCTGATGGAACTAGACCTCTGAAATTGGAGAGGCCATCTGGAGACCCCTGCCAGCGCCAGGATTCTGCACCTACTGGTCTGTGACTTCGTGAGTCGGAAGGAGACTTTATAGACTGGTACCAGACATAGGAGCTAATATTGGACTAATGACTCTGTACTGGACTGGGTTGGGATGCTTTCTCAATGTTCCATTCCTTTTGTATATAAACCATTCCCTTATATCCATATATGAGTCTATGTATTTGTTTCTCTAGTCTACCCAGATTAACACAGTAACACCTTGTAATTTTTAAACTTTCTGGAGCCCTCCCAAATTCCAGTTTGTCTTAGCAAATCAAAGTTCCAGCAAACCACCCATAAATACAGAGTGCCTATTATATAACTGATGGCACCGTGGGTTAGGCATTGGGCTGCAACACTGTAGATTCAAACCTACGAGTTGCTCTTCATGTGAAAAGGGAGACTGTCTGCTCCTGTTAAGATTTATAATTTCAGAAACCCTATAGAGGACTGCTGTGGGTCAGAATCCAATCAATGGCGATCAATTTGTTGATGCTGTTATGGATTAATTTTCGGACTGCTTATCACCAGGAAATCCAATGGAGCACTTCCACTTTGTCCTATAGAATTGCTTTCAATCTGAATGGGTTTGGTTTGGTTAGGTTCATTCTGTGACAAGGAAAGCTGTGGCATGGGCTTCATGTTTAGCTGCAAAATAAAAGGTCAGCAGTTGGAACCCACCAGGAGTTCCATGGGAGAAAGATGTGGAAATCTGCTTCTGTAAAGAGGACAGCCTTGGAAATCCACTGGGCAGAAGCAGGTATGTGTGATGAAGTGAACAAAGTACTTGGGTCTATGAAGGCAGAAAAGACACAAACTCTGCCTGTAAAGAGTTTGGAATTATGTTTTTCCCAACATCACAGATGGCCCTCAAGGCCAGCAGGTTACAGTGTGCATGAACATCCCTTGGCAAGCATGTTACAGCACAGGCAGCTAAATTTCAAATGATTAGACTTGAGAGGCTGTCAACAGGTAAGATTACGCATTCCCATCCCTGACTCGTTTCCTTTCAATGTCCTCTACTTTGATGCTATTTACTTCAGAGTATTGCACTGTACATTCCCCATTTAGAAAATAACCTAAATAATGATTCTGAAACTCACCCCATTATTTCCCCCAGCCTCGACCAGGAATTGGCTTTTTCAGTAGGCATCCCGGACAATTCTGGTGCAGGCATGAGGACCACACAGAGAAAAGCACCCGCTCAGTGGGAGACGTGGGGAAAGAGCTCTGGAGAGGAAACAGTCACCCTCTAGATAACTTGTAATTTGCAGCCACCTCACTGCACAGCTGGCTAGCAGCACATGCTGGCTGCCCACACACACCCATTTCCTTAATTCCCTGGTGAATTTCGCGAAAAATCTCTAGTGCCCAGATGGAGAAACATTTATGGGAGGCAATACTCCTTTTTTATGATCAGCAATTTGATGGCTTGATTTAATATTTGCCATTACGTTCGCATGAATTAGGACCACTGGTAGAGATCTGAGCACGTGAATTAAAAGACTGATGCTTTCTAAGCCCTCTTTTCCATTGTCATATAGAAACCAGTATGCCATCTTCTCAGGGACAAAGGCAACAGTGCTTTGTTGCACTTTATTTTGCTGTTGCTACTACCACACAGACTTGAGCTGTAGATGCCTAGGACATTCCCAGTTGAACATCTGGAGGCCAAGCTAAGTTTATTTTTATGGTTCGTTTCACGATAGCAATTTGCGCTTGCATTTTGTTTTACTAAGAGAGCTGCAGGAAAAATTTTACTCCATTTTATATTGCTAGATTTATTTGGAGAAGCTCAGAATAGCTCCCACTTTTAGAGGCCATGCATGCTTAATAGCATACTGAAATTTTTAAAGAGCTTAATTATTTTGCAGAATAATTAACATGTGTCAGCAGTATCCATTTTAGTAGATGCAGATTTCTTATGATCATAATTGATGTTTAACAAAATATGGAACAGAGCCATTTCGAATGACATATATTTAGCAATTTTATGGCTATCTAATTAACTTGTCACAATAGTATTCATTTAATTCAATTTAAGGGCTGAAAACTACTTTCAACCTTTATTAATGTGACACTTGTTTTCTGGGCCACGCAAGCCATGGGCAAACTAATCAAAGCCCTGGGATAAAACTGAGAGATTTTGCTTGAATTCCTCTTGATTTTTAAAAAGGGAACTTCAGTGTTACATTATTCTCTTGTCCTCACAAGTAACCCCCATTCTCTTCTATAATTTACATTCATTTCCATTACTCTTTAGTTCATATTTTAGAGTCAGACAATGCACAAAGCACCAGAGTAAAGGACTAATACCAAAGCAGCCAAAACTCCCAATATTTGCTGGGCATGCCAAGTACTCTTCTCATTTATCTGTCTGTATGAGTAAATTTGCTCTCACAACTATTGGATGTGTGTGCTCTTTATTGACATTTATACATGATGAAGCAGAGGAACGGAGCAGTAAAGTATGCAGACTTTGATGATTTAGTTAGTGGAAGTGAAAGGCACCCTTACTAACTCATTATGTCCTGGAACAATATACTTTATATAATAAACTGATAGAGAAATGGGTCAGAAGTAGTGGATCTAGCCCAGGGAAGAACAAACTGTCTTCAAAACGGGATTCCTGTGTCAAACCCATTTTGTTGAGGCACAAATTGCATTGCTTCAAACCTAGCCACCAAAATCCTAAAGAAAAGAGTATTCAATAATATCAAGCAGCCTATTAAGAAAATAACCTGTCAGGACCCATCCAGTTTATAAAGGAATACAAGGATGGTTTAATATTGGAAGATCTAACAATTCATATTCATGTAATACAGGGAATTTAACACAGATCCAACACTTTTGTCATACAGTCAATTCATTATATATAATTTTTATCTCTCTGGTATAGATGCCAGGCCAGAATTACATTTTGGGTTTTGCTGTCACATTGACATTTTTGCTCCAAACAGCTACATTTTTACTTGGTCAGTTCTTCACTATTGCACATGACATTGACATTTACAAGATTTCATGCCAGTTATTCCCTAGGGTGGTCCTCAATTGGGGTTTGTCAAGTTGGGTTTTGTCATGATTAGAATCAGGTTATTGACATTTGTATCCTTCTTGGAATACCTTATCAGGAGGCACATTATTCCAGTTTGACCTTTCCTAGTAATGTTAGCACCAATCACTTGGGTAATGTCCAGATTCTCCAGTCCACCAGTACTGTTTTTCCGTTTATGATTCCTTTTATAATCTTTTTATAATTATAAATATTGTTTAGGAAAAACTTTAAGACTCACTAGAGTGAAAAAACAGCTCAGTCTTTAATTGAAAAATAATCAATTCTTCATATTTTCATATAGCTTAATTCAGTTATCAAGTTATTCATAAGACTTGAAGGCCTCCTGCATGTAATAAATGGATGCAAACACATGGAGACCTTAGAAGGGAGAGAAGTAGAAATAGGAGAAAGTAGAGAGAGTGTCGAAGAAAATAGAAACCACATGAGAGGAACCTACTCTAAAGTTCAATGCTATATATCTAGAACTTAGAAAAGAACCCATTAATGGAAAGATAGTCCATTAAAACATGATTGATATGAGAGAGAGAGAGAGAGAGAGAGAGAGAGAGAGAGAAGCATACTGGGTATTTTTGAGCCTGGAGGCAGAGACACCAAGAGACATATGGAGTTGTAGACAAGTCTAGCTCATTTTAAAAACTTTGATTGGGTAGACATGTCCCATAAATAGATAAAAGAATATTGGGGTTTATTTCCTGGCAATCAGAAATGGCTATTTGAAGTTATTCTGGGTAGGTGGATATTCTTGGTGTTTTCCTTTTCCTTCTTAACCAATGTTCAAAACTTCCATTTACTATCATGACCCCTCCTAACAATAAAGCCAATGTGACCAGGCCTGGCAGTGCCTTAGGAGGTCTGGAGTTAATCTTGTTGACTTAAGGTCAGTTACCTGGGTATGTCTAGTTACTAAAGCAGTGCCCATCCCTGAATCCTACCACGTGAGGTGTCTCTATACAACTGGAACTTCCTAGCAACTCTTCCTGAAGTGCTGTTTCAGTTATTTACTCTGACCTAGAGGAAGGTATACTATATATACTGTAATACCTCTTTTTATCATTAATACATGTACATATGCATGTATGCACAATATATAGTGTCATCAAATAACACTTAACCTCACTAGCTGCTATGTACTTTGATATTTCTATTTACTAATCTTTTCCATTAAAGATTGCTGATCATAACCTAATTTATATTGAGACCCTTATTGTTTACATTCCTAAAGTTTGAAGATACTGACTATTGCTTTCTTTTTCACTCTACCGAAATAGAAGGGAGGCCTTTTTTGCTTGAGTAGGGTTTGAAAAGCAAATCCTATGGTTTTCCCCCAACCCCCTCCTCCACTCGCTTTACCAAGTTGATCCAGTTTACCAGTACCTCTAGCTTCTAGATGAAGTGCCCCTTGAAATCATAGGACAACTCACCAAGTGTCATGGAAGGATCACTGGCATGAGCTGAAGATGATCCTTGCTGCTCAGGCCGACCCAGTAGCTTTCTAGTATGGTTGTAGAAATTTATTCTCTGGGAATAGGTTTTGATAGTTGTATGTGAAGAGTTCTGCATTACGTCTAGAATTCAATTCACATAGATATGAGTTCACTCTAACTCATATCCACATCATGATCATTTATACCAAACAGAGCATATAATTTGGAGGATTTATTGTGTTGGTATCCATCTACCTTTGTATTTTTAATCACCAATTAAACTCAATGTAAGATTGAGCATTCCTGAAACATAATGTTTATCTGGGGATGGAAGGTATGAGGTAGGATTGAGGGCTACTCAGCATTTATACAATCCTAAATGTTTATTTGGGGGTTGAAGGCATGAGATAGAATTGAGGGCTAGTCAGTATCTCAATCAACTCAAGGATGTGATGAGTCTTCTTGTCTCTAACATATTAGAGTGTCATTGACATAAAAGCCATCGCTTCAACACAATGAACTGAACTCATTAATGTAATTGATAACCAGTCTGGCCGTAGGAATTTTGCTGCTCTAGGGAAATTGATAAACATCTTGTCCTTTTAGATCCCACAATTAGATTCAGAAGGCGTAGTCAATAACCATGTTGCAGGTGTTAAATTCACCATCTTTAACAGTGGCAAAAAACCTTTTGGGTAGATGAACTATCTGTTGATGAAAGAATAATTGTTGAAATCATTTTTCAGTAGTGGTATTGACAAATAGAACTCAATCCTTGAAGGATAAATTTGATCATGAATTAATGAAACCTATTTTAGATGTTAATTTATACAATCCTGAATAGATCCTTGATTTATTGCATCTCATTTTTAAAGCTAAAAGCATGACTGGAAAAGCATCTAAATGCTATATAAATCTGATTGGTCCCTTGACCTGCAACCCAGCGAAGGAATATTATTATGGTTCTTAAATATAATTAATGCCCACATTTGATCTTTAAGGACTTTAATAACTTTGATTTTTAAGAGGAAGAATTTTAGGATTTTTATTTTCTCAACTAATTCAGTGCTAGATCTTGATCAAGTTTTAGATGTTAATAGTCTTGGAGCTTTCCACATGGGTGCTCTGACTGACATAGGATATGTAGCTGATATTAGATGACATTCTAACATGGTTTATACTTTTCTTTTATGGATCTAAGACTTTACTTGCTCTTCCACTAGATCTAAATGCCCTTTCCTTCCTTGTATACATGATAGTTACCTATTTCACTTCTCTAGAACCATCCCAAAGTAGGTCTGTGAAGTGTTTGCAGGTCCTCATTTGCTGCACTCTAGAATTGAATTGAATAGACTTTGGATTGCTCCCTTACTCTTTGGAATGTATCCTTCCATCACACTGCTCTAGCAGTCCATCACACACAAACTCTGACACTCCTGCTGTATAGGCATTTATTAGTTTTTGTTTTTTAATCATTTTATTGGGGGCACATACAGTTCTTATCACAATTCATGCATATATCCATTGTGTCATGCACATTTTACATTTTTTTGCCATCATCATTCTCAAAGCATTTGCTTTCTACTTGGGCTCTTGGTATCAGCCCCTCATGATTGCCCTCCCTCCCACATGAACCCTTGATAATTTATAAATTTTTATTGTTGTGTCATGCCTTATACTGCTTGATGTCGCTCTTCTCCCACTTTTCTGTTGTTCACCCCACAGGGAGGGGATTATATGTAGATTCTTGTGATCGGTCCCCCCCTTTCCCCACACCTTCTCCTTACCCTCCTGGTATCACTACTCTCATTATTGGTCCTGAGGGATTTATCCGTCCTTGACTCCCTGTGTTTCCAGTTCTTATCTGTACCAATGTATACCCTCTGATCTAGCCTGATTTGTAAGGTAAAATTGGTATCATCATAGTGGGGGAGGGGAGGAAGTATTAAAAAGTAGAGGAAGCTTGTATGTTTCACTGGTGCTATCCTGTACCCTGACTGGCTCATCTCCTCCCCACAACCCTTCTGAAAGGGGATGTCTAGCTGCCTAAAGATGGGTTTTTGGTGTCCATTTAGCATTACCCCTCATTCACATTGATATTATTTTTGGTCTGTTATAATAGACATTTATTAGAAGTCAAGGAATGGTTAGAATACATCCACTCCTCACTAACCAGCATGGTTAAGTTACAAAGATCAGGTTGGTATGCCAAAATCATCATTATACAAAAATTTGACCACATCAGATCACAAAAGATGGTTACATCAAAATTGCCAAGTGACACCATTGGATAACTGTCAATCCACTGTTGAGGAATAACCATAACCATTATTGCCACCTTTATTCTTGTTTATTTTTGTGCTACAGGTACATTGATGATTTGCAAAATAGTAGGTGGTGGATTTTTTTACTGTTGTCTTAAATTTGACATGTTGGATAACAAGCTACTTAATGAGTGAGGAATACATGTGTGTCACTGTATTCACAGAACTGAGAAGAACTTTACAGTAATTTAGCATCTTACTTAAATTATCTTGAGTAAAGAAATGAATGCACCACTAAAACAATGACCTAGAGGCTCATCGTTCAAGGTTTGTACACATATGTTCCCTTTGCTTAGGATAGTTCTCCCCCAAATTATCCTCCCAGCTCAATCCCTTACTTTTCTACCCCCTTATAGAGGCTTCAACTCCCATCTTGTTAAGCCAAACAACACTCTCTTTCACTCTTTCCCTGCCTGCATTTTTCTTTATAGAAATCACCAGCCCCTGACAATGTCATATATTTTGTTTGTTCGATTTTTATTACTTCAGTCCTCCTACTAAATCAGGAGTTGACTAACAATATTTTTGTCCAGTAAAGGACAAGATAGTAAATATTATCCACTGTCTGGGCACCCAGGTTTCTATGGAAATGACTCAACTCTGCCATTGTAAAATGAAAGTGGTCATAGTAGATTCATAAAGGGGCGTGACTGTGTTCCAATGAAACTCTATTCACAAACTTTGACTTTGGATTGGAACTGGACTATGCTTGCCTTAGCCCTGGACTAGAACACACATTTCCCTAAGGGCACAGAGCTTGTTGGTCTTTTTTCCAAGCCATGAACCAAAGTCCCAGCAAATGAAAACAGGCAAACAAAGAACAAAAAAGACATTGCCACCAAGTCAACTCCTGTTCATGGCACTACCATGGGTCACAGTGCAAAGCTGCTTCCTGGAATTTACCTTGGCTATGATCTGGAAGACCACTGGGAGGGTCCAGCTGCTAACCTTTTGATTGGCTTGTTGTATACAAACTGCTATACCATCCATGGAAGGCATATTGAAAGACTGATAAATAGTTGTTGAATAAATCTTTGGTAAATTGAGAGGCCACCAATTACAAAAAAAGATACTTTTTAAAATCAAGTCCAAAAGTTCATTTCTAGTCTACTCTAACACTCTTAAAAGAATGTGACAGGTGGAATTTTCAGATGTGTCTTTGAACGTTTCTAAAACCTGAAGGGGTAAGCCGGCATCACCATCTAGCCCTCAAGTTCAGTCATGCTCTCACTTGTAAACTTGGATGTATTTTTATTCAGTTGGCTACTGTAGGTAATTTTGACAAAAGTTAAAAGTCAAATGAGCAAACTTGGATGCAGAGACAGAACATTAAGACTACCCCAGTTGATGTAAAAGAGATTTCATTTCACTTAAATTCAGTACATGGAAATGGATTCCATAATGGCCCTTGTATGAACCCCAAACCTTAGTTGTATCGAAAGGGTTTGAGATGAGTTATTTGTTTCACTCCATAATAATTACTTATAGAATTGGTTTTGAATTGGATGTTTATTTTTCTGAAAACTGTCAGCATAGCTGTTGGTACAGCTGCTATATTATAAATAAGTATGAATCAAATAATGGATGCTGTTTTGAGTGCTCCTTGACAAGAATGAAAAAAGAGGTTGAAATTACATTTTCCCTGGCTGTTGGGACACAGAGACTCCTCTTCAGTGCCATCCAAGGACAGCCTTCATCTCTCACAATTTACCAGGTTTTTCCATGAAAAACAGATAGGTGCATGTTTCAGAAGCCTGGCATGAAGCAAACTGATGTGGACACAGACAAGGAAGCTAATGAGTCAGACTGAGGCCCCGGGGAACAAGGAGCCTTTAACACTACTGGGTCTCCAGGGGCAGGGAAAGAAACCAGGACGAGCTGGGTAAGGCTTGGAGTATGGAAAAGGTGCCATCATTACAGGATCCATGATCAAAAGGGTAGTGTCCTTCCAAAACTGCTTTGAAGACTAAAGAGATTTTTCTCTTCACCCACCCTAATTCTCTCTTGCCAGCGCGTCACATTCATTGAACCCAGTGGGAAGCCAGAGAGAAGGGACTAAAGTGTTAGTCTGGGTAGACTAGAGAAACAAAATTCATAGACACTCATATGGGTTTGTGGCGGTCATGTACCTATGTCAGTTTCATGATTGAGATATAGCGGTGGAGTCTAGCCTGTTAATCTGCAGATAGCTATTGAGTAGGCAACAAGGCTTCTGTGGGGGCATGGCTTTCTCCTAAGAATTCTGGGAAGTCTCATGGTATTTCCCATGTGGAGAGGAGAGACCATTTTCCCCAGTTGTTGGGAGTCGCTCAACTGACAAGAGAAGATGGCAGCGTCCAAGGAACTGGAGAAGCTGGAGCTGAAGCTGGCTACCTGGCCTTACTCTGATGGAACCAGACCTCTGAAGCCAGAAAAGCTACACAGAGACTTCTGCCCATACAGAGATGTTTCTGTCACTAATGGATACGGCTGATAGACCCTGAGTCCTGGAAATGAGGAGCCACGAGGGAACCCCTGTCAGTACCGGGACTCTGCACCCACTGGTCTGTGACTTTGTGAAATGGAAGGAGACTTTATAGACTGTTATCAGGCATATGGGCTAATATCAGACTTATGACTGTGATCTGGACAGGGTTGAGGTGTTTTCTCAATGTTCTATTCCTCTTGTATATAAACCTTTCCCTTATATCCATATGTGTCTATGAATTTGTTTCTCTAGTCTACCTGGACTAACACAAGGTACAAGAAAGAACTTTTTAAAAATAAATTTATTGGAGGATTGTATAGCTCATCACAATATATACATCCATCCGTTGTGTCAAGCACATTTGTACATTTGTTGCCATCATTATTCTCAAAACATTTTCTTTCTACTTAAGACCATGCTATCAGCTCCTCAATTTTCCCTCCCTCCTTTATAAACTCTTGATATTTTATAAATTATTATTATTATGACATGTTTTACACTGACTGACGTTTCCCTTCACCAACTTTTCTGTTGTTCATCCCTCTGGAATGGGGTTATATGTAGATCATTATAATTAGTTTCCCCTTTCTCTCCTACCTTCCCCTAACCCTCCTGATATGGATACTCTCAATACTGGTCCTGACAGGCTGAGCTACGGTGTGCGCGGGACTGCGGCCCACTGGGATGAAGGTTCGATTTCAGCTCCACGGAGCAAAGGTTGGGCCTCCTACTCCCACCACCTGAGGGCAGTGATGCCCCCCCCAAAAAAATATTGGTCTTGAGGGGCTTATCTCTCCTGGATTCACTGTGTTTCCAGATCTTATCTATACCAGTGTACATGCTCTGGTTTAGCTGGATTTTTAAGGTAGAATTGGGGTAATGATAGTGTGGGGTGTGGGGGAAGCATTACAGAACTAGAGGATAGATTTATGTTTCAACAGTGCTATACTACAGCCTGACTGGCTCACCTCTTCCTTGTGACCCTTCTGTAAGGGGATGTCCAATTGTCTACAGGTTGGATTTGAGTCTCCACTCCACTCTCCCCTCATTCACAATAAGATATTTTTTCTGAGCCTTTGATGCCTGATTTTTTTAATATTTCACACTGTCCGATGTGTCCCTTCACCTACTTTTTTGTTGTCTGTCCCCCAGGAAGGTAGATATATGTATATCATTGTGATAGGTACCTCTTTTGTCCCCTCACTGTTTCCTTTCCCTCCTGGTACTCTCAATATTGATCCTGAGGGGTTCATACTGCACCCTGACTGGCTCATCTCCTCCTTGAGGTCTTTCTCTAAAGGGATGTCCAGTTACCTACAGGTGGGTTTTGGATCTCTGCTCCGCAATCCCTTTCATTCACAATGATATCATTCTTTGTTCTTTGGTACCTGATACCTGATCCCATTCACAGCTCACAATCACACAGACTGGTGTATTTCTTTCATGTGGGCTTTGTTGTTTCTCAGCTAGAGGGCTGCTTGCTTATCTTTAACCCTTTAAGATCCAAGATTCTGCATTGTTTGATAGTTGGGCACCATCAGCTTTTTTAAGCATATTTGCTTATGCACCTACTTTGTTTTCAACAAACATCAGGTAGATGAGCATCACAGAATCCCTGGTTATTAGAGCAAATTATTTTTGTGTTGAATGAGTACATGGATAGAGACCCAATTATCCATCTACTACCTTAACACTAAACCCAAAATATATGTACAGAAATCTATTCCCTATTGTTATATATAAATATATGTACATATAGACATGCCTGTAATTAGTTCTCTATAAATGTCATTTGCTTCCTATATGTTTCCTTTATTTCCTTTTACTTTCTTCATGCCCCACTATAATATTCAGCCTTCATCCAGGATTTAGTAATTCCTCTCGATTACATTGCCCTTGATCATGCCCCACTAGGCAGCCTTCATCCTCCCTGTCCTCGATTTTAGATCACTTGTTGTTTCCTTGCCCCTGAGTTGTTAACACCTACTTCCTTTCCTCTGCCTCCGCATCCCCAGTCTATAGGAATAAAGCTCAAGGTAGCTCATTGACCTTGTGGTATTAGGTCCATCAATGAGGGAACTGGGACACACCTGAGAGTTTTAGTGTGGGGAATACACAGACTGTTGGAAATAGGGAAGGACAAAAATGCAAATGAGTCCCAAATTCATAAGTGGAATATACTGAAGATAAAAAGACCTGTATACAAAAAAAGAATTCACCAGGGGAGTAATAAGAGGTCCCACAGACTGGGAAAACATCATTGACAATGACAAATCAAACAAAGACCTTATTACTAAAATGTACAGTACTCTGCTAGATTCCCAGAAGGTAAAATACTAATTGCCCACTGAGAAAGTTGGCAAAAGATCTTAGCAGAAGTTTCATGAGGGCAGAAATCCCGAATAGCCAATAAACATATGAGAAAATGTTCCAGATCATTAGCCATAAGAGAAATGCAAATTAAAACAACTCTGAGATGCCACCTAACACCTTCAAAGATAGCCCAATTCAAAAAATCAGGAAGCAAAAAGTGTTGGAGGGGCTGTGGTGAGATAGGAACTCTTGTCAACTATTGTTGGACCTGTACGTATGTATAGCCACTATGGAAATAGAGATGGGCATATACAAAAGAGGCAAGAAACAAATCACAGCCAGACATCTGTGCTCCGATATTCATTGTGACACAGTTCACAATTGCATGGAGTTCAAAACAAACCTAATGTCCATCAACAGAAAAATGGGTCAAAAAACTGTGATACTTACTAGGCATACCTGAAAAGCAGTGATGAATGCATGAAACACATTGCTGCATGGGAAGAACTGGAGGAAATTTTGCTAAGTTAGCTAGGCACAAAAGGACAAGTACAACATTAGTCCACTGAGGTAACTTTAAAAATGCAAAAGGGATAAACAATACAGAAGAAAGAACAACAGGACTGACTTATTCCAGGGAATGGTGGGAAAAGAGCTCTATAAAAACAGTAATTGTATATTGAGAAAACGTTCCAGCCCAGTCCAGATAAGTTTTATATTAGCCCATGTTTCCAATACCAAACTATAAAGGCCTCTTCAGACTCACACAACACATAAAATGACACCAAATGCAGGAAGATCCCAGGTGAGTGGGTGAAAGTCTTGTGGATCAAGTGGCAGTGGAGGCAAGTCAGTGCTAAAAAGGGTATTCACATGGTTTTTCCAACTCCAGACTTCTAGCATAGCTCTTGTCTTGTCAATAGAACTGTCTCACAGGGAGTCAGAGCAGAGAGTGTCTGTGTCCTGTCTCCAGCGAGCTATTTATCTCTATGGTGCCTCCAAATAACATCCTCACTCTTAATAGTCTCAAGTTGGCACCAGATTATGAAATGACCACAGAACCTAAGTGATACCATCCATCCAAGTGCATGAGTTTTTAATTAATACAGAAGATTTTAGCTTCAACCTTTGTTTCAGTGATTTTTCTCACCAGCCCCTTTTAACTTTCATTATTTTCTAGTCATCAAAACAAGAATTTAGTACTGAATTATTATTTGAGGTTTTATGCATTTATATATGTATACAAAGATTATACAATGGCCAATTAGTGCTCTGAAAATATCTCGTGTATGAAAATCTCTTCATGTTTTGGAATAACCTCATAGAGCACCATTTTTTGGTAACACCAGTCTTCTATGTTATAGATTTTTAAATCTAATTCTTTTTATATTTCAAAGATAAAATGGTATTAAATATACCTTTTCAAAGAATACACATAATCATGGAGGGATATAATAGCTCTCTGGGGTGGCAAATAGGCCTGGTAGCATATTGAGTTAAGCACCAGACTTCTAACTTTAAGGTTGGTGGTTCAAGTCTTCTGTGACAGATTAATTTGATAGTGCTTTCATAAAGATTCACACGCCTTCACAATACAGAAGGGTCAGAGGGAGGAGATGAACCAGTCAGGGTGCAGTGTAGCAACAATGACACATACAGCTTTCCTATAGTTCTTTAATATTTCCTCCCCCTAACCCCCATTATCATGACCCCAATTCTACCTTAAAAATCTGGAGAGACCAGAGAATGTACACTGGTACAGACAGAAACTGGAAACACCGAGAAACCAGGACAGATGATCCCTTAAGGACTAGTGGTGAGAGTGGCAATACCAGAAGGGTGGATGGAAGGTGAAGTATAAAGCGGAAATGAATCACAAGGTTCTACATATAACCACTTCTCTGGGGGACGGACCACAGAAAAGTAGGTGAAGGGACACATTGGGCAGTGTAAAATATGAAAGAATATTAATAATTTATAAATTTTCAAGAGTTCATGAGGAAAAAGAGGCAGGGAGGGAGGGGGAAAATGAGGAGCTGATACCAAGGGCTCAAGTAGAAAGCAAATGTTTTGAAAATGATGATGGCAACAAATGTACAGATGTGCTTGACACAGTGGATGCATGTATGGATTGTGATAAGAGTTGTCCCAGCCCCCAATAAAATTATTTTTAAAAATAAATAAATAAATCATCACAACTTCAGCAACCCTTTGAATAGGCTCTATTCTGTCCTATAGGGTCATTATGTGTTGAAACCAGCTCAATGACAGTGGGTTTGTTTATTGTGTGAAGGATGGGACTGGGCTCCTTTGTTTCTTCAGTTCCCCTTCCTGCTACAAACACACATAGTTTCTGCCCTAACCTACAGATAGAATCCAATTTGATGGAGATAAACTATCACTGTGGAATGTTGGTTTGAGCATTTTTGAGAAAGGTTTTGCCCATGGTCACAAGTCTGTTCAAAATGCATTTTCCTGCAGGTATGAAAAAAAATAAGAGTAATCAATCAGGAGGAAAAAGTCTTCCGAACCGCGTCATATTTCATGGTCTGTAAGCAATGGGTGTCAGTGATGCCTTTGAAAGCGCTGGAGTGGCTGGATTTCTAATCCCCAAAGGGTTCAATCAGTTGGCACTCAAAGCAATATCATATGTGAGAGCCATCAAGCTGTCTGCCCTGTAGTCATGCCAACCTAGGCCTACTCTGCTTCCTCTCACTTGCTGGGTAGAATTAGACAAGCAGGGTAGAAATGCACCTGTTTCCAAGCAGCCCTCAGAAATCATTTTTAAGTTTCTCAAAATGTCACCAATTGTTTCTGGATGGGAGAGTTTGTCTTCTCAAGAGCGATGGTCAGCTTTGTAATATCACTGAATCTGTCCGTCATGTCAAAGCATGAGAAACACCCCCTTTAGACTTACACCTGGAGTCAGAATCTCTTGGGATTGTGTTGCTGTGAGCTTGGTTCTTAAACTCAGTTCCTGGCTCATTCCAACTTTGCACAACGGAATGAACTGCTGCCCAGGCCTGTGTTGTATTCTCAATTGATTGCAGATCAAACAATGGTGAAGCCCGTGCTCGCACAGCAGCATGTGAATCTCCCCTGTGGGCTGGGTGGTGACTGTGTGCTATGCCTTAGCCAGGAAAGGAAGTCACGTTTCCCTTATTGGCATTGCGTAGTGTGGCCCTGACCACTACCACCCTCCCTCTGGATCCGGACAGAAATCTTCACGTTTCTTTTTTGTTGTTTTTGCTGTTCTGTGGGTAGGCTAGATTTGAACACAAGCTCCCCAGTACTTTTTATTTTCATTTTATATATAATCACACTTACATGTTGGGCTGCTAATCTGGAGGTCTACTCTTTGAAGCCAGTTATTCTTCAGAAGACAGGGCTTTCTACTCCCACAGAGATATGAAGTCAAAAACAATGAGCATACGTATAAGTAGGTGAATAGATAAAAACAGCGTTGTATAGCCACACAATGAATTACCCAGGAAAAAAAAAAACAATCGACTGAATGACATATGCAACATGAGTGGATCAAAACATAATTGTTGAATGAAAGAAACCAGACCCCCTTAACTCCTCCCACCAAAAGAATACATAGATATCTAGACAAGGAAAACTAATTACCGTAATGACAATAGATCAGTAGATGTTTGAGAAAAAGGAATAGAGAGGCTGGTAGGAAGGGAAGAGAAAAAAATTGAGAACAATGAACATAGTTATTATGATTGTGGGGAGGGTTTCATGAGAGAAAGTGTCAAAACATCCAATTGTACACTTTTAATTATGTGTACGTAATTCATATTAATTACTGCTCAATAAAGTCGTTAAAATTAGGGGAAAAAACAGGATTACAAAATCCCACAAGGGCAGTTCTACCAGTCCTATAGGATCACTCTGAGTCAGAATTGACTGGATGACAGTGTGTGAGGTTAAAAATATGTATTATTCATGGAAGAAGCACACCAGCCTGTGTGACCACGAGGTGTTGAAGGGATTGGGGATCATGCATCAAAGAACTAAAATTATATAATTATAAATGAGGGGAAACACAGATTAGGAACCCAAAGTATATCAGTAGGTAAACCAACATCCCCTTACAGAAGGGCTGCAGGGAGGAGACGAGCCAGTTAAGCTAAAGTGTAGCAACAATGAAATATGCAACTTTCCTCTTGTTCTTAATGTTTCACACACACACACACACACACACACTATCATGATCCCAATTCTAGCCTACAAATCCGGCTAGACCTGGGGGTATACTCTGGTATGGATAGGAGCTGGAAACATGGAGAATTCGGGACAGATGATCCCTTCAGGACCAATGGTGAAAGTGGTGATACCAGGAGGTTTGGAGGGAAGGGAGAGTAGAAAGGGGGAACCAATTGCAGGGATCTACATATAACCTCCTCCCTGGGATGCGGCAGGAAAGTGGGTGAAGGCACACAACGGACAGTGTACAATATGACAAAATAATGATAATTTGTAAATTATGAAGGGTTCTTTGGGGAAGGGGAGTGGAGAGGAAAGTGAAATGTGAGGAGCTGATACCAAGGGCCTAAGTAGAAGGAGGATGTTTACAGAATGATGACGGCAGCAAATGTACAACTGTGGTATGCATACAACAGATGTATATATTGATTGTGATACGAGTTGTATGAGCCCCCAATTAAATGATTTAAGAATATATACTGAGATTTTCATGTTCATGTTTAAGATGTATCAAAATAAGATGAGATGAAAGCAAAACATATATTTTAATAATTTCTGAATATTTTCTATTACTGCTCCATTAAAAATTGCTTTCTACTCTGACAGCAAAGTGATAGAGGGTGCTTCATTATGTTTAACCAACTTAGTTGAACATTTTAACAAGTGGACTTAGGAAGGTCTGGTTGCAAGTTCAGCTTCCTTCCAGACTTGCTTTTTATCGTTGCTGTTGCAGTAGGAAAAGGAGTCACAGCAACACATGTAGAGATGGATAGCTAAAGTATGACTTTACCATCCTGGTTAGCTCATGATAGGCTACTTTTCAACTCCATCTATGTGAAAAAGTTTGTTGAAAATCAGTTTGAAATTTCCCATCTTCCTTGATGCCCTTCAACTGTTTTTCTAAATCAAATAGATGATGTTACACATTCTTATGCTTAACAAAGTTAGTTCACGAGCCATGGGAATGCTTCTTTTGGAAGATTTTTGAATAGGTTCTAAAATTTCATTTCTACATTTTCAGACTGCAGTTTTTCGAGGTACATATTTGCATAATTTTCAATAAACAATCACATAACAGAGGAATTGTTTCCAAACATCTGTTTTCACTATTTTCTATTCATGTTTTCTTATTTTCTTTTGGAAAGTAAGTTACATTCTCACTGATTAATGTATTATCACCTTTACCCAGAAGGGACAACTCTTTTTGTTCCTTGATGCTAACAAGTCCTGGGTAGTAAAAAAAAAATTTGTTGCCTCTCTCTGTTAATATATTTGCTTCAAAAGTAACCACGGCACTGCAATTTCTTTGTTACTAAAGCTTTCAAGGAATTGGTTTAAGAGGGTATCTTTAAATTGTTCCTGGAATTCTTGTTTTGTTTCTGTCAAAATGCTACTTTCACCCCATTTGTTGCAGTACTACACTATTTTAAGAATAGTAATTTTTACAGTAGGCTCTTTTAAAAGAGGAAAGGAGGCTATGTCTCACTACCTCCAGCTTCTTAAGGTGGGAGGAAAGTCACTTTCAAGTTGCATAGACCTTCTCATCCTTTTTTTCTTAGGAGTTTCACTCATTGTCCCCTAATGTTCCTATCTAATCTTTGGAGTTGTTGTTGTTACTTTGATCTTAAATAGATGGTTCCTAAAAGAGTATAATGCACACAGCAGACACTATTTCCTAATTTTCTTTTATTTGGTTGTAAGAAAATGTCAGAGCATACATTTGGATTAAGGCTTACAGATTATCTTAGGGCAATAGTTTCAGAAGTTTGTCTAGCCCCAGTTCATGCAAATTTGAAATTATCTTATGCTATCCCCCCTTTTGATCAAGATTCTTTTGTGGAATCTTTCATCAAAATGTACAATAGTGATAGCTGGGCACCATCTAGTTCTTCTGGTCTCTTGGCAAAGGAGAAAAGTAGTCACACATTTCTCTTATTCCTGACTCAACTTCCTCCTTATTGTAGTATCAGGAAAGCTAGAGCACATGTCCACATTCACAAGCACTTTGCGCTTGTCATATTGAAGCTGATAAAAGTAGCATGCTTTGGTCATTGGGATGTTAGCAGAGTAGGAAGACACTAAAGAATAATAGAGCATCTGATAGTGAATTACATCCTAGGGATCAATGAAGAATAGTCTACTCTACAATACAGACCAAGAGAGGATCTATCCAGAGCTGGTCATTACTGAAAAGAAACACTGATATTGAACTTCTCAGTTGAACCTGAGCACATAGGTGTATGACGCTTCATTTCTTTCAGTCTTAGGGACCCATATACCCTATCTGTTACCATCCTCCCAGCTTTTTAAATTAGCATACGAAAAGTCATGGCCTTAACTTGGTTCTTCCTTCTAGACCTTTCCTCTCTAAGGAAAGGACATATTTCAAGAAGAACCTTGCTGATTCTGCCGAGTGCCTTGAGAACTGCTACAATTCTAGACTTCTTATGCGGTGCTTTTTACTCGACGAAGTAATCCTTTGTGATACATAAGTCTTTTCACACCTACTGTGAAGGAAATGCCTCAAGGGTTTGAGGACAGCCTTACATACTTGATTTTGTTGGTTCGTTTGTTGGGCCTTACATACTTGTTGGAGAGTTGGGTGGCAAGATTGCCAGCATTCCTTTGGAAATGAAATCTGTCAAAAACAAGCAAATTGTTCCTTCAATCTTGATGGCTATATTTCCATCTCATTCAATGTATTCAGTGTTTTCAGGTGTTAGATTCCCTGTCTCTCTTTGCACGTTGGTGAGAGGTTGCAGGCGGGAGGTGGAAGTTTGTGGAGCTCATCAGTTATATTCTTCTAGTCTCAGCATCAGGATTCACTGAAGCATGTTCAGTAGATAAAAAGATGTTGCTTTTTCAGCTCATTATAAAGGGGCTTGGGCATCTTTATATATTAACATTTTTCCATGTGCTGGGTCCAAAAGTGCTTGCCTTAATACAAAGAACAAAATGTTTCATGGGCAACATTTTAGTGTGAATCCGTTCTTACTGGGAAAGAGACAAGGGTTGATTATTTTTAGCTAATTTATGCTGAAAACACAACCTGTCGAGCAAGAAAATGAACATGCCTTTGGAAGGTTATTCTCAACACAAAAGCAAAACCAAAATCAGCAAAATCGAAGACACTAGAACCAGTAGTGATCACAAAGTTAACATTTGGCTGTGTGTTTTCTGAATGTCTAAGAGTGTGGAAACTACAAGGGCAGGAACTGGACCAACCTCTGACTCCCAGGGCACAGAAGATGGAAGCATCTGAGATGAGAGCATCCTGCTCCCCTTATCTCATCCCTTAATATACAATCAGTGCTTCTCTTTTTCCCTACCTCACCTAGGAGCTCTGGTGGCATGGTGGTTTCTAGTTGGGCTGCTAACTGCAAGGTTCAATCTGACTCACAGCAACACTCTAAGATAGACCTGCCCCTGTGGATTGGTCATCAAGGCTGTGATCATTACAGAAGCAAACAGTCACATCTTTCTCCCATGGAACAGCTGTCAGGATTTGAACTGCCAACCTTTTGGTTAACAGTTGAACCCAGGGATTCCCAGTGGTCACTGAGTGGTCAGGAAACACAACTGTGGAAAACTCTCTGACAGCCATGGAGTCACTTGCCGGTCTCAGTGTTCTGCTGTGTTCTATTACAACATTGCCTCGGATACGTCAACTTCTATGAACATTTGTGTCTACTGTGTCATGGCATCTGAGATGACTTTTCACAATGAAGAGCTCACAGCTCAGTCTGGATTTGTCAGGCATTTTGCTGAGAGAGTTGGGCTGCAGGTAGTGGAGATATTACTGTTATCATTTCCCTATTTTAAATTGGAATAGGTTCATTATGTCCGAAACTGTTTTCTTTCTCATCCTTTATTTCGTGAGGATAAGAATAACAGCCAATGATTATTTTGAATGCTTTTAATGTCCCAGATATTTTGCTCACTCAGTCCCCTACCACCATCGTATGAATTTGGTTGCTATTGTTGTGTTCTGACTAAGGGCGCTGAGGCACAGGGTCAGGGAAGCCCTTCTTGCTGGTGACATGACTACGAAGGGGTGGGGCGAAAACATTCAGATCAAGGCAATCAGTGGCAGCGCCAAAGCCTCCCTCCAGACTGCATTGTGAGTCACTCTCTCCCCAGGCTTCAAAAACTGCATGGAAAAATTCCATGATCGCTCAATCCCATTTTCTCACGGACATTTGGAAGCCCTCTTGTATATGTTCCTGTGCAACCCAGAGAGCGTTGCCGCCTTCAATTTGGGAAAAAATCCACAGGACTTGCATTTGTCAACATACCAATGTCTCCATCCTCGCTGGGGACACGTGGTGTGTGCAGAAAGAGGGTCTCAGAGGAATATTCCCACCCTTCTCTGTCAGAGTGGCCTCCAAATATATTAGAAACTCAATGGCCTTTGGCCACCTCCACCATATTCAGTCCCATCCATGCCTCCATGATCTTTTGTTAGGCTTGGTGTCATAACTTCTTAATGGACCACTCTGCTTCCAACCAGTTCTCTTCAGTCTGCTCCCATAAAAGTGCAGAATTCTGTCCCTTCTCTCCTAGCAACTTTCCCATGGTTCTTTGTTACACACAGAGCAAAAGCCACCGTCTTTCCAAGAGCCGGCATGCACTGCTACCCCACCCTCTTCACTCTTCTTCTCACTGCCTCCAGCCCCTACTCCCAGTCCTCCTCATCCCACATTTGTTTTGGTACTCCATCTCAGGGGTTGCCCCAGGTACAGCATGCCTCAAGGCCTTTGTATTTGCCTGAAGGATCCTCATCCTCCATCCATGATTGGACAATATAGCCCCTTCATCCAGCAGCTCTCTATCCTTCCCCCCTGCTTTTCCTCCTTAGTGCTGAAAATGACCTGTATGTCAGTCAGTAAATTAATTCATTTATTTTGTCTCTTACCACTAGAATGAACAGTGTACATGTGTGTGTGCATGCGCAGACACACACACACGGATGCACGCACGCATGCCTTCTTCATTACTTTATGTCCAAGAACTCAGTGTGCATTCAATAATCATTTGCTGAGTAAATGAGTGCATTATGGATTTTGGGGGGAGAATTAAATGAACTAAGCTGTGGAAAGCATTTAGAGCAACACTTAGCATTGAATTCGTGTTTAATAAATGTCAAGCATTAATAATAATGTAAGTATTGAATGAATTGATGGATTAAAAAATTAGACCCTGCTACTTTATCATGTAGTAGGAAGAGGATAATCAAGCTATAGATGTTTTAAATTATATTTGTAATGGATGTTACCCAGGGCTATTGAGTCAACTGCGAGACTCATGGTGATTTCATATGTGCCAGCTGCTCAGAAAGTCACCATGCCTAGAAGAGTCCTGCACTAGCTTGGATGTTCTGTGGTCGCCATCTTGAAATTCCTAATCATTTTACATGTGCCTCTGCACATTGTCAAGTGTGCCCTGCAAACTATACTTGGAATCAGCAAAGCAGGTGTGAATCACACCTGGCTTCCATCTGAGAAGAATGTGACCTTGGCCCACTTCTTTGTCTTCTCCTGGCATTTGTAAAAAAAAAATCTGTGTGTGTGTGTAGAGTAAAGCTCCCTTTCTTGTAGGCGACTTTTGAGGATAAAATAATTGAACAGATGAAAGTGTCAACACATGGTTTCCAACAGATGAGAGGCCTGTTCCTCTTTTTCCTCATCTACAAGGAGTGAAATCAAATAGTCATTTTTCTTTCTGCTTAAAAGGGACTTGGAACTTTTATTTCCCTCATCAGGGATCTCTCCCTGAGGGACAGATCCTGGGGGATTGTCAATGATTTTCCTTCACTCATATTAATGACACAGAGGGGCAGCAGGGTGACACCTTGCCTGCCTTGCTTTATTACATTTAAAAATATGTTGACCAGCTGGCAGGTAGAATAGCAGCTTCTAAGGCATTTGAACCTTAGTTTCTTTGATTTATTGAGGACAGTTGAGAGGGAGGGAGGAGTGAAATAAGTCCCTATCATAGAAATCACTGTGGCTTACATGACTTGAAGGAGACTTCAGTGTTCAAACCAAGAACTCCTCTGCAAAGAAGGCTGCCATGGGTATCATGAGTGGCGAGTCTTCCTTAGCTTCCCAGGATCTGGCACAGCAACCACCAGCTCTGAACAACACTAAGCTACTCCTTTCAACCCAAATCCCCTAGTTGGAAAGTGTAGCTAATGATCCCTGCTCTCCTCTCTCTGTTTCAACGTGCCTTTATGGATCAAAGGAGAGACTTGAGGAAGCACTGTGAACATTGTTGAATGCTGTACATGTGACAAATGTGGATTGCTGATGATGCCTTCTGTCGTTCCGCTGTGAATGACAAAGAAAAATCCACTGAAAGTACTTTTTTAAAAAGCGTTCCTCACTAAAAATTGTATCATTATAAAGGGGAGGGGTACTGAGTGGGGACGCAAAGCCCATCAATAGGTGAAGCAGCACCCCCTCATAGAGAGGTTGCAGGCAGGAGAGGAGTCGGTCAGGGTACAGTGGGGCAACAATGAGGTATGCAACTCTCCTCTAGCTCCCAAATGCTTCCTCCCACTATCAGGATCCCAGTCCTTCCTTGCAAACCCAGCTAGACACTGGAGTCAGAAACATGGGGAATTCAGGATAGATGATCCCTTTGGGACTAGTGGTGGGTATGGTGATACTGGGAGGGTGGAGGGAGAGTGGAGTGGAAGGAGGTAGCCAATTACAGGGATCTACATATCATTTCTCTGGAATACAGACAGTGAGGAAGTGGGTGAAGGGACACATTGGACTGAGTACCAGATGGAAAAAGTAATAACAATGTGTAATTTATTAAGGGTTCATGGGGGAGGAAGAGGGGGAACGGAGAAAGAAGGGCAAATACGGGGAGCTGGTACCGGGGGCCTAATTAGAGGGAGGATGTTTCGGGGATGATTTTGGCAACAGGTGTGCAAATGTGGTATGCATACAACTGACATGTGTGCTGATCATGATGGGAGTTGTATGGGCCCCCAGTAGAATATTTTTTTTAAAAAGGGGGGAAAGGAAAAAAGACTCAAGTAGAAAATATTTGGAAATGAATATGACAACATGGGTACAAATGTGCTTGATACAAAGGATGTATTGAATGTTTTAAGAGCAGTAAGAGCCCGCAATAAAATTATTGGGGGAAAAAAAGTGTTCCTCTAAAAGTCAGTTGCCATGGAATCAATTTTAAATTATGGCTGGTCCTGTGGGTGTCACGGTAGAACTGTCCACTGTAGAGTTTTCAGTCCATGAATTTTTAGGCATAGATCTCCAAGCCTCCCTGTGCAGCACCTCAGAGTGACCTCAAACCCTAACCCTTTCAGTTAGCACTTGCTGTAGAAAAGAAATACCAAGAACTAAATTCTCAAAGTCTTTCGAATGGGAATGTGTCTTAGCACCCACGTGGTTTCTAATCACAGAAATGGAAAGGGACCCTGAACTCCTAGCTGCTACCTCTCAAACTTCCTGTCTCAGCAGATAAGTTGCAATTTGACCGTTTCCTCAAGAGAAACACCCTTTATTCCGCTTATCATTATTTATTGATGTGACAGAGGCTGTTCTAGGAGTGTGTGCTCCATCAGTGAATAGCACAAATGGTCTTGTCATCATGGAACTTACATTCTTGTGAGGGGGAGGAGATGGAAAGAACAACCTGAACAAAATCTGTTCAACAGCATGCTAGCCGGTGAGGAAGGCTTTGAGGGGGAAAAGATCGAGGATGGAAAAGAAAGGAAAGGGTCTGTAGAAGCAGGTTGCAATGCTACAATGTGTGGCCAGGACTTCTCCTGAGAGTGGTGAGCGTGGTCCACACGCATAGCTGGGTGCCAAGCAACTCTGAGAGCAGAAGCAACCAGAGCAAAGGCGAACCACAGCATTGGTACTGAGTTGTCAGGGTACCACAAGAAGGCCATGAGAGCAGCGAATCTATGGGCTTCTCCGCCAGGCAGAGAACAGCAGTTTCCACCTCAAGAGAGAATGAGGTGACCCAGGTGATAGCCGGTACATGTATTTACGCCTCGTTTCTCTGTGTGTTTTCCCCACAGCCACATGACACAGGCCATCTCATTTGATGACCCTCGCTTAGAGAGCTGCCAAATCATCCCTCCGGCTCCCCGGAAGGTGGAGATGAGAAGGGACCCTGTGCTGGGATTCGGTTTTGTGGCAGGGAGTGAAAAGCCAGTGGTTGTTCGCTCAGTCACTCCAGGTAAGTTCCTCCCGCACTCCTGGGCCACCATCCCCGGCCCGAAGGCTACCAGTTTGGTTCCTTTAGTGAAAGCTGGGCACATCATTCCCACGCCTGGATAAAGTCAAACTTCCAAATGGCTCTTCCACTTAAAGACCAATACCTTCCTTTAAGTTGACTACTAAGAAAAACATTGACCCATCATTCATAACCATGGGAATGGCCTGGTTCTTAATTGATCAATGAAAACAATAAGTGGTGCTGAGCCCCCGTGGCTTGGCGGTTCAAATCCAGTGGCGGCTCTCAGGAGCAGCTCTGGGTAGCGCCCACGACCACCAGAGGGCAATGATGACCACAAAAAAGAAAAGAAAACAATAAGAGATCAAGAACTTGTAAGTGGCTTAAGGGAACAGCAGGAAGTTGTGAATAAATCACTGGGATGGTGGACTGTTTACCAATGTGTGACTCCCCTTTCTTTCTACTAAAGGCAGAATAGATTCCTCCTCTACTTTGTGTTGGGTTTGGAGGAACTCTAGTGGCATAGTGAATTACTTTTGGTCAGCAGTTCTAATCCATCAGCCACTCAAAGGGAGACAGATGAGGCCTTCTGCTCCCATAAAGAGGGAAAGTTTCAGAGACCCCACAGGAGCAATTCTACCTTAGAGAATCACTGTGAATCAGAATTGACTTGATGGTAAGTGAGTTTGTTTTTGCATTGGGCTGGGGTATGTGATTGATCTTGAACAATAGCAGCTTGGCAAAGCAGACATGGGTAAAGGCTTAAACTATGCTTGTGCAGTTCAGTCTATTTCTTGGAATTCCACCATGACCACGAGAAGAATGCCCCCTATTCCTCTGGAGCCTGAACTCCAGAATTACCACAGGACAGCAGAGTATGAAGTGGTACTAGTCAAGTGCAGCTAGACCTGTGGTGTGAGACAGTTGTCCAATGAAGATCAGCCAAGCTGCCCTCAAACTAAAGACTTGAGACTGGGAGGTTGTTGGACACCCACCGAGTTTGGGGAGTTTTGTTATGCAGCAGATACTGACAGGTATACTCAATGCCAAATGCCGTATATCCCAATCATGTTCAGGGTATAAAGAGGTTCCACTCTCAACATACAACAGTGTAATGTCACTGCCCAAAGTGAGCTTACCTTTGGTTTGAGCAAAACAATTTTTTTTAATATTTTAATTTATTGTATAGACTTGTGCTGTTACTTTAAGGAGCCTGTATTGGATTTTTAGACAAAAGGAAATTTCTTTCTATGCTGATTATCTTCCAAACCAAATACTGCCATTTGGTTGATGCCAACTTGCGGGGACTCAATAGGACAGAGTAGGACTGCTCCTGTGGGTTTACAAGATGATAACTCTTTATGGGAGTAGAAAGCTCCGTCTTTCTCCCAGGTTTCTTCAGATTCTTAAATGATGCTCAGGATCTGGCAAATTAGTAACTGAATTTAGTAGCTACATAGTTAAGAGCACACAATTATTCCCTGGGTTCAAACCCCTTTTCCACTATTCAGATTGTTAGCTTCTGTATTCTCCCCAGCACTTCAGATTGAAGTTCCTTCTGCACAACATGTCCATAGTAAGGACCTGATGTCCATAACAGGACTGAACATACTGGGCTTTGGCAAGTGAAAATTAGCAGAGGGCCTGGTATATTCTTATCACACCATAAATTATAACTACCGGTAGTAGTAAGTGCTAAACTATTTGGCCAGTTGAGTTTATCAGTTAAGGGAAATTAAAGTCAACTAGTGAACTAGTGTAGTTTATAAAGTCGATTTTTATTTCAATTTTTTATCTCACTTGTTTTGAATAATATGCTCCCACAACAAGTGTCATCACAAATCCAAGCAACTGTTCTGGACTTGAACTTGGAAGAACGTTCCTCCTTCCATCTACCCATTTCTTACCATGCAACTTTTCCTACTGGACATGCGGGAGCTCTCTATTTCAATAGACAGAGAGAGTATTTTAGTGCTCTGTGTGAGCTTGCCAAGGTTGATGCAACTGAGACTCTTACTCTTCAAATATAATATGTTTCTTGCCTTTTTACTAATCTATGTGCTCTGTAGAAAGCAAAGCAAAATGTAAACAATACAGATGATATGTGATTGTAGGTAGGTGCCATTGAGTCAGTTCTGACACACAGCGACTCCACGTACAACAAAACAAAATGCGGCCGGCCCTGTGGCATCTGCACCATTGTTATTTTCGAGTCCATTGTTGTGCTCACTATGTGGATCCATGTTGTTAAAGGGTCTTCCTCTTTTCTGATAACCTTCTGCTTTACTAACATGTCTTTATATAGAGACTGGTCTCTCTGTGTCCAAAATAAAGAGGACTGTGTGTGTTTGTGTGTATGTGTGGGTGTTTGTGTGTGCATACACACACCAAACCAAACTCAAAATCTTAGCCACCAAATTAACTCCAATTCATAGAAATTCTGTCAGACAGGGGAAAATGGCCCCTGTGGATTTCTGAGAGTAGAAAGCTTCATCTTTCTCCTGCCCAGTGGCTGGTGGTTTCCAACTACTGAGCTTCTGAGTTGCAGCCCAATGTACAGCCGCTAAGGAAGCAACAAAAAGTTCATGAGAAGAATGTAATGTAAAATAGTGGGATTTTTCAAAGAACTTTCTGAAATCCCCTTTTGTGTGGGGGATATATTTATATGTGTGTGTGTGTATGTGTGTGTATATATATATCTTGATACCCTACAACCAAAATCCTAACCATTATTAATGTATTCATAGAGATCATATGTTTATTATACATAATTTTGTGCCTATGTACATAAGCATACACAAATACATTTTATTTTTATGTCATATATGATCTTTAATATCTAGGTATGATGTGTGTAAAAAGACATACACACATACTTTTCTTTGAATAGGTTCATGTTTGGCATATTGTTTGTTAATGTTGGGATATGTTCAAATCCCTGGATATGAGATTCTCCACTGTGTGTGTACTCCTTGGAGGTTCCTGTAGAATCAAGATTTGTTTTACATTTTATTGTATTGCTTTGCTGTTCCTACAACCTCTTTAAAAAAAATTCCTTTCCATTGACTCTCCGAAGTTCATAGACCTACTGTTAGACAATATTGAGAAAAGTGGAAAAAGGGAAGCAGAGGTCAAAGAATGTTGTTTCTTGTCATTTTTATGAGTGAAAATGTTGGTCAAATAAATGATTTCAATCATAAAAATAACTCTACTGAAAGCCCAAGTGATTTTGGTGGCATGACCCAATTTTCTACACTAGACAACTCAGTTGTCAGAGTCAAGGGCACCAGACCATTCCCTGTAGTATGCCACTGTTTCATATTCTGTGTGCTGCTTCCTCTACAAATTGGGACTCAAATTGTTTTGATTAGATAGCATATGGCAAATGTATGAGTTGGTCCTATTAAGCGTTAGCGTAGTTTTCTATCAGACAGGTTAATATCTATCAACCTTGACTAAAAATTCTGTATGTGACCCGCTTTTGATTCCTATGCATTTGTTTCTCTGATTTTGAGTCGCTTCTTGCACACAAACCAATATCAAACCAAACTCACTGTCATCCAGTCAATGGCAACTCTTAGCGACCTTCCAGGACAAGTTCGAACTGCCCCTGCACAGATCTGCAACTGTCACTCACGACAGCAGTAGGAAGCTCTGCCTAGGTGTGGCTGGCAGTTTCAATCTGCTGACCTTGTGATTTTAACCCTTGCTGTTACCACTACTGCCAGCAGGGTTCTTGTGCTCCACATGATTTTCAGACTTGTTTGTGTATACAATCACATCTGTCAAGTGAAATTCTTTCATCACTGCGATGAGGACATGTTAAGGTGTTCCCCACCCTCCTACTCTCCTGAAAGAAAATAAATGTTTGCAACAGCCTGAGTGGCACATTGTCTGACTGGGTAGGTGTAGAACTGAATCCCTTTCAGTCCCATCTTCCCAGCATCAAGTGTTCATTTTGATTACTAAATAAAGTCACAGTGATAATACTGAAATGACAATATTTCAATTGCATGTGTCACTCAGTGACAGAACCTAGAAATAAAGTTAAAATTATAGCACCTGATCGATATTGGACAGGTACTTGTACAGATCTATGGAAGGGAGGGTAACCCAGATAATCTCAATATTTGTTTGGCGGCTTTATTTCAGTGTCTGACTCACACAGATGTACATTTAAGTTTATGTGTCAAGAGACGCAGCAGTGACCAGTCTGAATTTGAGGAGCAAGTTCAAAAGAGTTATTGACTGACTACTCTGCACTTGGAAGAATCAACAGACAGATTGCAGTCCTGCGTCGTCAAGCTAATCACCTAAACTGTGAGATCCTCAGTTGTCTCTGTATGGAAAGGGCGATAGTATTCACTGAGGTTCAGTTAGCAAAACATGTAGCCCAGTCAGAGCCTGATGCATAATAAACATACAATTCATTTTTCCCTCCTTTCTCATAAGAAAGCAGCTATGGTTCCATAGTAGAATATTCTCTGCTTCCACAAGAGAAAGGTAGCTTTGATTTCTGGTTCATGAACTTCCTACTCAGCTCCCACCCATGTGTCAATGGTGGCTGGCATGTTGCTATGATGTCCCACAGGTTTCCGTGGAACTTCTAGACTAGGGAGAAAGTCCTGGTGATCAACCTCCAAAAAGTAGCCATTGAAAACTCTGTGACTCACAAAGGTCCAATCCCATTGTGCATGGGTTTGCTATGAGTTGGGGGCCAAGTTGAAGGTAAATGCCAACAACCTTCTCCATGCCACTGGGTATGGAAACTAGCTGAGCCTTGGCAGCCTCTGCTTGAACATGAGCAATTGCACAATCTGCCAGCATCAGATGAGGCCACTTTGTGACTTTGATGGAGTAAGAACACAGCAAGACTGATTTGGAATCTGATCTGGCCCAGATAAAAACACCTGAGCACCATCCAAACCCCATGAACAGTCGTGCATGTCTCTTTCTTTATTGACATGAACGACTGCTCCTTCTTGACCAAGACACATTCCACTGCATACTGAAAGTTTTCAAGTTCACATCCACTCAGAAGTGCCTCCGAAGAAAGACCCAGTGATTGACTTCTGAGAAATCAAAACCTTTCAAAACTCTGGGGAGTACAGCTCTACTCTGGCACACAGAGGAATACTGTGAGTTGGAATGGACTAACTGGTTAACACCCTCGTACTGACATCCCTTTTGGTTCCTTACATCATGGGATCTCAATCATTGTGTTGACTAAATAACTTCAACTTGTTCTTAATAGTGTTGTGCTCAGGTGTTTTCAGCATTTCTGGCAAGCATGAACCCAGCTAACTGGCCACCTGCTAACGTTATCTTCTTCTTAAGGAGCCTTGCTACTTAAAGTGGGGTCAGTTGACCTGCCACATCAACATCACCTGAAAAGTTGCTGGAAATACCGAATCTAGGGTGTGTGAATCTGGGTTGACTAGAGAAACCAATTCATAGACACTCTTATGTAGATAAGAAAGAGCTTTATATGGAAGAGCAATTATATATTGAGAAAACATCCCAGCCCACTCTAGAACAAGTCCATATGCCCCATATTATAAAGATACCAGATTTTAAACAGGACACCATCAACCAGGGGGAGAGAGGGGTTCTTGATTAAAAATTTGCTCTATATGTAGCAACAAAAATTTTCATAGAATGCAAAAATAGTGTTGTAATATATTTATTTTAATTTTAAAATGCCATGGGACATTATTAAATTGTTAAAAATTGTGACGTCTGGTCACCTTACCATATTAGCCCATATGTCTGATATCAGTTTATAAATTCCTCTTCAGACTCACACAACACATGCAATGATGCCTAATACAGGACGATCACAGGCCAGTAGGTGGAAAGTCTTGGGGATCCAGTGGCAATGGAAGCATCTCATGGATCTCCATGTGGCTTCTCCAGCTCCAGGGCTCTGGCTTCATCAGCATAGCTCCATCTGGCTTGTCATCAGGAATGTGAAGCAGAGAGAGTGTGTGTGTGTCCTGCCTCAGGGAGAAACATGATACTACCAGTGGATTCCATGGGCATGGGCCCATTACTGCATTTCATTTGTTAATCTGAAGTAAAGCTCTATGGAATGTGATGCCAGTGAATAAGGCATTCTGTGCATCCACCAGTGGTAGTTTTGGCAGAAGTATTGTGTGCAAGAAAGGCAAATTGATATTCAGAGTAGGTGTCTGTTCCAGTAAGAACAAAATGCTGCAAACTCCATGACGGAAGTGGTCCGATGTAATCAACCTGATTGATCTACAAATGAAGTGGTCCCATATCCTGGACTCAATGTTGCCTCCTGCTACTGTCCACTTTGGACAATGGCATAAATATCAGAAGAAAGAGGAGAACTAATCTCCCCTGTGTGTGTTATTTCATCCATTTGATTTTTTAAGTCTTCCTCTTCAGGACCCTTTGGTGAGCATACACATGAGACACAATTATCCTCACTTTCTTGGCCCATTCAGAGAGGTGTAGCCATATACCTCTTCTCAACACCTTCTTGTCTTGAATTTTCCAATTATATTGCTTCCAATTCCCTGGCCATCCTGCCAAGTCATTAGCCACAACCCTTGAATCAGTATACAGTCTCACATCTGGCTATTTCTCCTTCCAGGCAAACTGAACGGCAAGTGCACTGCTCAAAATCATGCTCATTGGGAGGATTTCTCTACACCAGTGTCCTTCAGAAAGATCCCAGAAAGGAACTGTAGTGCTGCTGCTGTCCACTTACAAGTGGTACCTGCATATTGTGCAGAGCCATCAGTGGACAAAGCATGAATTTTTTTTCCTCCGTCAACTCCTAAGGCACTCCTGAGGAGGCCATAGGTGTAGACTGGGAGAAGGAAGGTAGTGTGACAGGAGTGGAGACTGTGGACATTTGGGCCACTTCTTCATACAGTTTATGCCTACCTTCAGGTCCTGCTCTAGACCGATCTCATATATACCACTTCATTTAACAATGGAGTGTTTCTGCACACATCCAACTTTGTGACTCTGAGGATCAGATAATACCCAGTTCATGATGGGCAGCATAGGTCTCATGGTGACTTGGTGGCCCATGATGAAGTGTTCAGTCTCCACTAACGCCCAGTAACATGCCAATGGCTGTTTTTCAAAGAGGGACATCAAGAAAAGAGGAAGGTGGTTGAGCCCTGGTGGTGTAAGTGGTTGAGTGCGGAACTGCGGCCTGCAGGCTTGGCGTTCCAAATCCAGTGGTGGCTCTCAGGAGCAGCACTGGGTAGCTCCCACGACCACCAGAGGGCAGTGATGCCAAAAAAAAGAGGAAGGGCCTCAACAACATGGATTGAAACAATGACTGCAATAATGGGCTCATGCATCGCGATAATCGTCAGCATGGCACTGTGTTTGTTTCTGTTGTGCCTCGGTGGGCCATGAGCAGGAACCAAGTCGATGGCACCTGACAACAATGACATCTGCATGAATTCATTTCCCAGTGCACTCTGACTCATCACAAGTTCAATGGTCAGAAGGGGTTCTCCACAGACTTCATTCATATGGAGACCCTACCAATGGGTTGGGGCCTTTCATGGTCACCCATGGTCTTCTGCAAAATGGAAAAGAATCTTGAGGTCAAGTAAGTGGTGGGGGAAAGCAAAAGAGAATTCTCAAATTCTCAATTCAAATTTTCAAAATTTAGACCTGGTGCTCTTGATGCTCTATGATGATTTTCCTGATATAATCTTTAAACTTTAAACCAAAAATACCCCCTAAAGTTTTCTTAAAACCCAATAACTTGTTGTTGCCACTAGGTACTGTCAGGTGAGTTCCAATTCATAGTTACCCGATACCCAACAGAATAAAACCCAGCCAATCAGCACCATCCTGGTTCTGTTTGAGCCTAAGGTTGCCGTCTCTGTGGCAGTGGGTTTCCTGGAAGGCCTTCCTCTTTTGTTACTGCCCGGCTACCATGGCAGCCTTTTCCATGGACTGCTCTCTCCTGACAGAATTTCCAAAGTCTGTGAGACATCAGACCATTCTCCCTTTTCAAGAGCATTCTGGCTGTACTTCTTCTCAAACAGATTTGTTTGTTCTTCTGACAGTACAAGGTACTTTCCATATTCTTTGCCAGGATCATAATTCAGATGCATCCTTGCTTCCTCACTTCCCTACTGCAGTGTCCAACTTTCACATGCATCAGTGGTGATTGGAAATACCATAGTTTGGTCACAGTTTGGTCAGGTACACAATATTCTTCCAAATGACATGTTTGTCCTTGAACTTCATCGACTCTTCAGTCTGCCTATTGAACTTCTTGAAGGTCCAACTTACATCAATTAAACAATAATTTAGCTTGTGCTTTTTTAGCCTTCTTTTCTTAAGGTAGTTTGGTAATTCGCATGTGCTCTTTTAAAGAACTATATATGTGGGATCAAATTGATACTGGCTATTCTAAAGATTAAACGGGAAGCTTGAGGGGCAGTGAGCTCATGTTCACAGTGTGAGAACAACTGGAAAAATATGGTGAGATTGGTTTTGGAACTTGAACAATATCCCCCACGGCACAGAATTTACCTGTAAACTTGTTGGATTGGCATATGTAAAACTTTAACAAAAGGAGTTTAAAAATCATTGTTGCAAAGCTTCCCAGTTCTTTCTGATGGGCAACCAGGGATGACAAGGACCAGGTAAAGAAGCCTCAGGCAGAACTGAGCTATGTTTTTGCCATTAGCACCATCTACTCACAATGAGTGACAATTCATCTGGAGAGGAGGCTGTGGATGAGTTAACAATGGCCTTCTCACTCCTGCTTTACTCTCATTTGTCTCCAGGTGGCCCCTCCGAAGGCAAGTTGATCCCGGGAGATCAGATTGTGATGATTAATGATGAGCCAGTCAGCGCAGCACCCAGGGAGCGGGTCATCGACTTGGTCAGGTGCGTGCCTCCTTTATCTGTCTGTGTCCTGCCACCAGGGCTGCTTCCCAGGTCGGAGGCCTCATCCAGCAGATGGGGGGATTCCAGTGAGCCAAGTTCAGGCAGAAACCTACACATGGGCATCATGGAATGGCTTGCTGTTGCAGACCACTCAATGTATAAGACACAAGCTGCGGGAACACAAAGGGTCTAATTGTCTAATCCGTGGTAGCATTCAGGGTGCATACGTTTCTGCTCCTAATGTTGTTTATCAAAAGATCTTTTTTATTTGGGGGCTCTTACAGCTCTTACACCAATCCCGACATATACCCATTGTGTCAAACCCATCTGTATCTATGTTGTCATCATCTTTTTCAAAGCATTTTATTTCTACTTGAGCACTTGGTATCAGCACCTCATTTTTGTTCCTCCCTCCCCCATGTCCCCTTGATAATTTATGAATTCTTCTTCTTTGTTGTTCATGTCTTACGCTGACCACTGTCTCCTTTCATTCATTTTTCTGCTCTCCATTCCCCTGGGAGGGGGGCCAGGTAGCGATTATTGTGATCAATTTCCCTTTCTCACCTCTCCCCCTTCCTTTCCCCTCCTAGTATCACTGCTCTCCTTATTGGTTTTGAAGGTATTATGTGTTCTGGATTTCCTATACTGTGTCTGCTCAGTATTTTTATGGCTCCCCTTTCCTTTGCTGTAGCAAAAGGTTCAATTTTCCCCTTACAAAATTATGAACACATGATTTTTTTTCATAATCAGGAAGGTGAAAATGCAAAATCTTAATACCGCTTAAGGCCTGGGTAATTTTGCATACAGAACCCCGAGGATACACAAATGTGTAGCTCCATGATGTTTTTCATACTTGACTGGGGCTTTAGATGATCAACTGTGGCAGAAGGATAATTAAGTCCAAACCAGAACCTCTTGAAAATGGGATTGGTTTATTGTCTGTGTTTCATCATGGGTGTATATACATTTGTATGTGGTATTGCTATTGGTACACCAGGTTGATAAGTAGGTTTATTGGGCCAACCTGACCAATAGAAACATGTGGGATTAATCAGGTTGCAATGTGATTGGAGGGCAAAGATATAATTAGCTCTGCAAGGCCTACCCCCCCCCCTTGTTCTCTGGTGATCAGGCCATGCTGGAGTGTGCATGTAACTGCTATTGCTAGTTCTCTGCCTCAGTCTGTTAGTTATACTACCTGTGGAATTGTGTCAACTTAGCTTGAGGCCCCTTCAAGCCAAGCTTTGCCTCACTGTTGGTGTGTACATCTCTTGAACTTGAGGCTGGTGGGTTCCATCATCTTGTATTGCTTGTGCTCAATATCCCATCCAGTCTGCTTAGCCAAGCTCCTGAGCTAATTACTGCTAGTGACCCACCCCATGTCTGCTGCCTATGGGCAGAATCTGCTTGTATTGCCCTATGGAGGACTCTGTTTTCTGCTTAATTGATCTTGGACCTGGCAGCCCATGTGACTTGAAGGAATGACTTGAAGGACTTCCATTATTTTAATTGTTTCACAGAAGTGGGTTGAACTGAACCCTCTATGCTGCTCTGTGGACTAATTAGCTGTAATACTCATCCCCACCATATGAACCTAACCTCTTATAGATATATAAAACAGTAAGTGTCCTGATTTCATTTCTCTAGAGAACACTGCCTAACATAACCAGAAAATGTACTTCATAGAATGTTAAGGAGGTGATCAAGAATCCTCTATGAAGCCAGTGAAGCTATACCCCTCCACAGTGAATTTAGGGTAAAAAAATACTTTCCAAGCTTTTCAGATGAAGCTATATGTAGTTGATGACTGGATTAGCTTGTACCAAAAAATGGGTTGAGGATTAATGGAGGTATTATGATGTTGAGGATTAATGGAGAATTAATGAGGAGGTGGAGGTGTGGAGAGACCAAGACTTTCATGCGTACCTGGTGGAATTGTTAAATGTTGTAACCATGGTGGACAAAGATATGGAAATTCCTTAAATAGTTAGAAATACAACTACTACATCATCTATTAACACCTCTACTTGATATCTATCCTAGAGAAATAGCACTCAGGACATGAATAGATACGTGCACATCCATATTCATCAAAGCACTATTATCCCAATAGAAAAAAAGATGAAAATAACCTAAAAACCCACACATGGAAGAATGGATCAATAGTTTGATATGTACACATAATGGAATGCTATGTAACATTGAAGAATAACTGTGAATCTGCAAAACACATTATGTGGATGAACGTAGAGCACATTACCCTGATAAATATTGTATGAAACCACTGCTATAAAACGCCAGGACAAGGTTTTCACACTACAAGTAGCATTCTGTGGTGGGAGGGGAAGGGATGGTAAGTTACTAGCCAGAGAGAATAAGCATGAATGATCTTGGGTAAAGGGAAAGGCAGTATTCAATAAGAGAAAACACACATGCGCACATACACATGACGGAGGCAGGGCCAGCACTGGTAGGAGACTCAGAAGTAAAGGCAACAGCAGTAAATATGGTTACATGCACAATCATGATGATATACTATGGATAGCCTAGAGAAGAATGGAAATTGCAGAACACTTCATTGTGCTCCTGTGGAACTTATAAATAATCAAGAGGCAGTTGTGTGACAAGAAAAAGAAAACACTACGTGGTTTGAAATACATAAAGGCATTGTTTGTCGGGGTTGTATTCTTTCTGCTTAATTATTCAATCTGTATACTGAGCAAATTATCAGAGAAGTTGGGTCTTATGAAGAACAATGTGGCATCAGGATTGGAGGAAGTGGGGAAATCTTGAAGCCCTTTGCTAACAAATAACAAGGGTTGTAGCCTTCACTGTGGATCACAACTCAATATCGAGAAGACCCAAATCCTCACAGCGGGACCAATGAATATCATGATGATACACAGAGAAAAGACGGAAGTGGTCAAGGATTTCATCTTGCTAGATCCACAGTCAATGCTCATGGGAATATGAGTCAAGAGCTCAAATAGAACATTACACTGAATAACCCTACTGCACATGACTTCTTCAGTGCTGAGAAGCAAGATTGTTACTTTGAGGAGTAAGGTGCACTTGACCCAAGCCCTGGTATTTGCAGTGGCTTCATCTGTATGTGAAAGTTGGACATTGACTAAAGAAGACTGAAGATGAATTGATGCATGGAAGCAATTAGTTCAGTGGACTAATATCATGTGTACATCAGTGTCTGTGATCTTGAGACAAGAACTAGAATGTCCTTACCCACCACTACCAACTGCTCTGAAACTGATGATATTAAAAGTTCCTGGAGAGATGGGATACAAATAGGGAACCAAAAACAAAAACAAAAAAAATAGGGAACAAGATAAGAGTCTTAAGGATAAAGTTTCTCTCATTTCATTCAGCTTCCTCTTCAAAGAGAGACCTTGAATAGCATCCAAGGAAGAAATTGAAGGTAGGAATACATACAACTAGAAACAGAGGGGCTCATTTTAGAACCTTGGTTCCCTATCTTATTTGGCGTACTGCCTCTTTTCAGAAAAAATTAATTTACTAAGCCCACCCTGGCAATTAAAAACTTGTATACTATAGATAAAATCCAGGATGGAGTAACATGCTTTTTATAGCCCCCTTGGAAGAGCCCAGTGTTCCCCAGATGGAGTATTGCCCACTTTGGGAGGCACTCTTTTAGAGTGACCAGTTTACAAGGTTTGCCGGGGACTGTCCCAGTTTGAATATTTAAAGGCCTCCATCCTGGGAAAACCGCCCACTCCTCTCATAGGATAGCTGACTGCCAGGCTTTAACACACTAAACACCAATAATGTAGTCAGCTTCCACTCATGATAATGCTCCATAATCATAGGGCTTTCAGTGGCTTGGTTTCCAGAAAGAAGTAAATGACCAGGCTTTTTTTCAAGGCATCTCTGGATGGACTCAAACCTCGAAACTTTCCATTAATAGCTGAGTGGGTTAACCATGTGTACCACCAAAGGACTCCATGAACCACCACTTAAGTTTGGCCCAAATGCAGTTGAGCCTTTGCAAGTGACTGGGAAAGTTGGACTTCAGAGGGCTTCTAAACCCCTAAGGGAGCCTCTGACAAATAAGTAGGCACCACAACTTGTATCATATTTACCCTGCATATGGGAAAAGTCCTGGGGGTGCCAAAATGTTCCTGTGAACCAGGAATACACACATCTGAAACCACCTGTATTTAAAGCCCTTGAAGGGAACTGAAATATTGTCATTTGGAATTGCTTCTCCATGAGAATTCACCCAAGTGTCATTGTACTAAATTCTAGCTCCAACTTAAGGAAAATTGATTCTTACATCATGACTCTCCTCTATACCCACCTTGATGAAAAGATCACTGAAGATAAGGGTGCTATAGCATAGTGTAGTGAAGAAAGTAGATGGTACCCAGCTATCAAACAGAATTATGTCTGGAGTCTTAAAGACTTGTGTTCAAACATGCAGTCATCTAAGCAAGGAGTCAACTAAGTCCACACAAAAAAACACACCATCTTGTGTGATCCAAAGATGACAATAACAAAATTTGAAATGTGGTGAAGAGGAAAATGTCAGGGCTAGAATTATGAACACCTAATTTATGGAAGGCTATGAAAGACAGTGGGAGCCCAAAATCTATCTGCAGAGTATCTAGTCAGATTAAGCTGCTGGCAGATCTCCTCTAACCATAAGCAAGAGTCTTGAGCAGCCTTACGATCAGGCAGAAATAATTGTAATCTTGATTATGCTGAATCAAACACAGTACTCCCCCAGTTGTTCTCCCTAAAGACACAATTTGAAATTGTTCTGAGTGCAAATATCTCTTAGTTTGTTTCATGACAGAAATGTCTTCCCTGGCTTTTTGAATGTTAGTGGAGTTTTTTCCCTCTCATGAATGATATCTATATTTGTCTTTATACTAATCTGATCTTTTTCTTACCACCTTAGTGTGATTTGTTTTTCATTGGTTTCCATTGGGTTTACCAGCAGCGAAGCACAGAAGTGGATATACAATGATAATGGCAGATACAAGATGTTACAGGGTATTCAGGGGTGGGGAGTAGGCGATAGGAAAGGAAAGGGGATTTTGAGCGTGGAGTGAAGTTCGACAGAGGGAGGGAGCACTAGAACTAATTGTGATGGTTCAACTCATATGAACTTGGGGGGGTGCTCTAAAATGGATATAGTGATGATTGTAAAATTCCCCTTGATATGATTGAACAATTGAACTACACAATTGTGTGATACATAAATTATGTGCTAACCAAACATTTAGGGGAAAAATAAGGATATACCTTCACCAAAGCAGGCATGGACCCTCACATCTGCTTGCATCCTGGAGTACCATGCTTGCGGACAATGGCAGAAGTCACATGAAAACATTGTTTTTCCTTTGGTGCACGCCTCCATGATCAGTCCTATTGATTTCTATCCCTAGAGGAAGATAGAGGAAATAAAATAACTATGTTTGGGTTTTGAGTGACCAAATTGCCTACTGCAGAACAGGGAAAGAGAAAAACTGTCTAAAAATACTCTCATGGCTTAGCAATCCTGCTGGGCACTTAGAAATATTGTTTTCCAAGGAAGATTTTTTTCACCTTCTGGGTCAATGAATTATGAAAGGAAAACAGCTCTGTGTATAACACTTGATAATGTAGTGAAGCTTGATGAATAAATGAACCAATTAGAAAAGGGGTTAACAAAGTCTGTCTGGTTCCTGATCAAAATCTGCTCACCACATTTTTTCTATGGCCTGGAAGCTAAGAATTTTTTAAGAGAATTTAAAGCAATACAAGCTTTGTGACATAGAGGAACAAGGGATTTCCTTGTTGATGTCATATGGAACTTAGTTGAACATAGAGAACACCAGAGAGATGTTTACTGTACTGTATAGACTTTGCAAAGACATTCAACTGTGTTGGTTGAAACAGAAATGATGGCTAATATGACAAAGAATGGGAGCTCGAGAAGAACCCTTATGTTTCTGTGGAGTTTGTAGGTGGCTCAAGAGGCAGTAGTTCAAACAAAACAAGGCATTGCTGCATGTTTCATGGTACAAGGTGGGCAACACTGTAGGATCCATTCAACATATGTATCCATCCTGTATGCTGAGCAAATAAGCTGATAAACTGGAAGATATAAAAAAGAACATAGCAAATGGCATTAACATGGGAGAGAGACTCATGAACAACCTGTTGATGTGCTGAAAATTAAGGCCACTGGAAGCACTTACTGATGAAGGTCAAAGACTCCAACCTTCAGTTGGATTGCACCTGAGTAGTCATTCTCACTAGGCTGGCCAACGTTATGATACAAAAGAAATTGAAGTTGTCAATGGTGTCATTCTACTTAGATCAACAACCAATGCCCATAGATGCAGCCATCAAGGCATCAAAGGAGGTGTTGGGGAAATCTGCTGCAAAATACTCTTTAAAGTTTTAAAAAGCAAAGATGTCACTTTGATGGGTTCAGTATGCTACCTCCATGGTCTCTTCAGATGCATGGGAAAGCTGAACCACATGATAAGAAAACAGAAGAAGAATTGATGTGCTCAAATTCATGTGTGGGTGAGAAATATTGAATATATTGTGGATGGTCAGAAGAATGAACAAATCAGTCTTCAGAGAAATGCACACGGAATTCTCCTGAAATGCAAGGTGGTGGAGACTTTAACTCACTTCTTTTGGACACCTCATGAAGAAATACTAATAGCGTCCCCTTGGTATCAAGCCCTGTACTTGGGGTGGTCAGAGCTCTATAGAATGAGAGACCAAATTGTATAGGGCAACAACTCATGGGCTGCGGCTCAAGGTGGATATGTGCCTGTATAGACTCCTTATACCAACAGCAGCTGGAGTGCTGTGTAATTGCGAAAATTGATGTTATCAATGCAATCACCTTATACCCCAGGGGGGTGATTTACATTGTACATTTTATAGGGGCTCGTTTTCCCTGCCTTTAGCTTTTTTTGTTCGTTTGTTTTGTTTTGTTTCTCTCTTTGTTTGCTGGTTGGTTCGTTGCTAGTGCCACTGTAGGTGGTCCTGTTGGTGGGGTTATTTTGTCATAATATGACCACCAAAGTAAACCTCAGTTGTTTATATTCCATGGGCAAGAAGATGGATTCTGGATTCCTATTTAACTCTAGCACCAATGTAAGAACAGTTAATTCTGATAACATGATACTCACCTTCAGGAAATGATCACTAAGATAAGGGGGCTACAGCAAAGTGTGGTGAAGAGGGCAGACAGTGCCCTGTTATCAACCAGAATAGCGTTTGACTCTTAAAGGTTTATATTCAAACAAGCAGTCGTCTAAGTGAGAAGTTAACAAAGTCTACGTGGAAGAAGCATGCCAGCATGGGTGCTCCAAAAATGATCATATCAAAATTCAAATATAATGAAGGGAAAAGTATCAGAGCTAAAATTGTGAACACCCAATTTGTGGAAGGCTATGGAGGACCACAGGAGACCAAAACCCATCTGCAGAGCTTCTAGCCAGGTTAAGCCACTGCAGATCCCCCCTAGCCTCAAGCAAAGGTCTGAAACAGCCTTACTATCAAACATAGATCATTGTAATCCTGATTATGCTGGACAAAACTTGATAGTTGGTCAATTGCCAACCCTCTAAACTCAACCTGAATGTATTCTAGGTGCTTTGTCCATGACAGAAATTTCTTCGCCGGCTTTTAAAATATTGATGGTGGTCTTTTCTTTCTTACTCGCAGTTTCTATTTTTATCTTTATATTACTATAGTTTTATCCTTACAATGCTATTTCATTTTTGTTCTGTACTGTTTATTTTGGGTTTAGAACTCGGTGAAACACAGAAGAAATGGATCCATAGAGACAATAACTGATGAAAGGGTTTGAAGGGGATATGGGGGTGTAGGCTGGGAGGAGATAAGGAGGGTCAGGGGATCTCAGGAGTAAAAAATGAAGGCAGGAGGGAAGGGAGCATTAGAATATAATATGATTACACAACTAATTTTAAAGACGATTTAATCATGCAAGGGCTATAAAAGAAAATGTTCTAAAATTGATTGTGATAATGTTATATAATTTAATTGTATGGTATTTGGAATATGTGTCTATAGAAATGTCAAAAAGGAAGGAAGGAAGGAAGGAAGGAAGGGAGAAAGACTAATAGCTAGACAAGGAGAAACCATGTCTGGCAAATAGTCATTGAAAGTAAGGGAACCCCCAATGAAATGGATGGAACACAATAGCCACAACAGTGACCCCAAGCATATGACCAATTATGAAGATGATGCAGGGTACTGGGCTGAGCAAGGTTGTATCCGGTCATATATAAGCTGGGCAGGAATCAGAAGTAACACTCTAACAACTATTCGGACTATTGAACCAGAAGGGACGGTATACATAGGAATCAACAAGACAAAGGCCAGCTTATGGGTAGTTTATAGACTCAACCACTTTGAGCTGGTCACACTGGCTAGCCACAAAGCAGACAAACCTCCACATTGGAGCACATGAGGTGGTGTCTGGTTTGTAAGAAGTTTGCCAACAATAAAACTCTTTATGTGCCAGATGTTACTTGGAAAGGAAGCATGTGATCCTAAACCTTACTCCCTTTTAATCTCAGGGTTATACCTCTATCTTATCAAAGTAACCCGGTCTTTTATTTTAACCAAATAAATCTAAGTCCACTGACACAGTGCCGTTTACCAAGATGAAGGGCTACTGGCTGTGGAGTGCTTATTAGAATCAATACCTTTGATTTCATTCAACCAGAATTTTGAAATAACGTATTTCTCACTAATGATAAAGTCCATACATTAGACCATGTCCCTGTGCCTTCCTATCAGGTTCGTCATCCATCTGCTCTAATGTGTGCAAACCTAAAAATTGTTTAGCTCTTGTACAATAATGCCTTTTTTATTGGGCTCTTTGGCCGGTATGTGTTTTAATGTCTATATCTTCTATAAGATAAATTCTCTTTCTGTTTAATAAAATATCCCATTTTCTTAGTCACGAAAGAAATTTGGAGAAACACTCATCATTTTAATAACACCGTAAAATTCTCCCTTTAAAAATTGGCAGCCATTTGCTTGCCTAAGCGGTTGAGGCTTGTTTTCATCTCTCTCCCCACCCCCACCCCTCCGCACCCAGTGTAGCATTTGCTTGTGGGTCGTTCTGTGTGTCCCGCTGCATTTGTGTTTCTTTGTGGATTAGTTTTCTTGTCATTTGGTTGCTTTCTTATAGAAATGTGTGCTTCTATAAGAAAATTGTGTGCTTCTATATGAGAATTTCTTGGAGAACAATTTACTGCTATAGTAACCCCGTTTTCAGTTTTTTACATATATTCTGGAAAAGAGCTATAATTTCCATACTAAAAATAGGCGAGTTCTGTTCATTTCATCTCTTTCAACATTATTAACTCTAGCTCACACCTTACAGCATTTGTGAGTAAAATCTTCAAAGTGTCTATGCCCTCTGCAAATTATCATTATCTTCCTTCTTTATGGGGATCCAAGGGTAAGGTTCTTTGACATTCCATAACTAGACAAATTAACTTAAAACAATCATTTAATTTGTATTTTGACAAAAATTATAGTGTAGAATTGCTCTTGGAAGCTCTCTGAATTGTGGCCCCTCCCCTTGATGGCTAGCCACCCAATTTAAATTGGGTTGGCCTCAACAAGTGATGATGGAGCTCTGCGAAGAATATGGTACAAGATATGAGACTGCACAGATACATAAGACATAGTCCCTGCTGTTGGGGGTGGAGACTTCTGATTGCTTACACGATGCTTATCAGGTGGTGTTTCAAGGAATGCTTGGTAGGGGTGAGTAGAGATGCTAAGGAATGTTGAAGGTGGGTGTGACTTGGAATCACTTTTGGTGGAAGAGCAGACATAACTAGATCTTTCTTTTGTCCCCCAAGCCCTCCTCGTGGCCAGCTGTCCTGAAACTGCAGCCTTGATATTTACTTCCGTACTCCTTCTATTAGGCTTTTGTGACAGCAGCATCAATCTTGTGGTCCTTGTTAGACTTGACTGCTAGCTCTTTGTGATCTTTTGAATCTGGAAAACACCATGTATTTTTTCCCTCCTCCCAGAGGACTCAGTATCTATACACATATTTACAGATGACTCATCCTTTTCCCCTAAAGCAGAGCCCAGTTTAAGATGCCCAGCACTCAACTTTGAATGTACTGATTCCCTTCATGTCCCCTCCTCACGCTCAGAGATAACACCGAGGAGCCACCACTTGAGTAAATCTGCTTATCCCTTTCCATCACAGCAGAAGACTGCCCACCCCATGGTAGAAAGATGCAAGGGTCAAACCAGAATCTAGTTCTGTCTTCTCTCCCTACTTAAGTGGAACTATTATTGCCGGTTTCATTGCTGAATGGTGAGATGTTGTGGTATGCCATAGAGTCAATTCCAACTCGTAGCCAGCTAATTGGACATAGTGCTGCTCCAGAAAGTATCCCAGCCTATAGTCTTTATAGGAGCACATCACCAGGCATTTTCTTCCATAGAATGGCTAGTGTGTTCAAATCGAAAAACTAGCAGCCAAACCTTTACCATTGTGCCACATGAGCTTCTTATGAGTCGTCTTTGGTGTCACATTGGTTCTACGTTGTAATTGGTATCAAGTTGGTTCCACCACATGGTGACCCCAGGCACAACAGAACTAAGCTCTGCTTGGTTCTGTGCCATCCTGACCCTCACTGAGATGGTTGAGTCCAGTGTTGTGGCAACTGTATCAATCTCCCATTAGAAATCACCCTCCTTTGCTTGACCCTCTACTTTCAATAACCTTCCCCAGTGACTAATCATGAAACTAACTAAGACTGAAATCTCACCATGTTCTCTCCTAAGAAACCTCTTCCTAGACAATGTGTTCCTTCTTCTGGCAGTCCATTCTATATTCAGTATCTTTTCTTGGCACCATATTTCAAAAGTATCAAGTCATCTTCAGTCGTCCTTGTCCTTTGTCCATCCTTTGTGTACAGATGAGGCAGTTGAAAATTCCATGACTTGGGTCAGATGTACTTTAGATCATAAAGTTACGACTTCGCTTTCTAACACTTTAAAGTGGTCTTTTGCAGCAGATTTTCCCTGTCCGATACACAGTTTCATCTCTTGATTGTGGATCCAAGTAAAACAAAGTCCTTGACCAACTTAGTCTGATCTCTCCATGTATCATGATGTTACTTTTTTACTTACTTGTGAAGGTTCTTGTTTTCTCTGTGTTGAGTTGCTATAGCTATGACCCTATTTACAGAAAACTTCCCATGTGTATTACTCTTTCTGTGCTGAAATCCTAAGACTGAAGGTCCTTTCTGGGGATCAGTAGGGTTCCTCCAATAAGAAAGTCACTGTCATAGGAAATAAATAAGATTATGTTAAATTATGAATCATTGCTTTCATCCACAAAAAGTCAAAACCACTGATTTTTTAGGGACATTCCTCCATCCCAGTAACTAACACATATAAGCACATGCCAAGCTTGTACAATTTTCATTTTAAGACTAGGATAATTCTTTTAGAAGCAACAAGAATGCTCAGAAAGAAGATTCATGCCACCCTTTAATATGCTCTTCTTAGAAAATGAAGGTCACTTCCACCACTTTGAATCCATACTATATCCCGAACTCACCACCACGATTTAGACCAAGTCCTTTTTGTGTAACTTGTAAGAGCTCTTTTTATAACATTTCAGTAAACAAAAGGGGAAAATTGATGGAATCCTTACCCTTATGAGGCCCAAATTGATAACTATTGAATCTCTAGTATATGTTAAGGCATGTATTAAACACTAGTCATGCTTTGTTGGTAAGACACCCACCACCACCACCCAAAGCCATTGGAATGATTACAATTCATAGTGATTTTCTCTGTATGTCTGAGTAGAACTCCTCATAGGGTTTCTGAGGCTGGAAATCTTTACATCAACTCCTAATGTACATATGAGGGAAGTGAAGCATGGAACAGATAAAAGAAGTGCCCCAAGAGCCCATAACTAGGTAGTTGTTGAGTGAACCTCAATCTAATTCCTAAGTACTTTCAAGTACTCGCATCCATGGTTTGTCATGTGTATTCCTCACAAAAGACCTGCTAGCAAGTCCTCTTTATTGTGCAGAAATGAAGGGGTTCAAAACCTTGCTCATGGTCAGAATCAAGGAAAGAGACATGGACTTGGAATGGAAGAAAGCCAGTATGAATTTCTAGGACCCTGTGACCGGAAGGGGGTCAAGACTGAGCATATGGTTTAGGAAGTTCCCCTTAGTTGGTGGCCCACAAATGGCTGGCTGTAATTAAGCTCTAGAACCTGGGGCTTAAGTCCCAGGCCCCATAGATCCCCTCCATTTCTGGATTATGCACAAGCAGCCTCTTATCCCAAGTTTGCCTTCTTTTGACTAGGTATCACTCGGGAATATTTGTTTCTTTTGGTTGGTGAGAGTGTGGCAGACTTATTAAAGAGTAGAATCAACCATTTAGAAGGGACCCATCTAAAAATTAGATCTTGATATGCCTGTCCTATCAGCCCCTCCTGATCAGAATTATAATGGAAAGTCCAATCCGATCATGTTCCGAAGGCACTGTGCCTGCTGAAGAATACATTAGGAAGGTCACCTTCCTGGCTAATTGCAGCAGGTCTTAGGTGCATCACGGCGCCACTTAGTCAAATAACAAAGCAAAGAACATCTACCGGGCATCCTGCACATAAAATATGCATGGTGATGTATGACATAATAAGGCCTTATTATAGTAAGACCAGCAAGCAATTTCAGTGAAAACACAAAAGAGCAGCCCCCTGGTATGCTGACACGACAAATTGCCTTCTCACCTATGGCACATTTGCACTATACCCGTTGTCTGACAACTGCAAATTACAGAGCCTGAGGAGAAAGAGGTCAGCGATTCTAGAAAATGGAAAGTGTGGGCAAACATTCTAACAAGGGTGAAGAAGAAGGAGGATTTGAGTTCACAGTTCATAAAGGTTATAATTACTTGTGATGATGAGAATCAATATGAAAAATGACTACACCCAGAGTGTCTTAATATCCCTTAGATTTTGTTAACGACTCTCTCCCACTCTCTTATTAAATCTCTCCATTACTATAGATGTGTTCTTGCAACTCATGTATGGAAAATGAATGTTGGAGATGGGAGGACCAGAAAAAAAAGAGAAAGAAACAAATGAGGGCAGGCTTTTAATCATCTCTTTTGGCTGACATGGTGGGCTGTCCACACGGCTTAAATTAAGAAAAACAATGACAGGAGATAACGAGGGGCCCTATATTATGTTCTGTTAATCCGATTGAACTACAAGCTAATAAATAAGTACCTACCCTTCCTGTAAGTTCAGTGAGTGTCTAGGTTTAAGCCGAGCTGATTTATGGGTAAATCTATGCTTGCCCTTTACTGTTATATAAATTTTCCTCCCTTGGATATGATGGGAACAACCCTCACTCCCAACAAAGTCCTCATCACAATCACCTGCACTTGCTGTACATGCAGTTTTTATATCACTGGAAGACTTTGAATCTTTCCTTGCATTCGCCCCACTGGCATGGTGTCAGTGCCGAGGCATCGACACCCGGCAGGGCAGAGTTTGGGAGACTGTCCGTCTTGAGAGGAATAGACAGCCTCATATTTCAATGTCGAATGGACTGACGGATTCAAGCTGCTGACCTCGCAGTCAGCAGTTCAATCTGTTACCAATGATGCCACCAGATTCCTTTATGACCCTCAAGTCAGGCGAAATAAAGACCCGTGCACCTGTTCCCACTGACTCACCAAATCTTAAAGTCGTGGGATCTCCAGGGAATGGTTGTAGCTGAAAAACAAAACAATAACATAAAACCAAAGCAAACTGTGCCTTTTCCATGGCTGGATCTTCCCTCCCCTGACTCCAGAGATGCTGAACTGTGGTTATCACTTTTTGATGATGATCTTTCTCAAATTTTGAATCCCTGCTCAGACCTTGGTGGAATGTGGAGCTGAGAGCAGAGACAGGAAGAAAAGACAGCAGTGACTAGAAGAATACCCACTTGGGAATATGGACAGACCCTGGCAGGGCAGCTCGGCAGCTCAGAATGAGACCAGCAATGGTGTCTTCCCTTGCTTCCAAGAATGGTGGGCCTGAGTATAGACTCAAGGTTATCCTTTCAGGATACTCTACCTGCAAAATAGAGTATCACCATCCTTTTCCTCCCAGTATTCACCGAGAAATGGGATGCAGCTAGAGGCTGATACCTGCGTATAGTGTGGAAGTCTTAACAACAAAGAGGGACAAAAGAGAGTGTAGAGAGTAAAGCTCACAGCCTCTCCACCAAGATGTCAGCAGTGAGCTTGGCCATGTTCTTGAATGCTGGGAGTAGCACAGGCATTCAGCAGAGTGACAACTGGGGTGGGGCATCTCAGGAATCTGGAAAACAGGCTCTTTTATAGGCAACACAGGGCTAAACTCCAAGGCTACCCACCAAGATGGATAGGAAATCATCATTCATCTATCAAACTCCAAGTTTTATTTCTAATCCCCATTCTAGTCAATGGCCAGTTAGGATTTCCTCCTTTCCCCTTTGGAGGGTTGGGGTGTCTTACTGAGGGGAAGTGAAGTGTAATTGCCCCTTGATCACATCAACTGTCTCATAATATTCTGAGGGCTTTTTTTATGCTAGTCACAGTCTAGGCAGAAACTATAGTGTCATCCCTTGTTTACCATGGCTAGCGCTGCCATAGTACCTTCCCTGCCATCTAGCACACAGATACCATTTCTAAGCTATGCTGGGCTATAGACTAATGACTGGGCCCATGCTGCCTTCCCATGTTTCTGACCAGGAAAGGTTTTGGGGGGCTCTTTCATTCTTTAAGGGCATTCGTGACTTCCCTCCTGCCTCTCCCCGGAGGACCTTATTCAAAAAAGCTGGGAGCTACCTTCCCTTTCCCAGGAACACACAGTGGCTTATCCCTCTCCCTCATCCTTAGGGCATCTGAATTCTGAGGAAGAAAGCTTTCCGCTGAGTTCTGGCCTACGGTGTTTTGTGGTTATGTGTTCAGCTGAGACCTTCGAGACCCGTAGTATGGAAGCATCAGGCCCTTTGAGGAGGGACGACATGACTTTCGACTCCCGTTTGGAGTTAAAGTCTCAGAAACTCACAGTGACAGTTGGTCTCCTCTTCTATCAGGTTGCTATGAGTTGACATTGACTCGATACCTGAGTATCTTCTTTCCTACCCCCAAACCAAAACTCACATCCATTGACTCTATTCTGATTCACAGTGTGTTTGTGAACTACTGGCCATGAGGCAACCAGGGCTCCTCTTCCCACTCTAGATATACTGAATCAGATAGACTGAATCCGATACTGGCAGACTTTTTCTATAAATCAGAATCCACATTTGAACACAACCCTACATGATTTGTATGTGTATATATAAGAATGTTATTCATACATACAGAAGAATCACCTGTTCCTGTTCCTGGTTAGATATAGTCCATGGTATTTTATTTGAACATGCTAATCTTTTAGGGCCAAGGTAACTTGAAGAGTGATTAGAAAGTGTGACAACTCAGGATTTACAGAGGCATACAGAACTCATCCCTGGGGTGTTAGAACCCAGGTCTTATTGGCAATGAACTTGACTTGGGGAATCACACAGATGTAAAGTGGTGTGAGCAGGTGGTGTCTGGAACAAGAGTGATTTCTGAGTTCTGTCATGGACAAAAGGAGTGTGGGGGAGGTGCAGAGGTTATAGGCATCTACCCTGCTGAATGAGGAGTGGATTAAATCAGAGGTTAGTCCACTTTCTCTATTAAGAGACAGAGAGTAAATATTTTAGGCTTTGTGTGTCACAAGGCCTTCATAACACCCATCTAATTCAGTTATTAGATCATGAAAACTGCCATAGATATAAATAGGGTGACTGTGTTCTCATAAAGCTTTATTTATAAAGCCATGAAGCAGCCCGAATCTGGATCTCAAAAGAAAGTCATAGTTGGTAGCCCCCTGATGTAATGAAATTTGAGGAGAACTGGTCAGAGGAGACAAGAGCTTAGAGGAAGAGAACCCATGCAGACAATGCCAGGCTTTCTGATAGCAATAGTAGCTGAGCTAGAACAAAGAAATATTAATTCTTGGACCAGCAGAAATCCTCTCTGCAAAGTAAATGAACAGGAAGAACTTCTAATCAAAGAAACTAACAGATAATATGCTACCTTTCCTTGATTCCCTCTAATCTGCCCCCACAGAGTGAGATTCCTGTCTCTTTACCCAGTGAAGCATACAAACTCCTTCACTGTGGTCTGTGCTACAAAATAGTTTTATTATTGGTATACTTGTCTTTCTTTGCCACCACATGTTTATGTGACTCTTAATTACAAGGACCAGTATTAGGGTAACCTGAGCTGCTACAACACCCCTGAAACTGTACAGTAACTCAGTCCCAAGAAGAGTTGGTCAATTACCTAAAGTTCATGGTGGATGCTAGCAATGGAAGCTAGCAGTCTTTCAAGAAGTCTTCTATTGACCCCACCCAGGTCCCCTTCATTGTGTGACTCGGCCATATTCCTGACTTGTCCTGTCAGTGTGGCAGAAAATGAGGGAATGTGTAAGGTGTCATGGGGCCAGACCTAGAAGGGGCACACAGACCACTTGCATACTTTCCTAGTGTGACCAACTGTGTACCCAGCAGGCAGCTGGACTCTGCCTCCTCCTTTGGGGGAAGGAGGACTCTGGAGCGATTACATTGACAGAACTCTTAGAGACAGACCTGGTATAGAACTGGGGTTTTCTCTCTCCCAGAGGAAGGTCCATTTAACTCTTTAGCATGCTGTGCATCTTAACAACAAGGTAGGTATGGGGCGATTACAGTGTGGAGGAGGATGTGGATCTGCAAATTCATGTATTAACAATGCCCATTAGGTATAAATACAGCCCTTCAAAGCCTCCACAAAGGACAGTAAACACTGACTTTTCCAAATAGATGGCATGTTACTATGCAGTTATTGCTGATGCATTTAGGTAAAAGTGAAGGTCATCCTCAGTATGGGCATGGGTGTGACCCAGATCATGTTGAGTAGAGGTGATCTGGCGGCAGATTAATTCTGGAGTGGCCATTTCAACCACTTGCCAAGTGCTTCATTCTCAATCCATGAATACATGTGCTGAAGTTGAACACAATGAAGGGGGCTCTACGGGCAGTGGTGAGAGCCTAGTCTCCGTGGTACAGGCCTGTTCCACAATGAGAGGATGTTTAGTATTCCAGACTCAGCTATATGGTCCCAATGGCACACCCCAGGCATTGAGGGCACCACACGGAGAAGTGCTCCAACATTACCTCTCAGGTGTCCTACACAGCTCCATCACTCTATCCCTGTCATCTGCTGCCCCACCGCCATCTGTCTTACTTTTCCTGATACCATGGTTCTCACCTCTGCAAGTTAGCTGACAGACTCTGTCTCTCACCTTTGAATCCAAATCCCTGCAGAATACTGATTCCATAGTATGTAGGAAAGGACCCTTATTAGTGTAGTAAAGTGTGCACTGAACTGCTAACCACAAGGCAAATGGTTCAAATTCACCAGCTTTAAAGATGTCAAAATCTCAGAAACCCAATGAAGGCAGCTCTACTCTGTCCTCTAGTGTGGTAAGAAATCAGAATCAAGCGCAGTGGATTTGGGGGTTGAACTTAGGAGGAAGGAGGAGTATTGCAAGATGGCAGACTCTTCGTGAGAATGTTGAGAAAAGAGGATGGAGGTAAGTCCTCCCCTTGCGCCCAAGAAGCAGAGTAGGATGGTCACAGTAATCCAAGCAGCCCGCTCCCCACGAACAACTTCGAGGACCCCCTAGTAGAGACCACTCCATTGGAAAACTAAATGTGATGTTTCATTTGTAACGGGGGATCTCTAAAATGTTTTGGATTGCAAATATGGAACGAGGCAGAAAACGATCCTTTGCCCAAGTCAGATGCAAAGAAGAATTTTGTATTCCCTTGACACTCCTGGGCTAGCCTGGTTTGGTTTTCACACAGCCAGATGCTGCGAAAAGAGACACCTGAATTGTGTTGAGAGAGGAAAACAAAATGAGAAAGTCACTTTTCTTAGGGTCTCTTCTGGGCCACCTTCCCTGATTCCTTGCACAGTTCTGGGGTGGAGGTCATCAGACCCCTTTCTGGGCAAGGAAACAGGATGCACCAAGTGCTGACTAGGGGCCGTGGAGGAGTTCTGCCTTGTTCTAGTGAATTCCATCATTTACTTCAGGTCAGAGAAGCAGTACCTGAAGAATCAGAAAGGTGGCCCCACTCTCCACATGTCCATGTTCTGTCTTTTACCCTCTGTGGCCACACTAGATGCAAGGACATGCGCAGAGGGACAATGGGTGTGATTCAGAAAGTTGCAAGTCTAAGCTTTCCCAAACCCAGCACAAGGAGAGAAAGGGGCTAGCTGTGTTCCTAAAGGTCTGAATGGACTTGATGCCATTGCCATTGCCAGACTGTGTATAACAGGCTTCAGTAGCTTCTGGCACGAACCGCTGGACCACTTTTCCTGAATGGTAGTTGCTGAGCAAGAGTCCCCAGCCTGTGGGTGATGTAGACAAAGGGGAAAACTCCCAGACCTCTCCAAGAATGTGCTTCCTCACTGCCTCTTGTGTAGGAGATTAGAGTGAGGAGGGGCCTTTTGGAGAGTTCATGGAAATTGTTACTTGTATTTTTTAGTATCTCATTTTGATTGTCAATCAGGTGGGGGTTTGCATTTCAGACCACCAGCTTTGTATTCAAGAATTCCAACTACTCATCAATCTTCCTACCAGTTTCCTCCTCACCTGCTCCTGACTCTCCTCCCTCTTGTGGACTACAATCGCCTCTTTCACCAAAGGCAGCACACTAGCTCATTGCTTTAGTGACCCTCCCTAGCCTCCCCCGCCTCCCAACATGACAATCCCCATAGTCTGTATGTTGGCTTTTCTCCTCCCTTGTCAAAGTGTTCTCATGTAGTACTTGGATTTTTGTGATTGGCTTATTGCACTCAGCATAATGTTCGCCAGGTCCATCCGTACCCCAAGGTGCTATGTGATTTCAGCATCAGTTCTTAGCGATGCATTGTGTTCCCTTTGTGTGTGATGTACCAGAGTTTCTTGATCCATTCTTCTCCTGGTGGGCATTCAGGTCATTACCATTTTAATGCTACTGGGAACAGTGTCTTCCTGCACACAGTGATGCCTGTGTCTGTTCATCTTACGACTCTTACCTCTTGAAGGTTAAATACTCAGCAGAGGGATTGCTGGACCATATCCCCATTATCTTTTCATTCCATGTTCCATGATTTTTGGCACCCCTAAAACATTATTTAGAAAAATAAAGAAGAGGGTTATTTCTTAGAACTATTGTCATGAGTAAACATTATGTTCATACTTCATATTTATTTGTTTGGGTTTGCTTTGTGGAACAAAACACAGAAGCACAGAAAACAAAGTCTTCCTTTCAATTGCTCCTTTCTGGAAACACTCCGTGATTCTACATAGTCGTGCAATCCCCGCATGACTGCCTGGCACACCCCACTTCCTCCTTTTTCCCCTTGCCATCCCTCCTTCTCAACTCAGCCTTCCTCCAAATAAGATTTTTCTTTTCACATATTTGTTGATTAGTATTCTCTGTGTTTAAAATCAGTTCTTACTAAATACACCAAATTATATACCATCATGTGGTAGGCATTAAAAAAAGGAGCTGATAAGCCATCTGATAACAACTAAAAGATAAATTATAGGCCCATTTCCTCTGTGTGCTACATATGTTTAGAGTGACAGGTAATCACATCCCCCTGCCTTGGAATTTTTTTAAAGGAAAAAAAAAAACCTGTGTAGCTTATTGTCATTTGTACCGAAGCAGTTGTAATATATTATTATTCCAAATAAGATTTTACTTGTCTTTCAGCATCTTTGCTTATTTGTATTGACATTGTTTCAAACCAGCAGTCAAGGCAGCATGTGCGACTGATTCTAGGTCAAGTAATAAAAGAAGACCCAAAAGATTGGTAATTCCCCCCCCCCATGTGAAAACATATCATGGTTAAACATCCTTCTCTCCATTTTGTTCCTTGCTACTGTTCTATGTATGTTTTTGTGCACAGAATCCATCCCTGTGTCAATACCAATGCAGGGTTGGGTGTGCCCAAGGAGCATGTCCGAACTGAATTCTTATCACATGCTTGGAAACTCTCCTCCAGGGTGTGTTCATTTATATTTAATATTAGACCGAGGGTATTAGAGATGGAACAGACAGTTCTCCATTGAACCAAATCAACAGTATCAGCTCAACTTCAAGTTCTGGAAATAACATTGGGAATGTTCTTTCTGATCGAACACTTCAGTACATCTGGGCAACTTGGAGCTTGGTAATTTCAAAGCTGAATAAGCCACACAGTAACAAAGGAAACCTCTCCTGGGATTTATAATATAAACACCAAGCTTAGAGAAAGCTGCTGAGAGCACAAAGATTTTTTTCTCAAGCGTTAGTTTTTGCCCCTTTCATTTCCTACTCGCATTATGTGTCTTTATGTATAGCAAGTTCCTCGTTGCTGTTATTTGACAAAACAATACAATATGCGTGGGAGACCTGTAACATGAGCCTGCCCCTATAATTTATTTTACTTTCTCCAGGAGCCCCTTCACTTGGGCTCTCAGACATACCAGATCTACTGCTGTGAAGTCTATGCCTGACACCTGATGATCCTTTAAGGCCACATAGGAACTCTCCATAAGACTTCCAGGGATGTCATTTTTCAAGGGCGTCAGAGAGCCTGTCAAAAAAGAATGAAAGAAACCTGATTCTAATTGCCTTATGTCACAAATGGAGCTTTCTGTCTGGTGGGACTCCAAAGTGGGTGAGCGGATGTGGCTTCTTGCAGGAAACAGATGTTGAGGCCTACCGCTATTAGGAACCCTTCTCCCTCCATGTCTTGGCAGAGCCAACTTCCTGATGTGCACTCTAAGTCAGGAGAGTGATTGACAAGTCATGCCAAGATGACCCTAGAGCTCTGGGTTCACATGCTACCAGCTTCAAAATGGTAAAAGTGCACTATTTTCAAATAAGTCCAACCAGATTTCCTAGGAAGGGCCCTCACTAGCCCAGCAGTGTGACTCTCTCCCCTTAAACAAATCACTGCAGCCCAGGAAGGGGACTATGCTGCGTGGCCAAGTTTAAATCGTGAACTTGCTTCTAGAAAGATGGGATTAGGTGAGCCCTTCAAGGATTTCACCATCTAAGCATGAGGGCAGTTGGTTCTGCAAAGGAATCCGATGACAGTACCCAAAAAATGGGCTGGATGCTGGTCAAGCAAAGGCAACAACCATCTACCATAATTGTGCATGCATCTTTGCAAGTCATTTTGGACATGGTTTATGAGGGAATGTTTGAATGCAATCCTAAGTGGGAAAAAAATATAGAAAATCTGGATTCTCATCACCTAGTTCCAATATTCCTTAACTCATGCACAATCTTGTTTCCCACCATCTATCTGTTTGTCCTACTGTGGTGACTTGTGTGTTGTTGTGATGTTAGAAACTATACCACTGTTTAATTTTTAATTATTGTTGTTTTTAATTTAAAACACCAGCAAGATCACCCATGGTGGACAGATTTCAATAGACCTTCCAGATTAGGCAGCCTAGGCACAAAGTTTAGGTGACATATTTTGGTAATCATCCAGTAAACCCTTTATGGATCACAAGAGAATATTGTCCAGAAGAGCACTAGGTTATGAGCCCCTAAATTGGAAAGCACTCAAAAGAAAGTGATCTCACCAGTGAGCTTAAGTATACCATCATTCTCTCATGAGCCAGGGTCAACATCATGGCAACTTAACCACCGCAATCTTGCCGCATCCTTGTCAGGGCAATTCTCCATGCTTTGATGATGTTGAAGCAAACCCCAGGCACCCTGTCATCTCATCTTTAATGATTCATTTTGGAACACTAAAGGACAAACATTCTTTAAAACTTGAATATAAAAACCGTAAGAACATTCCCACTTCTTAAAATATAAAAATTATTTCTTAATAATATCAGCTATATAGTTAGTGTTCAAATCTCTTCCATGGTCTCATAAAACAATTACTTACTTCAGTGTATTTGAATCCAAATCCAAATAGATATCCATATATTGTGATTTGTTGAAATGTTTTTGGACTCTTTGGTACTGTAGTCTCTGTGTTCCATAATCACTTTGCTTTTCACTTTCCTTGCAAAAGTGCTTTGACTTCAGTGACTTGCTGTAGTTTTTGTTTTAAGTTATGTGTTCTGTAGAAATTTCTAAAGCTTGAATTTTGCTGATTGCATCCTTGAGTATCATTTCAAATGATTTTCTCTTTGCCTGTGCTTTCCGTGAAGAGTTAGATTTGTCCCTTCATGGAAGATGGACTTTCATCTAGTTCTCTCTCTCTCTCTCTCTCTCTCTGTTAAGTAGCTATCGATGTCTTTTCCAAGATTTAGTAATTCATTCCCCTTGGAGGGTGCAAATGGTTAATCCCCTCAATTAAACAAAAGCTGGGCAGTTTAAGTCTATCAGAGGTCTGGTAATCTAATTCTAGGGGAGGAAAATCAGCCACTGGAAAAATAGACATACATAGCAGTTTTATGAGTTGGAGTCCCCTTGACAGCCACTGGAACTGGACAAACTAGTTCAGGAGTGGTTGTGATGCTTGTTCATTGTTCATTGTTCATCATCTCTTGTTCATTGATGAACTGGAGAACTTGATAATGAAAAGCAGTTTGTTAGCCCCGGGGCATAATAGTTCATAGGAAGAGTAGGACAAATTTAATTGTTTTTCTTTATTTACCACTTTTTAACTCCCTGACATAGGAGAGAGGAAAATTAATATTTCTATGAAATTATGTTTTTAAATATACTTCACAGATTTCTATCTATGCTATTATTATTCTTGCCAAAATCCAAATCTTCTCTGTTTTGGCAAGTGAGAGCCTATACAAGTTCTTTTGACATGACCCAAATAGTTTTTATAGTGCCTTGGCTTTCAGATAGGGCAAGATATTCAAGGTCTGTCCTATCTATATGCTTGTTGTCCCAGATCGGGAACCAGCAGTTTCTACAAGGATCCATGATTTCTTTTAATGGAAAATAGTATTTAGTCGACTGAGTGCTAACATGCTCATGACAAGAGAACACTAAGAAACATATGTACAGTTTGTTAAATGAAATCTTTCATGAACTCATATAGACCTCCTATTTAAAATCAAGACAAAAAGGGGTTTATGTAACTTAAGCAATCTTACAGCTTTATCTCCTCCTCAAACTGTAAATCCCAATTCTCAGTGACACCAACATTACTTCTCAACTTTATCCCACACCACATACACAACAGCCTCAGACTAGCAGTCCAATAATATGATTAATGAACACAGTTCCAGATATTTGTATAGCAGTTCTATTTGTCTTTATGGTGTAGCCCACCAGGGAGGTTCAATTTAGCATGGTTTAAGGATACTCAAGATAATCCCTCTCTGTGTTATTCTGTGTTATTCTGCCACCAACCGGACTCACAGGTGTAAAGGATTCATTTTACTTTCAATTGTTCTTTTATTTCATTTTGCTTTAAAACTATGTACAACTTTACACATGGTTAGTGGTATAGCCATGCCGCTATTGGTGCCACCTGTCTATTTGATTTTACATGCAATTTTTAGAGAGGGCTTTTAAAATTTAACTCTGATTTATAATTGTGTAATCTTTAAAGGATTCCCACACTAAATCAGCAAAATCATAGAGGTAAAAATGAGATCTCAATCCTCTCACTGTCTTTTCCTCCCTTAGTTAAAACAACAACAAAAGCCATCCACTAAAAACCAGCTGCTGACTGATGCTGACTCCTGATGAGCCTATGGGTGTCAGAGTAGGAGTCTGCTCCAGGGGGTATTCAGTGGCTGAGCTTGCAACCCTTCTCCTGAGATTCCTCTGGGTAGACTTGAACTTCCAACCTTTTGGTTGGCAGCCAAACATGTTACTCTTACAGCCCACCCAGCGACTTCCTCCCCTATAAGAAATGTCTATTTTTATTTATTTCTTCCAATGTTGATTATGAACACACACCCTCGTCCCTCTCTGTTCATAGAAACAAGAGTGTACTAAACAAGTTTGCACTCACTTTGCTTTTTTTTCCCCATACTTAATTATGTATCCTGGGACTCATTGTGTCAATATCAAATTGTCACACTATATTTTGAAAACCCTATGGAGTACATGTGAGAAATATAATATGGAAACCCATGAACTCTAGGGTATATAATTGTGTATGTGACTTTAAGCAATACAAAAATATATTTCGGCTCAAAGGATCTCCTTTAAGGACCTCTGTGGCACAGTGTGTTAAAAAATTGAACTGCTAACCACAAGGTCATCAGTTCACACACATCAGCTCCCCCGAGGGAGAAAGATGAGACAATCAGATCCTGTAAAAATGTAGTCTTGGGAATCCTATGCAGCAGTTCTACTCTGTCTTAAAAAAGGATGGTGATGAGTTGGCATTGACTCAATGGTAGTAGATTTGGCGGTTATTTAGGGTCTTGCTTGGGTTGGGGTTTTCTTTAATTAATACTTGTATATGATAAGCCATTTCTCTCTCAAGGGGAAAAAAAACTAAATGCATTGCCATGGAGTCGAATTTGACTCCTAGTCACCTTGTTAGGCAGTGTAGAACTGTCCCAGTGAATTTCCAAGACCATAATTCTTTTCTTTAATTTTTTAAAAATAATTTTATTGGGGTCTCTTACAGCTACTACAACACCCAGTACATCATTTGTATCAAGCACATTTGCACACATCTTGCCACATACATTTCCACTTGAGCCCTTGGTACAAACTCCTCTTTAAAAAAAAAGCTCCCCTTTCCCCTCCACCCTTTTTTTTAATGGATCATTTTATTGGGCGCCCCTACAACTCCCATCACAATCCATACCTACATCAATTGTATGCAGACCACATTTACAAACCCATTGCCATCATCACTCTCAAAACATCCTCCCTCCCTTCAGGCCCCCAGTATCAACTCCCTATATAACCCTCCCTCCCCCCCTTCCCCTTGAACCCTTAGTAATTTACAAATTGTTATTTTTTTCATCCTGTACACTATACAACGTGTCCCAACATTTGCTTCCCTGTTGTCTGTGTCCCAGAGAGGAGGCTATGTGTAGATCCCTGAAGTTGGTTCTCCCTTTCTATTCCTTCATCCCTCCACCCTCCTGGTATTACCACTCCTATTACTAGTCTTGATGGATCATCTATCCTAAATTTCCCATGTTTCCAACTTCACTGTATATCTCTGGTCTAGCTGGATTTATGTGGTAAAATTGGGGTCATGATAGTGGGTGGGAGGCAGCATGGGAACTAGAGGAAGGTTGCATATTTCATAGCTCCTACCCTGTTTCTTAACTGGCTCATCTCCTCCTTGTAACCCCTCTACAAGAGGATGTCACCTCACCTATTGATGGGCTTTGGGTCCCCAATCTGTACTCCCCCTCATTAATAATAATATAATTTTAGCTCATTGATGCCTGACACTGGATCCCTTCACCACCTCTTGATCACACAGGCTGGTATGCTTCTTCTGTGTGGGCTTTATTGCTTCTGAGCTGAATGGCCACTTGTTTACTCAAGTCTTTAAGACCCCAGATGCTATATCTTTTGGTAGCCGGGCACTATCAGCTTTCGTCACCACCTTTGCTTATGCACACATTTGTCTTCAGTGATCATGTCGGAAAGGTGAGTATCTTGGAATGCCAATTTAATAGAACAAAGTGTTCTTGAACCAAGGAGATACTTGAGTGGAGGTCCAATGCCCATCTGATGTCCTACTACTAACCCTATAAGTATACACGTTAATCCCTTTCCCCATCCTCACTTATAAATATATGCCCCTATGTACAAACCTGTATTTGAACCTCTATAAATGCTCATTATCCCCCAGTTCCTTCCTCTATTTCCATTTGCTTCCCTCTTATCCCACTATCATGCTCAGTCTCCATTTGGGTTTCAGTATTTTCTCTCTGTTACATTAGTCTTAATCAATCCCTATTGGCCTTCTCTCACCCACCTTGTCCCTGCATTTGTATCAATTGTTATTCCCTTTTTCCTGGGCTGGTCAACATCACCATCTTTCCCCCTGCCCCCCTCTTCAATGTCCCTTACCCTGGAGCCATCAGACTTGTCATTTTCGCCTCCAACCTCTTTGTCCAGTCTATCTTGTCTAGATAGACCTGTAGAGGTAGCAATATGTACAAGAAAGGTCTCCTAAAATGGAGCAACTTAAGCAAATAAAGCAATGATAACAACAGCAAGAAACACCCTCAATGTACTATACAATATGTAACAGAATAATAATAATAATAATAATA